>CM055117.1:871713466-872145966 GCA_029206835.1 Rana muscosa
TTCCCAGGCTGTTCTCGCCAAACTTGGGGTAGAGCTCCCACCCTCTCACTCTCTCCACCCTCACCCCTTGGAATCCTCTTATCCGCCCCTGGGGATGGTCTGGTCTTAGGGTGGAAAGTCCGAGTGTCTCTGGAAGAGGCCGTCAGGTTCTCTGTAGCCAAGTATTTCTCTACACGATCCACAAGACCACCGGCCGTCTCTGGGTCTCCATGGCTTACCCACTTTTGGATGGCAGTAGGAAGAGCTCTCAAAAACCGATCCATTACAACACGTTCCACAATCTCTGGTGCGGACAAAGTCTCTGGCTGTAGCCACTTCCTGCTCAGGTGAATGAGATCATACATTTGAGACCTGGGGGGTTTTCCAAGCTGGAAAGTCCAGTTATGCACACGCTGAGCCCGGACAGCCAGGGTGACACCCAGCCTTGCCAATATTTCAGCTTTTAGCATCACATAGTCTTTTGCTTGGTCAGGCTCTAGGTCATAGTAAGCCTTCTGCGATTCACCAGTTAACAGAGGAGCCACCAGTCCAGCCCACTGCTCCTCAGGCCACTTTTCTCTTTCAGCAGTCCTTTCAAATGTGGTCAAAAATACCTCTGGATCATCCTCTCCAGTCATTTTTGTCAATAAACGACTCACCCCAAAGGACGCGGTATTAGTGGGACGGCTTTCCTCACTGGTCTGCGGACGTTGCTGCATTACTGCTTCCATTTGTTGTAGTCTCTGCTCTTGCTTCTGTAACAGGTCTATGAAGCGGGCCTCAGATTGCTGCTGGGCTTGTTGATGAGCTTGCTGCTGGGCTGCAAGGCTCCTTTGCAAACCTGCATTTGTCTGCTGTTGATTGGCATTTGCTAGAGCCAGCTGTTTCAGTATCTCCTCCATGCTGGCTTAAAAAAAACTGCCACTGGTTCTCCACCAACTGTGAGGGGGTTAACTCGGTAGCGGGTGTGTGTGACCCCCTGGTTGGGCTCCCCACACAAAAACAGGGCCAGCAGACGGAGGTTGTGGTTTTCAAAATCAAAAGGTGCGGTTTATTTCTCTATGTACAGTGACAAAAACACAGCAAAGCCAAAAAGAAACAAACAAAATAAATCCTGGTCAACTTGACCTCTGACTAAACTTACAGGTTTCCTAACTAACGACTGGGATCAGCCTAGTGCTGTCCTAGTCCCTGGTTTTAAATGTCCAAGCAAAATATAGCCACACAGGCTTTCTCTCACCGCACAGGGGTTCACTCTCCCTAGACAGTCCACACAGGTCTGCTTCCAGGCATGAGCTAACATCTAATGAATCTGGGCTTTCTTATAGAGGCCTAAATGAGCTGACAAGGTTCAGCTGGACTCATCAACTCCCTGTCTGCACGACGCCCAGCCCTCTCCCTAGAGGTATGAGTCATCCATGAGCCCACTAGTCTCAGCTGGGCTTATACAACTCTCCACCTAGCTGTATAAGTCGGCGTAAAGCCTGAATCTGGGCGAAATATATCTACCCCCCTGGATGCAACCAGGTGACTTTACCTTCCTGCTGTCACACCGTGTATGTTAAGGAGATATTTCATGCACCTACAGGTAAGCCTTAATCTAGGTTTACCTGTAGGTGCAAGTTGTCAAAGTGGGTTTACAACCACTTTAACCCTTCTCTTCTCTATTGTGCTTCTGACTACCTCTATGATAAAATCTTACCCTTGTCCGGGCCTGACTGGCCACCTACTGAATGCCTAAAACAGCTTGATGTCATCCTACCTGGACAAACTTGTTCTCCTCACTACAAAGAGAATTCGACTTTGACCACTACAACCCTGGCAACCAGACAACATATTAAGTCTCAAAAGACATAGCTGTGCTCTTGAGCAAGTGTGGCATGCTAGACTTTGCTAGACTTTTCCCCGTATAAATCTGCTGTTACAGATCAAGAGCAAAGCTCTTGATCTGTCAATTGTATTCCCACATGTGGTTCTTTAACATGCAAATTTCTACTTTTACCTGTTATCCCACAAGGCATGCATCATGACTGGTTATTCACCTGCTGTTCATTCAATCAGCTACATGCCCAGTCCCAGTTATTTAAGCTGGGTTCATTCCCTCAGGCAGTGCCTAAGCAACAGCTAGGATTTATAGCCCCAGGCCCCTAATGTTTCTATGAGTTTCCTGATGTCATAATCTCTCACACAGACATTAAATATAAAGCCTTTTTCTTACCTAAAACACACTGACAATAACGCTGACAATAACTGCCACTAACTTCCACTGAAACTAACTGCCACTGATGCTTACAATGACAATAACACTCACTAAACTAGAACAAACCCTGGCACGCTATCGAGCATTCTTTCCAGCAGAAATACAGGAACACATATATGCGGGAACCAGGATTAAACCCACTTCCGGACGCGGCATATATGTGTTACACTGTTGTGAAGGAAGTAGCATGCTGTGCTCTGTTTTGTAAAAGGATGTTTACCTTTCAGTTAATCATTACTGTCTTCATCTCTCCATTCTGCTGATGCCAGGTTGTACTGAGTGTGGGATGTGCAGCCCTGGAAACTTATGAACGACCACTCGGCTTCATTCCTTATCCATGCATGCACAGTCTGCTCTATTTCACTGTTGCAGAACACTGAACTGCAAGAGAGCAGACTGCACAATGTTTGTGGGTTTCCACATCTGTACATCAAAGGCATTGTGAACTAACCTTTTACTCTTTTTAAAACCCATAATATTTTCCCCAATCAACCCCACTCAAACTGAGGACCTCAGTGCTGCAAGGTGGAAGTGATAAACACTAGGCCCCTGTGCTGCCACTAATAGTCCTTCCCCTCTAGCTAGGGTGCCCTTCCATGTGCTCCTTGCTGTGAAAGCCAGTTATAGGTAAAGGCAGGGGCCATTTGTTTGTTACTGGTGTAAATATGGTCCGAGGACACAATGGCCATCTTTGCTGCCACTGTGCTCCGTGCTGGGTGTCCAGTGTGCTCCTGTTCCTTTAAGGGGGATTGGGCTGCCTCCAGGCCCACCTGCTCCTCATCTATCCATTGAATGCATATGCTCCTACTGTGGAGACGCTCATAAATTCAGTAGCGTTTAGGACTGCAAGCATACACAGGGTGCGGTGAAGGGGCCTTGCAGCTTACACATACGTTTGCAAATGCGTGCTAACTAAACCCCTAAACCCCTACACACTGTTGGACAGGTTATTTCGGTTGGTCAGCAGACTGGTTGGTGAGTTGAGCTATGGAATGTTCTGTTTTTGTCTTTTATGTGTTTGCCCTTCCATGTGCTCCTTGCTGTGAAGGCCAGTTATAGGTGGGGGCAAGGGCCATTTGTTACCACCCAAACCATCCTCTTTGCTCTTTCCAAGACCTCCTGCTCTCTAGCTCCCTTATCATCTCCTTTCATAATGCTTCCAAGACTTTTCCAAAGCCTCTCCCATCTTCTGGAACTCCCAACCTCAACCTATCTTGCTATTTCCTACTATGTCTACTCTTATCTTGGGCAATGCCTGAAAACATATTTCTTCAAGGAAAGCATATCCTGCCTCTACCTAGGAACTGAACTCTTCTTTCCCCATCATTTCATGCCCACGCATTTACTAACTTTTTGTTTCACTTGTCCCTCCCTTTAAAACGAGGTTCCACCGAAAAAAAAATATAGTAAAAGTCAGCAGCTACAAATACTGCAGCTGCTGACTTTTAATATATGGACACTTACCTGTCCTGGGCACCCGCGATGTCAACACCCAAAGCCGATCTGTACCTCGGCTCTCGGGTGGAGGCGCCGCTATCTTGCGGCTTCAGTTCCTGGTTCCCTACTGCGCATGCGTGAGTCGCGATGCGCGATCCCACTGGTCCCTGCTGTCTTCTGGGACCTCTGTGTCTCCCAGAAGACAGTGGGGGGATGGAGGAGGCACTGGACATGGCATAGGTCGCCGCGGATACTGCGGCGATCTATGCCTGGAAGTGGGAGCAAATACCTGGATTACACAGGTATCTTCTCCCTCCTCCCCCCTGAAAGGTGCCAAATGTGACACCAGAGGGGGGGGGGGAATCCGAAAAGCGGAAGTTCAATTTTTGGGTGGAACTCCGCTTTAATATCATAAGTTCTCATTAATTATCTTATCTTGAAATGTATTGTAACTGTACTGTGGTAAGAGTGAACTCCGGGCCAAAAATAAAGTGAACTATCTATAGGATAAATAATACCTACTCAAATATTAGTTTCTAATTAATACAAATAAGCTGCTCCCCTGTGAAGTGTGTACTCCCAGTTTTGAAATATTAGTTATAGGGGGCGCTATATATATATATTTAGTGTGACTATACACCATGAATAAACCCAACTTCGATCCTAGTATATATATATAATGAAAAAAATATATAAATAAATATTAAAGAAATGTATTGGTTTAATCAGTACTGTGATCCGAACCACAAACCATTAATATGATAAAAAGTATATGCAAAAGTCCCAATTAAGTGATTCAAAATTACCATTGAAAGTCCATATCCAACATAAACTCCTGCTTGCGGTCGTGATATATCTTGAAAGAATATAGTGAATTAGTTGTTCGAACATCAAACGTGCCCATTCAATGTCTGAATAAGCTTGAAGTGTGATATGAAATTGATCCTCCACCAATAGCAAAAAAACACACCCAATGTGCCCGTATATAGATTCTGCTTACCAGAACAATATGACCACTTTAGTCAAAAAGTAGGTCAGTAGCACTTGTGCAGGTTTGTGCCTGCTCATATGTATATGAATTGGAGACGTACACCCTTCCTCCTCAGACGTGCCGGTAGGATCATATGCAAGAATGATGAAAAGTGCCCATAGCGTAAAACCATTTATTAAGTATAAAACAAATAAAATAGAAAGCCAAAAGGCTTACTCACATTTAAAAGTGCCTATATCCCGGCACTGGGGCTGCTGGCTTGTCAAATAGATAGTGTGGCGCTGGAACTTCTCCCATATGTCCGCCTTGGTGTATAGTCACACTAAATATATATAGCGCCCCCTATAACTAATATTTCAAAACTGGGAGTACACACTTCACAGGGGAGCAGCTTATTTGTATTAATTAGAAACTAATATTTGAGTAGGTATTATTTATCCTATAGATAGTTCACTTAATTTTTTCACTCTTACCACTGTTCACTTAAATATCACAATTCTGTATATTGATCTTTAATTACTCACGCTGCCATGGATGTGTTCAACTTTATGAAGGAACGACACATCAATATAGAAGAAATATTTCAACAAGCCCCCAGTCCCAATTTAGATCTTGAAAGGGGCTTCAAACAGCTTCAGTTTGATATGGAGAAACAAATCAGGCTATGGTGGGACATAGCCTCTTTTGAAATGTACATTGGAAAAACCTTACTCCCAGAAGGTTAAGGTGGGATGTCAGTCCCAATGATGGGATTGAAGACCTACAATTGTTGGACGAATGGTACCAATTTTTTAATGCATGCGAACAGAAGCTCATGCAACTTATGATTAGAAGACGGAAAAATAAAAACAAAATTCTGGAGGCCAAGATTGTTGACCTCAAAGAAAGGATGGAGCCATTCAAATCCAACAATGAATATGTAGAAAAAGCAACAAATTTACAAAACCATTTATTAAAATATGACGGGGAAATTAAAAATAAAAAATTAAAAAAATATCAAAGGGATATCAAAGATTTCGAAGAAAATAAGGTGTGTAAATGGCAAGATACTATCTCATCCTCTCCCCCATTGGAATCATCACTGGAGAGAGAGTCTGAGGTCCCAATTGCAGCAGTGCCACAGAGCAAACCATCTAAAGTCTCTAGCACCCCTAAAAAAACGACCAAAACACCCAACAATCCAAAAAACAATTACTATCATCAACCTAGTCCATATCCCTATCCACCAGCCCATCCAGTACACACCTACAATCGGTTTGCACCATTGGATAACAGAGGGACAGAATATGGTTATTACGAACAAAATAGGAACTACTATCCACCAAGACCCCCGCGGGGAGCTTTTAGGGGAAATTTTAGAGGTAGACCGGGTCCCTATCAAAACCCCTACCCGGGGGGGAATGGAGAGATTGGAAGGAGCCCTATCGTATTCCATCCAATGCCCCGCAGGTCCCCAAAGACCTTATAGAAAAAGAGGGCGACGAGGAGGAAAGAGAAAGAAAAAGAAAAAGGAACAGGTAAACCAGGGGATATATAATTTAGCAGGGGTTCTTTTCACTGATCAGGAATTGGCAGTGTTAAATCAAGGATTAAAATTTGCACCTGATAAAAATGTAGACAAATTTGAACTATTTGTAGACATTGAAAAATATGTCCGCAAGTTAAACATCAAAAAATATTACGCCAAACAAGCGCCTGTAATGGGTGAGGCTATTACAAATCAGCAGTATTTACATAGTAGTTTAAAAAACAACTCAGTATTCAATCCTGGGAAGGGAAAAAATCACCATATCGAAGTATTTAGAACAATGGTGCAAGATGAAACTGGGGGAATTGGAAATTAAAAAACATGCATCTAATCAGGCCATTTGGGAAGGTATAAAATCAATAGAGGAAAATAAACAAATAGTGGTAATGACTCGGGAATATTACTACCAAGAAATAACTAGACTTCTCAATGACACAGCGACTTATAAAAAACTAAAGGGGGATCCTACATCAAAACTAAAAGAAGAACTAAAAATCTGGGTGGAGGAGGGCCTTAAAAAGTCTTTACTAAATCAAAAAGAAGCAAATTATATTCAAATACAAGCTCCCAAAGTTCCGGTCCTCTATATAGTACCGAAAATTCACAAAAACAAAGAATGCCCACCAGGCAGACCCATAATTAGTGGGATAGATTCCCTATTCTCGCGATTAGGTGAATACCTTGATGGGTTTTTCAAACCCTAAGTATCACAGAGCCCCTCATATTTAAAAGATAGCAAAGATCTCATGGTATCCTTAGAAGAAATTACAGCTAATGACACTATCATCATGGTTACAGTAGACATCGAGTCCCTGTATACCAACATCAAACATAAAGATGCCCTAATATCCCTTAAGTGGGCGCTATTGAGGGAATCCGAGCTCAAAAAAGCTCAGATAAATTTTCTTGTAAGAGGCCTTGAGTTGGCCATGAGCAATAACTTTTTCTGGGCCAAAAATTAGTTCTACAACCAAACTGGGGGCGTGGCTATGGGAGGACGCTACGCCCCCAGTGTGGCTAATGTGGTGCTCAATAAGTGGGAACAAGAAAATATTTTCAAAAATCAAAACAAGTCTTTGATTTTCTAGAAAAGATATATAGATGATATTATCATGCTTTGGGAGGGGAGTATGGCCAGTTTGACATATTTTGTAGAGTTTATGAACAATAATGGTTATGGTCTAAGGTTCACTGCCGAGTGCAGTACCACTGGTGTGAACTATTTGGACCTAACCATTACCAAAAACCATGGGATTTTTGAAACAAAAACGTATTTCAAGGCAACCGACAGAAATGGATTTGTACCTACCCAGAGTTGTCACCATCCACAATGGATAGGGGCGGTCCCTAAGGGACAATTTATAAGGCTCCGACATAATTGTGTCAATGATCATGACTTTCAAATCCAAGCTGATGTACTCAAGGAGAGGTTTTTGGAGAAGGGGTATTCATTAGGGACACTCACTCAGGCGTTGTCCCAGGTGTCTTTGATGGATAGAAAATCCCTTCTGACCACTAAGCCCAAACTGGAGTACAAAGGAGAAGTGGCTTTTATCACTGGGTTTCACAGACAGTATAAACAAGTTGAAGCCATTATAAAGAAGCACTGGCCAATATTACTTAGGGACCCTGATTTAAATTCTACCATTCCAGCAAGGCCTAAATTTATTTATAGGAGAGCCCCAGGACTTAGAAATAAAATAGCAAAGAATGTACCGGATCCCCCAAAGAAACCTTCCACTTTTCTGGATAGTGTTGGTTTCCACTTCTGCACAAGATGTAAAGCGTGCAGAACAACCAGAAAACCAGGGGCTTCCAAAAAGATTTCCAATTTCCAATCTAAAGTCACTGGTGAAAATTTCAAGATAAAATCATTTATAACTTGCAATTCCGATCATGTGACCTATGTGCTGGAGTGCCCATGTTCTCTCCAGTACGTTGGCCGTACCACCAGGAATTTGAAAACCAGGATTAACGAACATTTAAAAAACATCAAAAATGGTTTTCCTAACCATAGTGTCTCCAGACACTTTAAAAGGTGCCACAATAGTGATCAATCATTGTGCACTTTTTATGGTATTGATAAAATATCCAAACATTGGAGGGGTACTCATATGACCCGAGAGGTCTCTAAAAATGAAACCAAGTGGCTGTATAAATTAAAAACTATGCAGCCACTGGGAATGAATATTAAAATAGACCTAAACTGTTTCCTTTCTAATAACTAGCCATTTTAACCAGGATCCACTACTGCTAATAAAAATATAATTTTCCTCCTTTATTTACATAACCCCTTGGCAATCTGTCTTTCTCGTAAATATGGGAGGTGAGAGACGATTTGGCCTCTAAGAAAAGATTATTGTGTATAAATAGCCAACAAAAATTAGTGTATAGCGTGGTAAATAAAAATCAAATCCTATTTTCCTTCCTTCCTTTTTTTAAACATTTAAATCTAGAATTGGTAATGGGATTTTATATGGTATGTGTTTTTTTTGAATGCGACCACTAGGGGTCATGATAGGGCACTATCAATTACACTGATATTAATGTTAATGTTGTACATTTGCCCAACAGCAAAATTCAATATTGCCGAAATGTTATTATATCCCAATGATAATACAATGTTAATACCCAATTACCCGATTGGTAAACACGCGAGTGTTTCCAAGGCAAATATTGTGTTACCACCCAGAATTAACATTGTATAGATATATACCGAGACTGCGGCTGCGCATTCAAATTTTCCCGGGATTTTAGCTTTAAATAACGTGACCCCAGTGACCAGGTACGCTTCCTGAGGATGTTAACAACGAAACGTACGTCGAGGCGGTACCTGGTCACGTTTGTACGCCATATCCGGACTGGATGGTTGCCAGAAGTTAGAAGGTGGAACGCACGCCGCAAACGGAGGCGGACATATGGGAGAAGTTCCAGCGCCACACTATCTATTTGACAAGCCAGCAGCCCCAGTGCCGGGATATAGGCACTTTTAAATGTGAGTAAGCCTTTGGCTTTCTATTTTATTTGTTTTATACTTAATAAATGGTTTTACGCTATGGGCACTTTTCATCATTCTTGCATATGATCCTACCGGCACGTCTGAGGAGGAAGGGTGTACGTCTCCAATTCATATACATGTGAGCAGGCACAAACCTGCACAAGCGCTACTGACCTACTTTTTGACTAAAGTGGTCATATTGTTCTGGTAAGCAGAATCTATATACGGGCACATTGGGTGTGTTTTTTTGCTATTGGTGGAGGATCAATTTCATATCACACTTCAAGCTTATTCAGAGACATTGAATGGGCACGTTTGATGTTCGAAAAACTAATTCACTATATTCTTTCAAGATATATCACGACAGCAAACAGGAGTTTATGTTGGATATGGACTTTCAATGCTAATTTTGAATCACTTAATTGGGACTTTTGCATATACTTTTTATCATATTAATGATTTGTGGTTCGGATCACAGTACTGATTAACCCAATACATTTCTTTAATATTTATTTATATATTTTTTTCATTATATATATATATACTAGGATCCCAGTTGGGTTTATTCATGGTGTATAGTCACACTAATATATATAGCGCCCCCTCATGCCCACGGGCGTTTTTTCAGCCGCGTTTTTGAGCGTTTTTTACAGCTTAAAAACGCCTGTCCATGTTAGTCTATAGCTTCATGCCCACCTAGGCGTTTTTGAGCTGTAAAGAGCATAGGCGTTTGTAAGCTGTAAAAAAAACCCAGGGCCAGTGCGTTCCTCAGCGTCAGAACTAGGCAGGAAAAAACGCGAGCGTCAAAAAACGCGCAAAAACGCGCACTAACGCGCACTAACGCGCAAAAAAACGCGTTTTTAGCTCCGACGTTTTTTTTTTTTTTTTTTTTTTTTTTTTTTTTTTTTTAAAAAAAATAATATTTACAATAACATGGACAGGCGTTTTTAAGCTGTAAAAAACGCTCAAAAACGCAGCTGTAAAAACGCCAGTGGGCATGAGGCCTTATATTGTAACTGTACTGCCTCCTTCTTTATTGAAAAACTCTGTGCAAACTGCTGGCGCTATATAAAGTCTGTATATCAATTATTATTTATGTCTGTACAGGGCTTTTTACTGGACAGATCAAATCATTTTACGTCACATCTGGGAGTAATACAGCAAAAATCTTCCAAAAAAAGACAGTTTACATGCTCCTGTCTTGACAAAGTACAGGTTAGACTTGAAATATTTCCATTACATTTTTTATGCTGGATTGCTGTTATGCAGAAATAAACTAGCTATTGATATAAATTTGTGATATAAGTCCTCTGTACAGGACACCTCGTGACATTGTAGACCAGTGGGGACTGGTGGGCTGGTGACTAGTGCAAGATGCATTTGATGAATTTAGACTTATGTTTGTTCTAATTGTGGGTTGGAACAAGAAGTTCTGTATGGTAACTAGGCATAGAAATATATTGTATGTTCAAAGTTTTTGCAGATCAGGTTAGATGACTTTAATCCTAAAGAGAACAATTAATAGAAAGGGAAACATATGATCATCATTTGTAGCTGGACCTCTGTAATAACTGTGCAATTCATATTATGGACTGAAGTAGCGCATGAGTACTAAACACATTCTCTCTGTTTGTCCAGTATAAATAGGAAAGGGTCACTCATGTCACATTGAATTTTTCAAACAAGTTATAAATCTATGTTTTATAATTAACACTTCCAGTGTGGCAAGTGCTTATTATTGCTCATTAGGGGCAATGTCAATGCCACAATCCTTGTCCCATTGTTGCACAGACCTGTAGGATCACTGCAGGGTTGAAATTTAAATGACAAAGCCACTCATGACTACCTAACCTGTGTAGAGGGGATCATCAACTAAAGTGAATATAATTAAGTCATGATTTGTACCAGATATATAGAAAGGTCCATATATAGTTCGGAAGAGGTGTTTCGTTCCAGAGAAACAGATAGCAAAATGTCTACAATAACTACAGCTACAACAAAGTATGGTAACGGGGCATAGAAATATATTGTATATTGCATTCATGTCACAAATATAGCAGTGATTACAGTTTTTTTTTTTTTTTAACTTAATTCGCAAGTACTATGTACTATATATACTATATGTTAATATTTTTTTTTTTCCAACAGTAGAATAATAGAGTTTCTTTAAAGGTTATAGAGAATATGTTCCTTGTCAAACAACCAGTGTAACTATATATAGAAGCTGTAAATCCAATTATTTGGGTAACTGGGGATTCTAATAGGTATTTATTTACGTAACTGAAAAATCGTCACTCATATTTTCCAGTGGAAAAATTAATCCTATGTCCAGAGAGGAATGTTTATTATAAGTTGAGATGACACCAATGGACAAGTCAACAGACAAAATATGACGCAGAGCATTTTTTTTGTTTTGAATCCACACACACATTAAAACCCAGCTGTCAATATAATCTATGAGCATCAAGATTATCACCTCTACCTTTCCATTAGCATAGGAAGTGTCCAGTTTACCAAGTTGGAAAGGTCATAAGCACAGAAAGCAATAACAGCTAGGATTTAGAAAAGTTCTTAGTTCCTGAGTAATGGAATTTACAACCAATAGATTCAGAAGCTGGCTTATGAAGATCTATTTGTTAGCTGAAGCTGGCATTAGACTGGTAACAGCTGGTAAAGTCACAAGGGCTTGTGCTTATTTTGGACTGAGCTTAATAACTGATCAGTTTTCAGCCCTCAAAGAATGTTCTATAAATACTTGTCTGTAATTGTCAAAAGGTACAGTCAACACGGCTGGCAACAGTCTTTCTGTAAAGTACATTTACAAAAGGGGCTGAAAATTTAAATCCAAAACTACGTTATCGTGGAAGCATCAAAAGACTAAGAGCTCAAACCTTTTTAACAATTTAAAATAATAGCTGAACTCCAAACAGATGTCAAAGACAAGGATAAATGAATTCCTGTGTTCATTAATACATAATTAAATTTATTTTGTTGAATACAACTAATGTAAGTACCTAAATTTGACTTTCTGTCAGCCTCTTACAATCCCCTACACAGCAGCATTCAAACTGGGAGAGGAAGAGGTAAGACCGAAAACCCATCAGGTGGGATGCATTCAAATGTGCATACAACGATTATGCTGATAACAGCAGAGGGATGAACTGCTTCACTTTAACTGTGCAATCAGCAGGCTGCGGGTGGAGAGAGGACACCACTGTATACTTTAACAAGTTAACCTCTTTCTGACCATGTAACCAATGTAACTTTAACATTCCAGTCAACGTTAAAGAGTAGGGATGAGCCGAACACCCCCCCCCCCGGTTCGGTTCGCACCAGAACCTGCGAACGGACCGAAAGTTCGCGCGAACGTTAGAACCCTATTAAATACAATGGACGCGAACGTTCGAAATCTAAAGTGCTAATTATAATGGGGGCGTGGCCTGGATAGCAATGGGATAGGTCGCATGTGATGTGAGCTCCGTCTGCCCATACTCCTAACCTACCATCCTGTCTGTATCCTGCTCGGTTCCTGCCATCCTCTACATCCGAGGACTTGTCCTGCTCTCCCTGTGGTTCCTGAAGCCTGTTAGCCCGCTAGTTTGCCGCCGCTGCCATCGCGGCACTTCCCGGTCCTCTGCTTTAGGAAAGGCCACGGCTTCGGCCTAGTTCCTGGTTCGGCGGCCCTGGACACTTCTCCTTGCCTCCCTGTGCGCACTGGGCTCCATCCTCTCCTACATCGGCCCCCGGATTACCTGCTGCAGCTGCTGGGGTGCCTCTGCACTCTGCACCTGCTGTGAGAGCGGACCGCGGTCTCGGCCTGACTCCCGGAGCGGCGGCCATCTTGCTCCACCCGGAGACATCCCTGGCAAGTATTACAGGCCTCCCTGACTCCCCTGAGCTCAGATTCCCCTGCATGCAGCCTGTTGCCAATACAGCTGCTTGAGAGTGACCTGCTGCTTGCGTTGGGCCACCCCTGGGCAGCGGTGGGGGGGGGGTTGTGGAGGACCCGGCCTCCTTAACAGCGGCCATATTGGTGCACCCAGGGATCTTCCCTGCCGCCCTACAGCATGTCTCCGTCTAAAAAGAATTCTGAAGCCGTCGATAAACTGGCCAAATACCGCCGGCTTGAAGAGGAAGACCAGCAGGTCAGAGACGGCGCTGCTGCTTCCCTGGATGCGGATCACTCTGTGGTGGCTACTAACAAATTACTGGATGCCATCGCCCTGTGCCAGAGCACGCTTACCATCAAGATTGAGGAGGTAAAAATTGATGTGTCCCTTATCCGGCAGGATCTTTCTACCCTCAGGGACCGCGTGACGGAGACGGAGACCCGTATTAGCAGAGCGGAGGATATCTTGCACCCTTTACAACATACCACTGATGAGGTGCGCCACCAGTTACAACAGATTAGCGCAAAACAGGATGACATGGAAAATCGCCTTCGGAGATGTAACCTCCGCTTCATCGGTCTTCCTGAGGGCACCGACCCGGAGAGCTTCCTTGAAAACCTCCTAACGTCAACCTTCGGCAGAGACGCATTTTCGGTAATGTTTGCAGTGGAGAGAGCTCATCGAATCCCTGGCCGTCCTCCTCCCCAAGGAGCTCCACCGCGTACCCTGATAGCGAAGTTCCTTAATTTCAGGGATCGCGACAAGATCCTCCGCCTAACCAGAGAGAAGGGGAATATCCCCCATACCAACGCACATGTTGCCGTCTTCCCGGACTTCTCCAATGAGGTGCAACGGCAGCGGTCCAGGTTCCAGGATGTTAAGAAGCGCCTCCGCACTCTACACCTCAAATACGCCATGCTGTACCCTGCAAAGCTTTGTGTGGAATACGACGGTCGGACCCACTTTTTCGAGGACCCAGAGTCGGCATCCACTTGGATTGACCGGAGAAATCGGCGAGATTGAGCATGCCGCGCTGTCTGGGAGCTGTGAGTACTTTTCTTTTCTCTCCCCTGCTGCCCCCTGTGCCGGTGGCACTCCCTGTTCGTGCCCTGGTGCTTCACCTCGCGGTTGCTCTGTTGATAGTGGGTGCCCTCCGCCGGGACGGGGGGGACAGACCTGAAAACCTTTTCCGCCCCTTCTCGGATCTCACAGCATGCTCGCCACCTTCGGGTGACCTTACTGTTAATTCACCGTTCTCCCCACACATGGGAGATACTTGTAGAGGGCAGCTTACCGAACGTTGCTGGAACTTCCTATCCTACTTTACGTACCACCCTGATGGCAGGCGGGGCTCCCTCCTGCATGGCTGCAATGGTGTTGTGCTTTTGTGGCCCCTACACCCCATGCACTTCTCAGAGAAGAAGTCGCCCCCCTAGGTTCTCTATGGACTTTTTTCACTCCCCCCGTTTACCTGACTGTTTTTTCCTCCTTTTTTGTTTTCTTTTCATCACAGGTATCTATGTCCCTTTGAAATTAAGTCCCTCGCCTCCAATGCTTTTTTCACGTTGGATGTCCCCGGTTGATACCTGGTTTTGGGATACTATGTTCATGCCGAGTTGGGGTGGCACTGGACTGGGAGGGAAGGGAAATGTTTTGGCTGTTTTTTATTTGCCACCATGTTCACAATTGTTTATTTCTGCTAAAGGTACTATGTCATTGTCATACATGCACTATCAATATTGGTTGCCGATATGTTCTGTACTATCTGATGTGTCCTTATCTGCTCTGCTGGTTCTGGTCTGGCTGCGGTCTATTATACACACCATATACCCACCATGAGTTCCCTGAAGTTCCTCACGTGGAATGTTAGAGGCTTGCGCAATAAGATCAAACGCACAGCGGTCCTGACATTTCTCAAATCTCAGAGAGCTGACATTATCACACTGGTCGAGACCCATGTCACGGGCCACTTGCAATCCTCCCTTAAAAAACCTTCGGTGGGGTGGGCTTACCACGCCACTCACACTTCATATTCCAGAGGAGTATCGGTCCTGGTTGCCAAACGGGTACCTTTTGAGCTAATACTGCTCCGCACGGATCAGCAGGGCAGATATGTGTTTATGCACGCCACCATTAATGGGTCTCCTATCCTGCTACTTGCCTGCTATATTCCCCCCCCCCCCGTACAACTCAGCTGTAATTCAGGAAGGCCTTGCCTTTATGACCCAATACCCCTCCGTACCGGCAGTGTGGATGGGGGACTTCAATATGACCCTGATCCCCGCTCTGGACCGTCTGGGCACACTGGATCCCCCCCTTAACCCACCGACCCATACCAGACTGCACCGCATAATGACCGACTTTGCTCTTGTCGACACTTGGCGCCACAAACACTCGCACACTAAAGTCTTCTCATGCTTTTCAGCCAGTCATAACACAATGTCACGAATTGATTTTGTTTTTATCTCAATGTCCCTGCTGCCTAAGCTAGGAGATGTGGGCTTTGCTCCGAGAGTACTCTCGGATCACGCCCCCTACTGGGTCACGATCCAGCTCCTGAAGGCTTCCCCTGCTCCTTCTTGGCAGCTAAACCCGTTCTGGCTGACTGCCCTGCGGGACCAGGATGACATCCCCACAGAATTGCAATACTATTTTACGGCCAACAGGGACACTGCCATGCATGATGTGGTGTGGGAAATGTTTAAACTTCACGCTCGTTCCCTACTTTCCACACGTATTAACAGGCTTAAACGGTCATCAACACTTATTGTCCAGCAGGCTGCAGAACACCTGTAGGTGCTGGAGGAGGCGTTCCACCGGGACCCCTCGCCCAGCGCGGCCAACAATCTAAAGATTCAGGCGCGCCAGGTCTCCCAATTGCACATAGAGAAGGCTAAACAACGCATCTTCTTCTGTAGACAGAGGGTGTTTGAGTATGGAGAGAGATCGGGCAAACTGCTCGCATATCTTGCCCACTTGGATATGCGTCCCCCTGTGGTGGTGTCCTTGACCGACCCACAGGGGAACGACATCACCGATACGCAACTGGTGGCGGAGGAATTTGGGAGATTCTACCGTGCACTCTACACTTCCAGGGTCACCCACACTCCCCAAGACACCAGGGACTACCTAGCGGGAGTTTAATTCCCTAGACTGACAGACGACCAGCTTGAAATTCTGGAAGCCCCTATTACTGAGGAGGACATTTCCGAGGCCATTTCCTGTCTGGCCTCATCCAAGGCCCCAGGATTGGATGGTCTACCTCTTGAATTCTATGCCACCTACTCTGAAATCCTAATCCCTGAACTTAAGGACCTGTATAAATCCATATTTGACTCAGGAGTTCTACCCCCATCTATGAGAGAAGCCCAAATAGTCGTAATTCCCAAACCCGGAAAGGACCCTAAATACCCGGAGTCGTATAGGCCCATTTCCCTGTTACAGGTAGACATTAAAATATTAGCTAAGATTCTAGCCTCCCGCCTTAACCAGGTTATTCTGTCATTGATACACCCTGACCAAACTGGCTTTATGCCAGGGAAGAACACGGCCATGAATATTCGCCGCCTATTTATGAATATTCAGGGGTCCCATGATGAAATTGGCTCGAGGGTCGTGGTGGCTCTGGATGCCGCCAAGGCCTTCGACTCCGTGGAGTGGAACTACCTGTGGGAGTGCCTCTCAAGATTTGGATTTGGCCCCAGCTTTATTCGCTGGGTCCAACTCCTCTATCAGTCCCCAAGGGCCAGAGTATTTGTGAATGGTTGGCTTTCTGACCAGTTCCCGCTGGAGAGAGGGACCCGGCAGGGCTGCCCCCTTTCCCCCATGCTTTACGCATTGGCTGTGGAGCCGTTGGCCATTATGGTCCGTGCGGACACTTGCATCCGAGGCCTCAGGATGGGGAACCTGGAAGAAAAGATTGGGATGTATGCCGACGACACACTTTTGTATCTGGCGGACTCCGGTCCTTCTCTTATAGCAGCCCTCCAGTCCATAGAACGTATGGGTGGCCATTCGGGTCTGAGTATTAATTGGTCTAAGTCCCAGATCCTTCCGATTGACCATTTCCCCCCCTCGTTCGCGTCCCCTCCTCTGGCTCTTCCAAGGGTCTCCCAGATTAAATACCTTGGCGTGCAGGTCACCAGATCGCTCTCAGATTATAAACTACTGAACATTGAACCCCTGTTTGCCCTGATCAAGAACAAGACGCAGACTTGGGCCAGACTACCCCTGGGTGTTATGGGTCGCGTCAGCTTAGTTAAGATGATACTCCTTCCCAAGATACTCTATTTGGTCTGGCATGCTCCCCTCTATATACCACAAAAAATTTTCAGGACAATTGAATCCATCCTGAATTCATTTATTTGGGGTCATGGCAGACACAAATTATCTTGGAGAATTCTGAAGAACCCTGTGACGTTGGGAGGAGCTGCTCTCCCTGCCTTTCAGGATTATTATTTTGCCTCCCAACTGTCCCACTTCTATTATTTCGACAAACATGAACTAACGAGATACCAGACACTACTCTGTGAGCACCCGGATGACTCGGCCCATACCCCACTTCAATCGGTCCTAAGAGCCCCATTGACAAGACGCCCCCCCCAACGCACAGCAGACATGTTGACTCACCACCGGAGGGTATGGCGGACGGCACTGCAAAGAACTGGGACCCCAAAAGTACACTCTCATACCCCTCTCTGGTACAATACATGCTTGCCAGAATTATTGTCCATTCCGGACCCCGCGGTGTGGATACGCCATGGGATCTTATGCATACACCAGATCATGACCGCTTCAGGCCTTAAACCATTCCAAATGCTGAAGGACGAATTTTCCCTCCCCAATTGCCTTTTCTTCAGGTATTTGCAACTCCGTCACGCTATACAGGCCCAGTTTTCTGGCTCTTACCCGTCCCTGGCAGTTCCCTCCATAGTGGACACAGTCACGGGTAATGTGCCTGCTAAGCTCATCTCCACTTTGTACTCCGCCATTCGTTTCCCTAGCACCACAGCATTGGCCTATACTGCTAAGACTAGATGGGAGGCGGATGTTGGACTTATAGAGGATGAGGACTGGGACGAGATTTTGGAGGACGTGAAAAAGGTTTCCCCCAAGCTGTCGGACCGCCTCACACAGCTGTACATCATACATAGAACATATCTGACCCCTCAGAGAGTAGCACGTTTCAGGCCCACGTACAATCCAGGATGCCGCCTCTGTGACCATACCCCAGGCTCCTTCTACTATCTCATATGGTTCTGCCCTACCATTCAGGCATACTGGACACAGGTGATACGCTTCCTACACGATCAGATGGGCTCCCCTGCTACCCTTGACCCAAAGATGTGCCTACTTGGCCTGTTGCCAGACTTGGATGCCGACAAACCCCTCCGTACCTTTTTACATGAGACGCTATTCTTGGCAAGAAAAGTAGTGGCCCGTAATTGGATGCAGGCCCTGCCCCCTACAATTCAGTGCTGGAAAAAGGCGGTTAACGATGCTCTCCCATATAAAAAACTGATTTATGTACATAGAGGGTGTCCGCTAAAGTATGAGAAGGTCTGGGACAGATGGATGGCGGATGGTGAAACATGTACTTGACATGTCGATTCTTTATTTTTGTTGTGTACCGGCTCTACTTTCACTGCTGTTATTATCTTTATGTCACACAGATGCTTCACTGTGTTCATGTATGTACTATTATATTGGCCATACTGGCTTATGTTGATTTATGTACCATGCATACTTTTCAATAAAGTTGGGTTTTTTTCCAATTAAAAAAAAAAAGAGTGCTAATTATAATGGCTAATATGCATGTTATTGTCCTAAAAAGGGTTTGGGGACCCGGGTTCTACCCCAGGGGACATGTATAAATGCAAAAAGAAGTTTTAAAAACTGACGTTTTTTCGGGAGCAGTCATTTTAATGATGCATAAAGTGAAAAAAAAAGTGAAATATTCCTTTAAATATCGTACCTGGGGAGTGTCTAAAGTATGCCTGGGAAGTGGCATGTGTCTCCCGTGTTTAGAACTGTCCCTGCACAAAATTTAATTTCTAAAGGAAAAAAAGCCATTTAAAACTGCTTGCGACTTTAATGTCATGTCTTGTCCTGGCAATAGGGATGAGCTTCGTGTTCGAGTCGAACATACGTTCGACTCGAACATCGGCTGTTCGATCGTTCGACGAAGATCGAACGATTTGGGCCGTTCGCGCCAAATTCGAGTGACGCGAACGGCCCACAATGCACTACGCCATCGCAGTGTCATCCAGGCGCTGTGATTGGCCAAGCATGCACTGTGACCCCGCATGCTTGGCCAATCACAGCGCCGGCAGCGAGGAGAGCAATGATTGGCCACAGGCAGGATGCCTGTGGCCAATTATTGCTGAGGGTGTTTAGTACACGCCCCACACTATAAAAGGCCGCCAGCACGGCGGCCTAGTGTAGTGTGTTCCGGAGCAGGGATAGAGCAGCATAGGCAGGGACAGTGACTGTTATTTCTTTCTTGCTTAACCTGGATTCCTTTAGTTTAGGGAAAGAGAAGGATAGGTAGGGAGAGTGTCAGTGTGTTTTGTGCTTGTGCTATAGTGTGCTTAAAAAAAACATTTATTCTAGGGACAGAAAACTGTAGGTAGGGACAGTGTCAGTTTCTTTCACTGTGAAAGTCCTTGTTTCCAGGGACCTGTAAGGACAGTGAGTGAATTGTCCTTGTGCTATATTGTGCTTAAAAAAACATTTATTCTAGGGACAGAAAACTGTAGGTAGGGAGAGTGTCAGTTTCTTTCACTCTGCAAGTCCTTGTTTCCAGGGACCTGGAAGGACAGTGAGTGAATTGTCCTTGTGCTATATTGTGCTTAAAAAAAACATTTATTCTAGGGACAGAAAACTGTAGGTAGGGAGAGTGTCAGTTTATTTCACTCTGCAAGTCCTTGTTTCCAGGGACCTGGAAGGACAGTGACTGAATTGTCCTTGTGCTATATTGTGATTAAAAAAAACATTTATTCTAGGGACAGAAAACTGTAGGTAGGGAGAGTGTCAGTTTATTTCACTCTGCAAGTCCTTGTTTCCAGGGACCTGGAAGGACAGTGACTGAATTGTCCTTGTGCTATATTGTGATTAAAAAAAACATTTATTCTAGGGACAGAAAACTGTAGGTAGGGAGAGTGTCAGTTTATTTCACTCTGCAAGTCCTTGTTTCCAGGGACCTGGAAGGACAGTGACTGAATTGTCCTTGTGCTATATTGTGATTAAAAAAAACATTTATTCTAGGGACAGAAAACTGTAGGTAGGGAGAGTGTCAGTTTATTTCACTCTGCAAGTCCTTGTTTCCAGGGACCTGGAAGGACAGTGAGTGAATTGTCCTTGTGTTATATTGTGATTAAAAAAAACATTTTTTCTAGGGACAGAAAACTGTAGGTAGGGAGAGTGTTTTTTTTCTTTCACTCTGCAAGTCCTTGTTTCCAGGGACCTGTAAGGACAGTGAGTGAATTGTCCTTGTGCTATATTGTGCTTAAAAAAAACATTTATTCTAGGGACAGAAAACTGTAGGTAGGGAGAGTGTCAGTTTATTTCACTCTGCAAGTCCTTGTTTCCAGGGACCTGGAAGGACAGTGACTGAATTGTCCTTGTGCTATATTGTGATTAAAAAAAACATTTATTCTAGGGACAGAAAACTGTAGGTAGGGAGAGTGTCAGTTTATTTCACTCTGCAAGTCCTTGTTTCCAGGGACCTGGAAGGACAGTGACTGAATTGTCCTTGTGCTATATTGTGATTAAAAAAAACATTTATTCTAGGGACAGAAAACTGTAGGTAGGGAGAGTGTCAGTTTATTTCACTCTGCAAGTCCTTGTTTCCAGGGACCTGGAAGGACAGTGACTGAATTGTCCTTGTGCTATATTGTGATTAAAAAAAACATTTATTCTAGGGACAGAAAACTGTAGGTAGGGAGAGTGTCAGTTTATTTCACTCTGCAAGTCCTTGTTTCCAGGGACCTGGAAGGACAGTGAGTGAATTGTCCTTGTGTTATATTGTGATTAAAAAAAACATTTTTTCTAGGGACAGAAAACTGTAGGTAGGGAGAGTGTTTTTTTTATTTCACTCTGCAAGTCCTTGTTTCCAGGGACCTGTAAGGACAGTGAGTGAATTGTCCTTGTGCTATATTGTGCTTAAAAAAAACATTTATTCTAGGGACAGAAAACTGTAGGTAGGGAGAGTGTCAGTTTATTTCACTCTGCAAGTCCTTGTTTCCAGGGACCTGGAAGGACAGTGAGTGAATTGTCCTTGTGTTATATTGTGATTAAAAAAAACATTTTTTCTAGGGACAGAAAACTGTAGGTAGGGAGAGTGTCAGTTTATTTCACTCTGCAAGTCCTTGTTTCCAGGGACCTGGAAGGACAGTGACTGAATTGTCCTTGTGCTATATTGTGATTAAAAAAAACATTTATTCTAGGGACAGAAAACTGTAGGTAGGGAGAGTGTCAGTTTATTTCACTCTGCAAGTCCTTGTTTCCAGGGACCTGGAAGGACAGTGACTGAATTGTCCTTGTGCTATATTGTGATTAAAAAAAACATTTATTCTAGGGACAGAAAACTGTAGGTAGGGAGAGTGTCAGTTTATTTCACTCTGCAAGTCCTTGTTTCCAGGGACCTGGAAGGACAGTGACTGAATTGTCCTTGTGCTATATTGTGATTAAAAAAAACATTTATTCTAGGGACAGAAAACTGTAGGTAGGGAGAGTGTCAGTTTATTTCACTCTGCAAGTCCTTGTTTCCAGGGACCTGGAAGGACAGTGACTGAATTGTCCTTGTGCTATATTGTGATTAAAAAAAACATTTATTCTAGGGACAGAAAACTGTAGGTAGGGAGAGTGTCAGTTTATTTCACTCTGCAAGTCCTTGTTTCCAGGGACCTGGAAGGACTGTGAGTGAATTGTCCTTGTGTTATATTGTGATTAAAAAAAACATTTTTTCTAGGGACAGAAAACTGTAGGTAGGGAGAGTGTTTTTTTTCTTTCACTCTGCAAGTCCTTGTTTCCAGGGACCTGTAAGGACAGTGAGTGAATTGTCCTTGTGCTATATTGTGCTTAAAAAAAACATTTATTCTAGGGACAGAAAACTGTAGGTAGGGAGAGTGTCAGTTTATTTCACTCTGCAAGTCCTTGTTTCCAGGGACCTGGAAGGACAGTGAGTGAATTGTCCTTGTGTTATATTGTGATTAAAAAAAACATTTTTTCTAGGGACAGAAAACTGTAGGTAGGGAGAGTGTTTTTTTTCTTTCACTCTGCAAGTCCTTGTTTCCAGGGACCTGTAAGGACAGTGAGTGAATTGTCCTTGTGCTATATTGTGCTTAAAAAAAACATTTATTCTAGGGACAGAAAACTGTAGGTAGGGAGAGTGTCAGTTTATTTCACTCTGCAAGTCCTTGTTTCCAGGGACCTGGAAGGACAGTGACTGAATTGTCCTTGTGCTATATTGTGATTAAAAAAAACATTTATTCTAGGGACAGAAAACTGTAGGTAGGGAGAGTGTCAGTTTATTTCACTCTGCAAGTCCTTGTTTCCAGGGACCTGGAAGGACAGTGACTGAATTGTCCTTGTGCTATATTGTGATTAAAAAAAACATTTATTCTAGGGACAGAAAACTGTAGGTAGGGAGAGTGTCAGTTTATTTCACTCTGCAAGTCCTTGTTTCCAGGGACCTGGAAGGACAGTGAGTGAATTGTCCTTGTGTTATATTGTGATTAAAAAAAACATTTTTTCTAGGGACAGAAAACTGTAGGTAGGGAGAGTGTTTTTTTTCTTTCACTCTGCAAGTCCTTGTTTCCAGGGACCTGTAAGGACAGTGAGTGAATTGTCCTTGTGCTATATTGTGCTTAAAAAAAACATTTATTCTAGGGACAGAAAACTGTAGGTAGGGAGAGTGTCAGTTTATTTCACTCTGCAAGTCCTTGTTTCCAGGGACCTGGAAGGACAGTGACTGAATTGTCCTTGTGCTATATTGTGATTAAAAAAAACATTTATTCTAGGGACAGAAAACTGTAGGTAGGGAGAGTGTCAGTTTATTTCACTCTGCAAGTCCTTGTTTCCAGGGACCTGGAAGGACAGTGACTGAATTGTCCTTGTGCTATATTGTGATTAAAAAAAACATTTATTCTAGGGACAGAAAACTGTAGGTAGGGAGAGTGTCAGTTTATTTCACTCTGCAAGTCCTTGTTTCCAGGGACCTGGAAGGACAGTGACTGAATTGTCCTTGTGCTATATTGTGATTAAAAAAAACATTTATTCTAGGGACAGAAAACTGTAGGTAGGGAGAGTGTCAGTTTATTTCACTCTGCAAGTCCTTGTTTCCAGGGACCTGGAAGGACAGTGACTGAATTGTCCTTGTGCTATATTGTGATTAAAAAAAACATTTATTCTAGGGACAGAAAACTGTAGGTAGGGAGAGTGTCAGTTTATTTCACTCTGCAAGTCCTTGTTTCCAGGGACCTGGAAGGACAGTGACTGAATTGTCCTTGTGCTATATTGTGATTAAAAAAAACATTTATTCTAGGGACAGAAAACTGTAGGTAGGGAGAGTGTCAGTTTATTTCACTCTGCAAGTCCTTGTTTCCAGGGACCTGGAAGGACAGTGAGTGAATTGTCCTTGTGTTATATTGTGATTAAAAAAAACATTTTTTCTAGGGACAGAAAACTGTAGGTAGGGAGAGTGTTTTTTTTCTTTCACTCTGCAAGTCCTTGTTTCCAGGGACCTGTAAGGACAGTGAGTGAATTGTCCTTGTGCTATATTGTGCTTAAAAAAAACATTTATTCTAGGGACAGAAAACTGTAGGTAGGGAGAGTGTCAGTTTATTTCACTCTGCAAGTCCTTGTTTCCAGGGACCTGGAAGGACAGTGAGTGAATTGTCCTTGTGTTATATTGTGATTAAAAAAAACATTTTTTCTAGGGACAGAAAACTGTAGGTAGGGAGAGTGTTTTTTTTCTTTCACTCTGCAAGTCCTTGTTTCCAGGGACCTGTAAGGACAGTGAGTGAATTGTCCTTGTGCTATATTGTGCTTAAAAAAAACATTTTTTCTAGGGACAGAAAACTGTAGGTAGGGAGAGTGTCAGTTTATTTCACTCTGCAAGTCCTTGTTTCCAGGGACCTGGAAGGACAGTGACTGAATTGTCCTTGTGCTATATTGTGATTAAAAAAAACATTTATTCTAGGGACAGAAAACTGTAGGTAGGGAGAGTGTCAGTTTATTTCACTCTGCAAGTCCTTGTTTCCAGGGACCTGGAAGGACAGTGACTGAATTGTCCTTGTGCTATATTGTGATTAAAAAAAACATTTATTCTAGGGACAGAAAACTGTAGGTAGGGAGAGTGTCAGTTTATTTCACTCTGCAAGTCCTTGTTTCCAGGGACCTGGAAGGACAGTGAGTGAATTGTCCTTGTGTTATATTGTGATTAAAAAAAACATTTTTTCTAGGGACAGAAAACTGTAGGTAGGGAGAGTGTTTTTTTTCTTTCACTCTGCAAGTCCTTGTTTCCAGGGACCTGTAAGGACAGTGAGTGAATTGTCCTTGTGCTATATTGTGCTTAAAAAAAACATTTATTCTAGGGACAGAAAACTGTAGGTAGGGAGAGTGTCAGTTTATTTCACTCTGCAAGTCCTTGTTTCCAGGGACCTGGAAGGACAGTGACTGAATTGTCCTTGTGCTATATTGTGATTAAAAAAAACATTTATTCTAGGGACAGAAAACTGTAGGTAGGGAGAGTGTCAGTTTATTTCACTCTGCAAGTCCTTGTTTCCAGGGACCTGGAAGGACAGTGACTGAATTGTCCTTGTGCTATATTGTGATTAAAAAAAACATTTATTCTAGGGACAGAAAACTGTAGGTAGGGAGAGTGTCAGTTTATTTCACTCTGCAAGTCCTTGTTTCCAGGGACCTGGAAGGACAGTGACTGAATTGTCCTTGTGCTATATTGTGATTAAAAAAAACATTTATTCTAGGGACAGAAAACTGTAGGTAGGGAGAGTGTCAGTTTATTTCACTCTGCAAGTCCTTGTTTCCAGGGACCTGGAAGGACAGTGACTGAATTGTCCTTGTGCTATATTGTGATTAAAAAAAACATTTATTCTAGGGACAGAAAACTGTAGGTAGGGAGAGTGTCAGTTTATTTCACTCTGCAAGTCCTTGTTTCCAGGGACCTGGAAGGACAGTGACTGAATTGTCCTTGTGCTATATTGTGATTAAAAAAAACATTTATTCTAGGGACAGAAAACTGTAGGTAGGGAGAGTGTCAGTTTATTTCACTCTGCAAGTCCTTGTTTCCAGGGACCTGGAAGGACAGTGAGTGAATTGTCCTTGTGTTATATTGTGATTAAAAAAAACATTTTTTCTAGGGACAGAAAACTGTAGGTAGGGAGAGTGTTTTTTTTCTTTCACTCTGCAAGTCCTTGTTTCCAGGGACCTGTAAGGACAGTGAGTGAATTGTCCTTGTGCTATATTGTGCTTAAAAAAAACATTTATTCTAGGGACAGAAAACTGTAGGTAGGGAGAGTGTCAGTTTATTTCACTCTGCAAGTCCTTGTTTCCAGGGACCTGGAAGGACAGTGAGTGAATTGTCCTTGTGTTATATTGTGATTAAAAAAAACATTTTTTCTAGGGACAGAAAACTGTAGGTAGGGAGAGTGTTTTTTTTCTTTCACTCTGCAAGTCCTTGTTTCCAGGGACCTGTAAGGACAGTGAGTGAATTGTCCTTGTGCTATATTGTGCTTAAAAAAAACATTTATTCTAGGGACAGAAAACTGTAGGTAGGGAGAGTGTCAGTTTATTTCACTCTGCAAGTCCTTGTTTCCAGGGACCTGGAAGGACAGTGACTGAATTGTCCTTGTGCTATATTGTGATTAAAAAAAACATTTATTCTAGGGACAGAAAACTGTAGGTAGGGAGAGTGTCAGTTTATTTCACTCTGCAAGTCCTTGTTTCCAGGGACCTGGAAGGACAGTGAGTGAATTGTCCTTGTGTTATATTGTGATTAAAAAAAACATTTTTTCTAGGGACAGAAAACTGTAGGTAGGGAGAGTGTTTTTTTTCTTTCACTCTGCAAGTCCTTGTTTCCAGGGACCTGTAAGGACAGTGAGTGAATTGTCCTTGTGCTATATTGTGCTTAAAAAAAACATTTATTCTAGGGACAGAAAACTGTAGGTAGGGAGAGTGTCAGTTTATTTCACTCTGCAAGTCCTTGTTTCCAGGGACCTGGAAGGACAGTGAGTGAATTGTCCTTGTGTTATATTGTGATTAAAAAAAACATTTTTTCTAGGGACAGAAAACTGTAGGTAGGGAGAGTGTTTTTTTTCTTTCACTCTGCAAGTCCTTGTTTCCAGGGACCTGTAAGGACAGTGAGTGAATTGTCCTTGTGCTATATTGTGCTTAAAAAAAACATTTATTCTAGGGACAGAAAACTGTAGGTAGGGAGAGTGTCAGTTTATTTCACTCTGCAAGTCCTTGTTTCCAGGGACCTGGAAGGACAGTGACTGAATTGTCCTTGTGCTATATTGTGATTAAAAAAAACATTTATTCTAGGGACAGAAAACTGTAGGTAGGGAGAGTGTCAGTTTATTTCACTCTGCAAGTCCTTGTTTCCAGGGACCTGGAAGGACAGTGACTGAATTGTCCTTGTGCTATATTGTGATTAAAAAAAACATTTATTCTAGGGACAGAAAACTGTAGGTAGGGAGAGTGTCAGTTTATTTCACTCTGCAAGTCCTTGTTTCCAGGGACCTGGAAGGACAGTGAGTGAATTGTCCTTGTGTTATATTGTGATTAAAAAAAACATTTTTTCTAGGGACAGAAAACTGTAGGTAGGGAGAGTGTTTTTTTTCTTTCACTCTGCAAGTCCTTGTTTCCAGGGACCTGTAAGGACAGTGAGTGAATTGTCCTTGTGCTATATTGTGCTTAAAAAAAACATTTATTCTAGGGACAGAAAACTGTAGGTAGGGAGAGTGTCAGTTTATTTCACTCTGCAAGTCCTTGTTTCCAGGGACCTGGAAGGACAGTGACTGAATTGTCCTTGTGCTATATTGTGATTAAAAAAAACATTTATTCTAGGGACAGAAAACTGTAGGTAGGGAGAGTGTCAGTTTATTTCACTCTGCAAGTCCTTGTTTCCAGGGACCTGGAAGGACAGTGACTGAATTGTCCTTGTGCTATATTGTGATTAAAAAAAACATTTATTCTAGGGACAGAAAACTGTAGGTAGGGAGAGTGTCAGTTTATTTCACTCTGCAAGTCCTTGTTTCCAGGGACCTGGAAGGACAGTGAGTGAATTGTCCTTGTGTTATATTGTGATTAAAAAAAACATTTTTTCTAGGGACAGAAAACTGTAGGTAGGGAGAGTGTTTTTTTTCTTTCACTCTGCAAGTCCTTGTTTCCAGGGACCTGTAAGGACAGTGAGTGAATTGTCCTTGTGCTATATTGTGCTTAAAAAAAACATTTATTCTAGGGACAGAAAACTGTAGGTAGGGAGAGTGTCAGTTTATTTCACTCTGCAAGTCCTTGTTTCCAGGGACCTGGAAGGACAGTGACTGAATTGTCCTTGTGCTATATTGTGATTAAAAAAAACATTTATTCTAGGGACAGAAAACTGTAGGTAGGGAGAGTGTCAGTTTATTTCACTCTGCAAGTCCTTGTTTCAAGGGACAGAGAAGGACACCTGAAGGTAGCCCTTATTGCTTTTTTCCCATCTCCCTGCAGGCCATCTATTAGAATGTCTGGAAGGCAAACAAGGAGAGGCAGACAGTCAGGAGGCAATAAAAGAGGGCAAGCAGGCTCTGTGTCTGGGGGCAACAGTGCTGGTCGTGGACGCGGTGCATTGTCATCAGCACATGGCCATGGGACACGCTTGTCCTTCTTTTCGGCAGCTGGACATGTTGAGCCACATCATGCCGAAGACTTGGTAGAGTGGATGACCAAGCCCTCCTCCTCCTCCTCATCCTCTCTCACCCAGGCTCAGGGTACTGGAAAAGCAGCTGCCAAAGCGTCGTCTTCCCTGGTATCAATGTCAGACAAATCATCAGTCACTCCTTCCCTAGACCCACCATGTCCTCCTCCTGAGGAGTCCCCCGAACTGTTTCAGCACAGTGTTGGGTACATGCTCCAGGAGGATGCCCAGCGTTTCGAAGGGTCTGATGATGAAACCCAGCTAGAGGAAGGCAGTAGCGTGAGAGCAGACAGAGGGGATGCTCAAGAAGGACACCAATCTGGCAGTCATGTTCCAGCAGCTGCAGCATACTGCCAGATTGGCTCCAGTGATGAGGAGGGAGGGGATGATGAGGTCACTGACTCCACGTGGGTGCCTAATAGGAGAGAGGAGGAGGAGGAGGATGAGGAGGAGGCACATCTCCAACGAGGCAGGATGCCCTTTGGTGGCCAGCGTAAGGGCAGTACACCGACGGAATCACACCGCAGAGCTCCGCCTGTGCAGGGCGCTGCCTCTGCCCGTCATTCAAAAAGTTCTTTGGTGTGGGCCTTTTTTGAGGCTAGTGCATCAGATCGCACAGCTGCTGTTTGCAACATATGTCTCAAGCGTATATCGCGTGGCCAAAACATCAGCCGCTTGGGTACCACATGCCTGACCAGACATATGTTGACCTGCCATGCAGCTCGTTGGCAAGCCTACCTCAAAGACCCACACCAAAGAACAAAGCGGACCTCTCCTTGCACCGCATCAGCTGGGATCTCCAACCCCACTATAACTTCAGTCCTCTCTGAAACATGCACTGAGAGGAATGAAGGTGTAGAATTAGGTGTGTCACAGCCAAGTACTTGCGCCCACTCTGCTAGCAGTACACCGACGTCCGATTCTAGCAGGCAAATTTCCCTGCCCCAGCTGCTGGACCGTCGAAAGAAGTTCACTCCCAGCCATCCACATGCCCAGCGGTTGAATGCTAGCTTGGCTAAATTGCTAGCGCTTCAACTGCTGCCTTTTCAGTTGGTAGACTCGGCCCCCTTCCGTGAGTTTGTGCAATGTGCAGTTCCTCAGTGGCAGGTTCCCAAACGCCACTTTTTCTCACGGAAGGCTATTCCGGCTCTCTACCGGCATGTGGAAGGCAATGTCTTGGCCTCGCTGGACAGGGCGGTCAGCGGTAAGGTGCATATTACCGCTGACTCATGGTCCAGCAGGCATGGACAGGGACGTTACCTTTCTTTCACGGCCCATTGGGTCACTCTTTTGGCAGCTGGGAAGGATTCAGGACAAGGTGCAGTAGTGTTGGAGGTTGTCCCACCGCCACGCCTCCAAAATGCTACTACTGGTTGTGACACACCTCTCTCCTCCACCCCCTCCTCTTCTTCTTCCTCCATGGCCTCTTCCTGTGGTTTGTCCTATGAACCAGCGGTGCTCCGTAGCCGTTCACGGGGCTACGCAAGTACGCAGGCAAAAAGATGCCATGCCGTGCTTGCGCTGGTGTGTTTGGGGGACAGAAGCCACACTGGGGCAGAGGTCCTGTCTGCTCTGCAGGGCCAGGCCGAGAGGTGGTTGACGCCACGCCAGCTTAAGCCAGGAATGGTGGTTTGCGACAATGGCACCAACCTCCTCTCCGCCCTCCGACAGGGACAACTGACCCATGTGCCCTGTGTGGCTCACGTCCTTAACCTGGTGGTGCAGCGCTTCTTGGGCAGGTACCCGGGCTTACAGGATGTCCTGAGGCAGGCCAGGAAAGTCTGTGTGCATTTCCGCAGATCTTATAATGCCAGTGCTCGCCTGGCTGAGCTGCAAAAGGAGTTGAACCTGCCCAAGAACCGCCTTATATGTGACATGCCCACCAGGTGGAACTCAACGTTGGCCATGCTGCAGCGGCTGCACACGCAGCAGAGGGCCATCAATGAGTACCTGTGCGACTACGGCACCAGGACAGGGTCAGGGGAGCTTGGTTTTTTTTCTCCACGCCAGTGGGGCATGATCAGGGATGCATGCACTGTCCTGGCACCATTTGAGGAGGCCACGAGGATGGTGAGCAGTGACAGTGCATGCATCAGTGACACTGTACCTCTTGTCCACCTGTTGGAGCACACGCTGCGTGGAATAATGGACAGGGCACTTGAGGCAGAACAGAGGCAGGAAGAGGAGGACTTCCTTGCCTCTCAAGGCCCCCTTTACCCAGACAGTGTTCCTTCTGTCCCACCCATCGCACAGGAAGAGGAGGAGGAGGAGGAGGAGGAGGAGGAGGATTGTGTCAGCATGGAGGTGGAGGCTGGCACTCAGCATCATCAGCAGCAGTCTTTTAGGGATGATTTACAGTCCCAAGAAACCAGTGGACTTGTACGTGGCTGGGAGGAGGTGGCTGCGGATCATGTCGTCCTTAGTGACCCAGAGGACTCCGGAGCGAATGCCTCAGCAAACCTACGCTGCATGGCCTCCCTGATCCTGCAAAGTCTGCGGAAGGATCCTCGTATTCTTCGGATCAAGGAGAGGGACCATTACTGGCTGGTCACTCTCCTTGATCCACGGTACAAGGGTAAGGTTGCGGACCTTATGTTACCGTCGCAGAGGGAGCAGAGGATGAGACAACTCCGGGAGGCCTTGCAGAAAGGTCTGTGCAACGCGTTCCCAGAGACTGGGAGGTTGCAAACTCCTGGTCCTGGACAACGAGTTGCTGAGGCTTCGGCCAGTCAAAGAAGGAGCGGTGGGGAAGGTGGCCGTCTGACCGATGCGTTCAGACAATTCTTTAGTCCGCAGCCCCAAAGTATGATCGGTTCCAGCAACCATCGCCAGCGTCTGATAAACATGGTGCAGGAATATCTAGGGGCAAGGTCAGACTTGGACACCTTCCCCACCGAAAATCCTCTGGCTTACTGGGTCTTGAGGATGGATCACTGGCCAGAGCTTGCACAGTATGCAATTGAGCTACTGGCCTGTCCTGCATCCAGCGTTCTTTCGGAACGCACATTCAGTGCTGCTGGAGGATTTGTCACGGATCACAGGGTGCGCCTGTCCACCGACTCGGTTGATCGACTGACTTTCATCAAGATGAACCAGTCTTGGATCACCACCAGCTACCACACACCTGATGCTGATATAACAGACTAATTGATTTTAACATGTCACATCCCTTCAAGACTGATGCTGATGCTGAGTGCCTGTGCTGTTATGTTGACTGGCTATCCTCCTCCTCCGAGTCCTCAATGATACGATTGATGATGATAGCTTGTAAGATCATTTTTGTTTATGGGTGCCGCCACCAGTGCCTAACGCCCAATTTTTCAGCCCCTGTTTAACAGGGGCGTGTAATTACAATTTTTGAAGCAATACTTTGCAACAGGGCTCATTGCTGTGCTCCAAGTACAGTATCTGTGAGGAGTTGCAGTGTTGTGCCACCAGTGCCTAACGCCCAATTTTTCAGCCCCTGTTTAACAGGGGCGTGTAATTACAATTTTTGAAGCAATACTTTGCAACAGGGCTCATTGCTGTGCTCCAAGTACAGTATCTGTGAGGAGTTGCAGTGTTGTGCCACCAGTGCCTAAGGCCCAATTTTTCAGCCCCTGTTTAACAGGGGCGTGTCATTACAATTTTTGAAGCAATACTTTGCAACAGGGCTCATTGGTGTGCTCCAAGTACAGTATCTGTGAGGAGTTGCAGTGTTGTGCCACCAGTGCCTAAGGCCCAATTTTTCAGCCCCTGTTTAACAGGGGCGTGTCATTACAATTTTTGAAGCAATACTTTGCAACAGGGCTCATTGCTGTGCTCCAAGTACAGTTGCTGTGAGGGGTTGCAGTGTTGTGCCACCAGTGCCTAAGGCCCAATTTTTCAGCCCTTGTTCAACAGGGGCATGTAATTACAATTCTTGATCTAATAATTCACAGCAGGGCCCATTGCTGCACCCACCAAGAGTAACTGTCAGGGCTTACAGTGTTGTGGCACCAGCACCACCATCAAAGGCCCAATTTTTACTACCACTGTTCAACAATTATATGTAATTAAAATTCCTGATATAATAGTTGACAGCAGGGCGTTCCAGCACCAACCAAGAGTAACTGTGAGTGCTTACAGTGTTGTGCCAACACCAACAACTAAGGGGCCTATTTCTGCAGAGTATATACGGCAGGTCCCTACTTTCAAACATCCAACTTACAAACGACTCCTACTTGCAAACGCAAGAAGACAACAGGAAGTGAGAGGAAATCTACCACTAGGAAGGAAAATTCTCTCCTGTAAGAATAAATATGGGAGAAAGGTGTCTCCTCTGTACTGATGCTTTATCAGCAATCCTTGTTTCAAGAAAAACACCACATTTCAAAAACAGTTGTCATTGGGACGGAAAGTGAGGTGAAATGTTCTGAACAGGGGCACAGACAGCAAAACAAATGTTACAGGGGTGATAACCCTTACCTATGTTTTCCAAAAAGTTTAAAAATAGATTTTTGGTCTGGAGCTACACTTCAACAATGTACCTGTTCAAAATTACAAACAGACTCTACATAAGAACAAACCTACAGTCCCTGTCTTGTATGCACCGCCTGTATAGGGCTGTTCAGAGTATATAGGGCCTTTTTTATTTTATGTGCGGGGTTCCCCTTAATATCCATACAAGACCCAAAGGGGCTGGTAATGGGCTGGGGTAGGGGGGGGGTCATGGGGTAGCTATGCCATTTTTCTTAAAGAATTTCATCCATATTACCGGGACCAGACATTACATTAAAGCCGCAAGCAGTTTTAAATGGCTTTTTTTTCCTTTAGAAGTGTCATTTTGTGCAGGGACAGTTCTAAACACGGGAAACACGTGGCACTTCACAGGCATACTTTAGACACCCCCCAGGTACGATATTTAAAGGAATATTTGACTTTTTTTTTTTCACTTTATGCATCATTAAAATGACTGCTCCCGAAAAACGACCGTTTTTAAAACTTCTTTTTGCATTGATACATGTCCCCTGGTGCAGAACCCGGGTTCCCAAACCCTTTTTAGGACAATAACATGCATAATAGTTGTTATAATTAGCACTTTAGAATTCGAACGTTCGCATCCATTGTATTTAATAGGGTTCTAATGTTCGTTCGAACTTTCGGTCCGTTCGCGGGTTCTGGTGCGAACCGAACCCGGGGGTGTTCGGCTCATCACTACCTGGCAATATGGATGAAAATCTTTGAGAAAAATGGCATGGCTACCCCATCACCCCCCCCCCCTACCCCAGCCCATTACCAACCCCTTTCGGTCTTGTATGGATATTAAGGGGAACCCCGCACCCAAAATAAAAAAGGCCCTATATACTCTGAACAGCAGTATACAGGCGGTGCAAACAAGACAGGGACTGTAGGTTTGTTCTTAAGTAGAATCTGTTTGTAATTTGGTCAGGTACATTGTACAAATATATTTTTAAGCTTTTTGGAAAACATAGGGAAGCGTTATCACCCCTGTAACATTTGTTTTGCTGTCTGTGCACCTGTTCAGAAGATTTCACCTCACTTTCCGTCCCAATGACAAATGTTTTTGGAAAAGTGGGGTTTTTATTGAAACAAGGATTGGTGATAAAGCATCAGTAGAGAGGAGACACCTTTTTCCCATATTAACTCTTACAGGAGAGAATTTTCCTTCCTAGGGGTAGATTTCCTCTCACTTCCTTTTGTCTCCTTCCGTTTGCAAGTAGGAGTTGTTTATAAGTTGGATGTTTGAAAGTAGGGGCCTGCCGTATATACTCTGCTGAAATTTGCCCCTTAGATGTTGGTGTTGCCACAACACTGTGAGCCCTCACAGTTACTCTTGGTGGGCGCTGTAACGCCCTGCTGTGAACTATTATATCAGGAATTGTAATTACATGCCATTGTTGAACAGTGGTATGAAAAATTGGGCCTTTGGTGGTAATGCTGGTGCTACAACACTGTCAGCCCTAACAGTTACTCTTGGTGGGTGCATGAATGGGCCCTACTGTTAATTATTAGATCAAGAATTGTAATTGCATGCCCCTGTTGAAGAGGGGCAGAAAAATTGGGCCTTTGGTGGTGGTGGTGGTGGTGTTGCCACAACAATGTAAGCCCTCAAAGTTACTCTTGGTGGGCGCAGGAATGGGCCCTGCTGTGAATTATTAGATCAAGAATTGTAATTACATGCCCCTGTTGAACAGGGGCAGAAAAATTGGGCCTTAGGCACTGGTGCCACAACACTGCAACCCCTCACAGATGCTGTACTTGGAGCACAGCAATGAGCCCTGTTGCAAAGTATTGCATCAAAAATTGTAATTACACGTCCCTGTTAAACAGGGGCTGAAAAATGGGCCTTAGGCACTGGTGCCACAACACTGCAACCCCTCACAGATACTGTACTTGGAGCACAGCAATGAGCCCTGTTGCAAAGTATTGCATCAAAAATTGTAATTACACGCCCCTGTTAAACAGGGGCTGAAAAATTGGGCCTTAGGCACTGGTGCTGGTGCCACGACACTGCAACCTCTCCCAGATACTATAGTTGGGGTGCAGGAATGAGCCCTGCTGCAAAGCATTGCATAAAAAATTGTAATTACATGCCCCTGTTAAACAGGGGCTGAAAAATTGGGCCTTAGCCACTGGTGGCAGGACGCAGAAACAAAAATGTTCTTCCAAGCTATCATCAGGAATCGGATCATTGAGGAGGAGGAGGATAGTCAGTCAACATAACAGGACAGTCACTCAGTATCAGAATAGGCAGTCTTGAAGGGATGTGACATTTCAAAATAAATTATTCTGTTATATCAGCTTCAGGTGCTTGGTAGCTGGTGGTGATCCAAGACTGGTTCATCTTTATGAAGGTCAGTTGATCAGCCGAGTCGGTGGACAGGCGCACACTGTGATCCGTGACAAAGCCTCCAGCAGCACTGAATGTGCGTTCCGAAAGAACGCTGGATGAAGGACAGGCCAGTAGCTCAATTGCATACTGTGCAAGATCTGGCCAGTGATCCATCCTCAAGACCCAGTAAGCTAGAAAATTTTCGGTGGGAAAGGTGTCCAAGTCTGACCTTGCCCCTAGGTATTCCTGCACCATGTATATCAGACACTGGCGATGGTTGCTGGAACCGATCATACCTTGGGGCTGCGGACTAAAAAATTGTCTGAACGCATCGGTCAGACGGCCACCTTCTCCACCGCTCCTTCTGCTACTGACCGAAGCCTCAGCAACTCGTTGTCCAGGACCAGGAGTTTGTAACCTCCCAGTCTCTGGGAACGCGTTGCACAGACCTTTCTGCAAGGCCTTATCGCTGACCGCCCTGTCTAGCGAGGCATGGACAATGCCTTCCACATGCCGGTAGAGAGCCGGAATCGCCTTCCGTGAGAAAAAGTGGCATTTGGGAACCTGCCACTGAGGAACCACACATTGCACAAACTCACGGAAGGGGGCTGAGTCTACCAACTGAAAAGGCAGCAGTTGAAGTGCTAGCAATTTAGCCAAGCTAGCATTCAACCGCTGGGCATGTGGATGGCTGGGAGTGAACTTCTTTTGACGGTCCAGCAGCTGGGGCAGGGAAATTTGCCTGCTACAATCGGACGTCAGTGTTCTGCTAGCAGAGTGCCCGCAAGTACTTGGCTGTGACACACCTAGTTCTACACCTTCATTCCTCTCAGTGCAGATTTCAGAGAGGACTGAAGGTATAGTGGGGTTGGAGATGCCAGCTGATGAGGAGCAAGGAGAGGTCTGCTTTGTTCTTTGGTGTGGGTCTTTAAGGTACGCTTGCCAAGGAGCTGCATGGCAGGTCAACATATGTCTGGTCAAGCATGTGGTGCCCAAGCGGCTGATGTTTTGGCCACGCGAGATACGCTTGAGATATATGTTGCAAATAGCAGCGGTGCGATCTGATGCACTCGACTCAAAAAAGGCCCACACCAAAAAACTTTTGGAATAACGAGCAGAAGAAGCGCCCTGCACGGGCGGAGCTCTGCGGTGTGATTCAGTCGGTGTGCTGCCCTTACGCTGGCCCCTGGAGGGCATCCTGCCTCGTTGGAGATGTGCCTCCTCCTCATCCTCCTCCTCTCTCCTATCAGGCACCCACGTGGAGTCAGTGACCTCATCATCCCCTCCCTCCTCATCACTGGAGCCAATCTGGCAGTATGCTGCAGCGGTCTTAACATGACTGCCAGATTGCTGTCCTTCTTGAGCATCCCCTCTCTCTGCGCTCATGCTACTGCCTTCCTCTAGCTGGGTATCATCATCAGACCCTTCAAAACACTGGGCATCCTCCTGGAGCATGTACCCAACACTGTGCTCAAACAGTTCGGGGGACTCCTCAGGAGGACATGGTGGGTCTAGGGAAGGAGTGACTGATGATGACATTGATACGAGGGAAGAGGACGCTTTGGCAGCTGCTTTGCCAGTACCCTGAGCCTGGGTGAGAGAGGATGAGGAGGGCTTGGTCATCCACTCTACCAAGTCTTCGGCATGATGCGGCTCAACACGTCCAGCTGCCGAAAATAAGGACAAGCGTGTCCCATGGCCACGTACTGATGACGATGCACCGCGTCCACGACCAGCACTGTTGTCTCTAGACACAGAGCCTGCTTGCCCTCTTTTATTGGCTCCTGACTGTCTGCCTCTTCTTGTTGGCCTTCCAGACATAGTAATGGACTGCAGGGAGATGGGAAAACCAGGAATTGGAGTATTGTATATTGTGCTGAAGGCACACAACAGCCACTAACTCCTGCAGATGCCTTTATTAGAGAACACCAGCAATAAAGGGTAGATACAGGTGTATACTGTTCTGTGCTGGAGGGACACAACACCCACTAACTCCTTCAGATGCCTTTATTAGAGAACACCAGCAATAAAGGGTAGATACAGGTGTATACTGTGCTGTAATGGAGGGACACAACACCCACTAACTCCTGCAGATGCCTTTATTAGAGAACACCAGCAATAAAGGGTAGATACAGGTGTATACCATTCTGTGCTGGAGGGACACAACACCCACTAACTCCTGCAGATGCCTTAATTAGAGACCACCAGCAATAAAGGGTAGATACAGGTGTATACTGTGCTGGGGCACACAACACCCACTAACTCCTGCAGATGCCTGAAAAAAGAACACACTGTCCCTGCCTGCCTATCTAGCTTAGAGAACAGTAATAAAGGGTAGATACCAGTGTATACTGTGCTGGGGCACACAACACCCTCTAACTCCTGCAGATGCCTGAGAAAAGAACACACTGTCCCTGCCTATCTAGCTTAGAGAACAGCAATAAAGGGTAGATACAGGTGTATACTGTGCTGGAGGCACACAACACCCACTAACTCCTGCAGATGCCTGAGAAAAGAACACACTGTCCCTGCCTGCCTATCTAGCTTAGAGAACAGCAATAAAGGGTAGATACAGGTGTATACTGCGCTGGAGGCACACAACACCCACTAACTCCTGCAGATGCCTGAGAAAAGAACACACTGTCCCTGCCTATCTAGCTTAAAGAACAGTAATAAAGGGTAGATACAGGTGTATATTGTGCTGGGGCACACAACACCCACTAACTCCTGCAGATGCCTGAGAAAAGAACACACTGTCCCTGCCTGCCTATATAGCTTAGAGAACAGTAATAAAGGGTAGATACCGGTGTATACTGTGCTGGGGCACACAATACCCTCTAACTCCTGCAGATGCCTGAGAAAAGAACACACTGTCCCTGCCTATCTAGCTTAGAGAACAGCAATAAAGGGTAGATACAGGTGTATACTGTGCTGGAGGCACACAACACCCACTAACTCCTGCAGATGCCTGAGAAAAGAACACACTGTCCCTGCCTGCCTATCTAGCTTAGAGAACAGCAATACAGGGTAGATACAGGTGTATACTGCGCTGGAGGCACACAACACCCACTAACTCCTGCAGATGCCTGAGAAAAGAACACACTGTCCCTGCCTGCCTATCTAGCTTAGAGAACAGCAATAAAGGGTAGATACAGGTGTATACTGCGCTGGAGGCACACAACACCCACTAACTCCTGCAGATGCCTGAGAAAAAAACACACTGTAGAGCACACTGTCCCTGCCTATGTAGCTCTTTCCCTGCACGCCGGAACACACTACACAAGGCCGCCGCGCTGGCAGCCTTTTATAGTGTGGGGCGTGTACTAAACCCCCCTGAGCTATGATTGGCCACAGGCATCCTGCCTGTGGCCAATTATGGCTCTCCTCGCTGCCGGCGCTGTGATTGGCCAAGCATGCGGGGTCACAGTGCATGCTTGGCCAATCACAGCGCCGGCAATGCAGTGCGATGGCGCAGTGCATTGTGGGCCGTTCGCGTCACACGAATTTGGCACGAACGGCCCACAAAGTTCTGGTTTTGCCGAACAGGTGAACAGGTGAACAGGTGATGTTCGAGTCGAACATGCGTTCGACTCGAACACCGAGCTCATCCCTATTAAAGAGGAAGTAAACTCCCCTGGTTTGTTTGTACCTATAGGTACTTTTAAATATCTCCTAAACTTGCACCGTTCAGGAGATATTTACTATATGCCACGCCAATGACATAATTGGCGCATGCGCCATTTCTTCAAAGCTGTGTGTCATGACCGGTGGCTCTTGCGTGCATGCGCAGGAGTGACAACATTGCGGCTCCAGCCACTCACAGCACCGGAGCTAGCAAACCCAGAAGAAACACCGGAGAAGAAGCCAGCCATCTCAGGGGTGTGCGGGCGCCACTGCGGGGGCTTTGTTCTAAGGTAAGTATTTCATAATGAGCTAGTATGCGATGCATACTAGCTCATTATGCCTTTAGCCTCATACACACGATCGGACTTCAAACAAACTTTTTTCTGTGGATTTTTGTTCGAAGGGTGTTGGCCGTGAACTTGGTATGCATACACACGGCAGGACTTTTTCAGCCAACAAACATGAACGTAGTGACGTAATTGACGTACTATGTGGTTTTTCTGCTCTTTACTGCCACCCTTTGGGCAACTTCTGCTATTGCTGGTTGATCTTTTGCATTGGTTCTGAACATGCGTGTTTGTACTTTGGACTTAAGTCCGATGGATTTCTGTACACACGATCGGACTTTGCACCATCTGACTTTTGTTACCGAAAAGTTTGTCTGTTTGCAGAGCAAACATTTGTCCGATTAAAACCCCAAAAATGTGTCCGATGGAGCGTACACACGGTCAGATTTTCTGAAAAACCTGGTCATTTTGAAGTTTGTTGTCAAAAAGTCAGATCGTGTGTATGGGCCTTTTGTCTTACAGTTTTGTTGTTTTTTTTTAGGGGGGTTTACAACCTCTTTAACACCTCAGCCACTCCTCAACTACTTAACCTAACCTCCTCTTTTAACCTAACACAATGAACACAAACCACAATTCACTCCAACGGCAACACCCTCGACCTCGTATTCTCCCACATCTGCACTCCCTGCAACCTCTCTAACACCACTTTCCCTCTGCCAATCCCTTCACTGGCTTCTACTAGCCCAGTGTATAAAATGCAAAATACCTACCACAACATACAAAACTATCCACAACACTGCCGCAAGCTACATTACCTACCTCATCTGCAGATATTGTCTAAATCATTCTCTCCACTCCTCCCAGGACCTCCTGCTCTCTAGCTTCCTTGTTACCACCTCCAATGCTTGCCTCAAGGACTTTTCCAGAACCTCTACCATCCTCTGGAACTCCAGTAGGTCCGGTCAGCTCCTACCCTGCTCTGCTTTTAGGTGATCCTTAAAATCTCATTTATTCAGGGAAGGGAAGCCTACCTCACCTCCACCTTGAGTCACCTCCATCAGATCACCCCATGCAGCTATTACCTTTTGTACTACCTCGCCCTCCATTTAGATTGTAAGCCCCAAGAGCAGGGCCCTCCAACTCCTTCTGTATTGAACTGTGTTGTAATTGTACTGTCCTCCTTTATATTATAAACTGTTGGCACTATATAAATCCTGTATAATAATAATAATACACATATGCATGATAGCAGGGAGGGTGGTCCTTAATGGCCACCCACCTCATATGCATCTGGGGCTAAGGGTACACTCACTGCATGCTCCCAGCATTGAGACTGAACTGTCACACACAGCTTCTGATCTCTGTTTATGATTGGAGGCTGACAGGATGGGCTCCTGACAATGTGATCACTGTGACAGTAAATCACAGTGATTACCTGCCTCCTGGCATTTCAAACTACTTACAGGGCCACCTGGAGGGGGCAGGAAAGGGGTTAAAGAGCTCCACTATGTGTATTTCAGCTATATATTTCACAGTTTGCCTGGAGTTTAACTTTAAAACAACAGAAACAGATAGAATACTTGCCAGATTTTTTTTTTCATTCTTTATCGATGCAAATGTTACATATGTGTTAAATATATGAATTAACTTCATATAAGAGGTTAAGATATGACAAACTGGTCATTGTAACAGTTGGGGGCAACTTAACTTAGTTTCTATCACTATAGACATGTTGCAGTTTCCCAGTGTGTATTACTAAAGGATAGTCTGTTTTGTAGATGCTGCAGCATCTCTCCTAGCAGCCCTAATAGAATACATGGGAATTTATTGGAATTTTCTGGCAACATTTGCATCAATAAAGAATGTCAATATTTAAAAGCTTGTACAGTACAAGCATTTACTTTATTTATGTTATTTAAATAAGAAGTATGAAGTTTTAAAAAAAAAAACCTACATAGTCACCTAGGTGTATGCAGCATCAATCTAATGCAGCATCTTTCCCCCAACGCCTCTAAGACTGAGAACCGAGCAATCAAAAACCACTGATTGGTTGGTTCTCAGTCTTCAGTAAACAGAGAGCTGGTGACTGTCGCTTTAGGTTGCTCTAGAAGGACTTCTAGACAGATCCCCTGCTGAGCAGAGCAGGTGGATGACAGGTCCATGTCCGCTCAGTTTATGCAGAGCAGATACGGACAGAATGCGCTCTGCTCTATGGGCAGTGGGGTGTAAACGGACTCTGCTGTCCGTTTACACCCGACTTCCCTCCAATCCTTTCTGCCTACACGGAAAGGAATAGATCCCTTTCCATTTGTTTTTAGTGGACCAGAACGGATTGGCGGTACAGGGGTGTAAACGGACACAAGTCCATTTAAACCCACTGGTCAATAGAGATGAATGGATCATCCGATTAGGTCTGCCTGAAAAATTGTGTAAAAGGGGCTTTATGGTTTCTATTTGCTCCTGGTGTGTCAGAGGGGCCGAGATTGTTCACAGAGTCGAGGCACAGAACAGAGAACCCAAACTACCAGGTGGCTCCTCCAGGGGTAGTGCTACACTATACAATAATCGTATATGTATGTATTAGCAAAGTATGCAACAAAGTATGCAACAAGTAGTGGAGGCAATTTAGCTTTTTTTGGGGGGATAGCTAGCTTGAAAGTCCGCTAGGGACCTTTTGTAAGTTTTATCAATTGATTTAAAGCTGAACTCTGGACTACTGTAAAATATACCCATGCTGTGACACCTGCATTGCATGAATTAAATGCTCATTTAATCTATGAGATGATGAATAACTTACCTTATTCCTCACTCCCCCCAGTAGCTAAAGTTCTTCTCCTCACTCCAGAAATCCCAGGATGTGGTTGGACCCTCTCTGTCCTCATGTACAATGCAGAACCGCTGGCCATGCATTGTATATGACAACATCAGAGAACTTTGAGAAAAGACTTCAGGGAATTGGTCAATCACCTTGCCTGTGGGAGTGAGGAATAAGGTGAGTAATTCATTAGCACCTTTTACTGAGACAAGGACGTTGATGGCTAGCCACTTGGGAGTCTGTTTATGTGACTGTCTGTTCTAGGTTTATAATTAGAACTATTTACCATAATTTTCTCTCTTTTAAGCACAAACTAGACGAATTTAGCTTCTATGTAACTGTATGCCCAATGGACTTTCAATAAAGTGTCAGAAACAGCAGTTTTCCCCGAACAGACATCTCTTTTTATTTATAGTTTGGAGTTTGGGCAACGTTTTGCCTGCACCTATATATTGCTGAGAGACTGTGGCTATTCTATATGTATAAACTGTTAATTCAGCTTCTATTAATAATGTAAGATTTTTTTTGTACATTGTATCAAAGTTCTTTAAAATTCTCTTACTTATAGAAGAAAAAGCCTTCAGTATATAACCCTTTGAAATGCTTTATTTTACCATAGATATGAAATATGTAGCAAATATGTCATCAGATTGAGAAGTTTTCCTCACTGTAACTTCTCCAGTATACAGTAAGTTACGTAAATTATCCAGGTTATTTGCTACAGCCTTATAAACAAGACAGTTGGCTAAATTACTTTGTCATATCTTAACATAAAGGTAGAGCGATCTATAGGACATATTTGCACTTGACGCCATTGCCGGAAAACTTAAACCATGTTTGACAATGCAGACATTTTTCTAGTGTAATACTGTATATTTAAATCAAACCACAATGTGAGCAGCAACATATTTCAACAACACAACAGAAATAGCATAGAATAAATAACAATAAACATAGAAATTTCCAACATTATATAAATTATATAAAATGGAGGACTTTGTTCTGGATTTGCAATTGTTAATATAGAATTTGAATACTGCATAGATTTGATGTTCTTTACAGCTAATATTAAAATGTTTTAGTTGCCTAATCAGATCTTGAAACATGTGGTTTTAATGTTTTGGCAAAGCTGTACATCCAGTCCTGCGTTGTTCTTGGGGCACAGTGTGACAGGATTGGAACATAACACATAGTGACTGCACAAATGTGGGTATATAAGAGATCATGAATACAATGGACTTGGGACTGGGTTACAGACAAGGTGAGTGAGCAGCACAATTCCTCTATAGCATGTCATCGTTATGTTCCCTCAAGATCTATCTTGTTGAACAGGGGGCCAATAAAGTGTACTCCAAATATATCAAATAACTATGGAATTTTAGTTCACATTATGCTAAATCCAACAATTCACATTTCAAACACTTCTTATGGTAACTAGTTTCCATTAGAATATTTTTATTTTTAAAACTGGTGGAAACTGAACCCCCAAAACCTAAAGGATCAATGAGAAGAAACCTATTTCCAAGTCAACAACTGGAGGATGATCTAGTAATTGACATCCCAAGTTCAGACAGAACTATGGTAATAGCACATCTTTTATTAACTTTCTCAATTCAGTGTCCATAAAGATAACAATGGCTAACATCTCTGGTCTCCAGCTGAGCAGTACATCCCTCAAGTGGCTGAATTCACAACGTTAATGAGAATTACATTCCGCTTCTCTGGTTTTGTTAGATAGTGGCTCTCCATACTTTCACTTCTTCATATTTCTTGCAGGAAGTCAACAGGAAAAAGCCCCACCTTACGTCCTGTCAGAACTTTGATGTAACCGTTTACTTCCTCTCCTTTTTGTACAACAATCTAGATAAAGGACAAAGAAAATATAATCTATGCTTAAGTTTGATGAGTCAACCCACAGTCAACTTAAGCTATAGAGCTAGGTCAATTTGTTCACACAGACAGTCATTAGTGAGGCAGGCTAAGCCTTGGGATTCCTCTTTATAACCATGGTTTACCAGCGTCTATGAAAGTGAAAGATGACGGTTGATGCTGCCACCCACAATGCAGAGCTGCTGTGGGTCACATGATCCTATATGCCAGATTTGGGTTTCATGATTTAAAAACAGAGCTGTGCAGGACCTCCTTTGCTAATTATTTTTTGCCTTTCTGTACAATTAAAGTGGACCTAAAGGTAAGGTGTAACTAAAGACAAAACTTTTTATTTTTTTAGTTTTAAATTGGAGTGCAGAGGGATTAGAACACCTGCTATGTTTTTATTGCTGTCTGTGTCCTAGTTAGGGAGATTCACTCTTTCTATTGGTCCTGGTGACCGCCAGAGCAGGAATGAATGTGAAATCTTCCAATGGGGCACTAGTTCTGATGATCCTGGTGACTACCAGAGAATTCCCTCACTTTAGAGGGATTTCCTTTCACTTCATGTTGTGGCTATTTTGCCAATGAGACAAAAATGACAAAAAAAAAAACCTGACAAGGGTTAACCCTCCTTTACTGTATTCAAAATAAAAAAGTGTGACCTCAATTTTACTTAGGTCCACTTTAAAGAAGAGTGTAATCCAAGTTAGTTTTTGATGCAGTGGGCTAGGCTTTAGTTATGCTGTGATCTTGATAGGGTAATCTCCCACTACTACTGATCTCACTATGACAGATATGGCATTTTGCTGAACTTCCTAATCTTACCCAACATGTGGATGTTGAAGCCAGCACCAAGAGTGGAGGACAAGTGTTGCAAGCATAGTTCCACATTTTGGCATCCAGTGGATTCTACCAAGGATTAGGAGTTGTGTCCAGAATACACCGATGGATGGAAAGTGCTCCTTTTTAACACTTGATTATGTGTTTTTAAATACGATTTCACTTTTATTATTGAGAAAAGGGAATTATTTTTCTACATTTGCAAACATATTGAAGAATCTTTTGCCAGGCATAACAAGCACCCCTGACACATAGGTCTCGTACACACGACCGAGAATCTCGTCAAGAAAAAACACGTTGTTTTTCTTGACGAGATTCTTGGACAAGAAACTTGTCCCGGGCCGAGTGTACAGACGCTCCATTCAAAGAACCAGAGAAACATGCTGACAAGAATCTCGACGAGAAAATAGAGAGCAGGTTCTCTATTTTTCTCATCGAGATTCTTGTCGGTTTTCTTGACGAGAAACCTGATAGCCGCGTACACACGACCGAGTTACTCGGCAAGAAAGCTCTGCCAGCAAGTTTCTTGCTGGTTCTTGCCGAGAAACTCGGTCGTGTGTACGAGGCTATAGGTTCATAATCACTTAGAGGTCTTCTTTTGCACAGTCCAGTTATTGCAAAGAGTGAAGCAATTTCAACTCCGAAAGTACAAGTACTATAAAACGAGGCAATTTCGAATCAGAAAGTACAAGTGCTGTATGTGCTTCTCTATAAAGTATGTGTGTGTGTAAGTGCTTAATGTAAACCATCATTCTTGATGAGAAATTCAGGTCTCCAGTTTTCTTTTCTTATATACTGTACATCTTCTCCTTCTCAAACAGGCAATACCTTTCCAGTAGAAATTAAGAAACATTTTTACTGTAAAAGGTAGAAATACTTATAAAAAAAATTTTTAGATTGTTTTTCCCACTCCTATTTAAATAATGCAGAAAAGGTCAGGATATACTAACTTGATCTTTCTTCAGTGTAATCTGTCCAATCTCTCTGTTTCCAACAAATGACCGAGTCACTCTGTAAACTCTCTCCCCAGCACGCACCCGGATGATGTAGTTGGCAGGGAAAAAGCCAGCTTTCTCCCCTACCTTTCCCTATTGGAAATTAAAGAAATAATACATTACTTAGCAAAATTGTAATGATTAAATGGTTATAATAAGAGAAACAACAGCAACATGTTACTTTGTCTAATAAGTGAACAGCTTCAAGTCCAATATATATATATATATATATGTAGCGGTCCTCCCCCCAGCTTCTCCCCTCTCTTCACGGCTTGTTCTTCTCGTCTAGGGGTATCTGGGAGAAGGGGGAAAGATGCACACCACCAGCTCGGCTCTCTGATGTAGGATGCAGAGATATGAGCTAAACCATTACACTCGGGTCTGCGTTTTAGGCCGGAGCCTCAGCTTCTCCTAGATCCACACCAAGAAAAGTCCAACACTGTTTTATTGACTTGAAACTGGTTGACTTTTAAAAGAACAAACAAGGTGTAGGGAAGAGTAGGTCCAGGCACAACTGATGAATTAATGTTCCTCCTGTTCCGTTTAGTGCAAACAGGCTTGGCGCATAGTCGCTGCCACCAACTGTGAATTTGGTCACTGCCACTGACCCGGGTGAACGTTGAGGCCCCTGCCACAGGCCTTGGATGAGGCCTGCCACTGACCTGAGAAAGTTGGGTCCCTGCCACAGACCATAAGAACATAAAGTACCTCCTTTAGAACAAACGACCCCTGTCAGAGGAAGACATCCATCCGGGCGGTCACCAGAGGCCTCCACCGGCACCAGCAAATGCTGCGCTGGCTCTACGGGGAGGTCACGTCTCCGGTCCCTTACGCCCAGGATTCAGGCACCCAATACCGGGGGCACCTTAGGAATGCTTCGCCCTTGCGGGACCCAGTCGAAGGTACTGGGCCCCAGGCCTCCTGGTATAGTACCTCACCCCAGGCTGAAGGTACCTGGGATGGAACTCGACTCCACGCGCCCAGACCAAGGGCACAGATGAACCACAACAGCCCCCAGGCTGAAGGTGCCTGGGGAATGGACCTCGTGTGCAAGATGTCTGCCCCCTTTTATATCCTCTCCCAGCAGGCACAGCGGGTTCCCCGCCCCACCATACTACTGCCGCGATAGGACAAAAAGGGCACGGCTCTGGAATGGTAGTTCAACCCCGGTCCCAGGTGACAGCGCCACCCAGGGAACATGACACCATTCATACCTCCCACACTCCAAAATGTCCATAAATCCCTGAAATCAATGTATCTGGGCCATTTATGGCCCAAATACACCCCACTAAATTTAACACCCGCTACACTCTCCCCCCAGTAATTTGACACTGGTCCCCAGTGTCTGGATCAAGTCATGCCCCAAAGGGAGCCACATAACCTCCATCCAGAGACTGTTTCAAAAATTTGCAAAAGTTGAAATTTGAAAATTGGTAGTTGTGCCTGAACCTAACATGGAAGGGAAAAGGAAGGGAAACAACACATAACAATATACACATCACAATGACACCATTACCACCTTCTCCCCCTCCCACACTCCTAACTAAGACCCCCCCCCCATCCTCAGCGGTCTTGACAGATGTTCTCCTGCAGAGGGGATAAAAGAAAGTTAAACACAAAACTTCCTGACACATATGTATGTGTTGGAACGAAAAAAATCTACCCAAAGAGAAATCCTTTCCTTCCGTGAAGTGTATGTGTGGTGCAAAGTGAATAACATTGCGCAACACTGCCACCTGGTGACAGTGCCACGGTAAAGACACTTGCCGAATCCTGATGTAATTTTTTTTTCTCTGTGCTTTGGCCCTAACTACCCCAAAGTCCATGATTTCTTTGCGGGAGGGAAGAAAAAAGAAAAGAAAACAACAGCAACAGTTCTCCATTCCTCCAAAGAGCACAACACCCATAAAACTCGGGTACAGTTCCTGGGTTCCCCGGGATCGAAACAAACCCCGGAAAGTTTAGCGAACTTGTAAGGCACTAAACAAGGAGTCTTTTCTCCTACAAGTAGAATCTGGGATGCGGCAAGACAAGGGGCTTAAGGTGCTTATCCACAGTCTCTTATGTGATATTCGACATCCTCCCCTTCTTTCCGTCGAATCGACACTCTGTCAGCATGGATGTGCCGACCCAACATCCACTCTGCTTTACAGTCCTTGAATCTTTTAGATGCTTTAGGGGAACAAGTGAGGTACCTGTGTGCGTGTGGGACTTTGATGTGTGTCCACACGAAATCATTGTACCAGCGGTCCCTGCAGACTTCCACTTCATAAAGCAGTTCCTTAGATAAGTATGGGTACTCCCACCCATACTCGTTGGCGACTTTCTGGCAGAACAGACGTTGTAGCCTAGACAAGGGAGGCATGGTAGAGCGGTCTCCCTCGCCCGGCAGGACGATTAAATCCGGGTGGCGAGGTGCCTTGACCACCTCCAATTTGAGCATAGGTGCCCGCAGCGACAGTCTCTTGTCCCCGGTGGTAGGTGCAGGATGCACCGGGGACTGAAGAACAGGCAGGGGACGGGGTCCCTCCTCAGGCGCTGGTGCCTCCACCCGGGGTGTACTATCCCATGTAGACATAGGTGGATCCCTGGCTTTACGGGATGAGGAGAGAGGCATCTTGTCCCAGCCCTTGCAGCAAACATTTAGTCTATGACGACGTTGTCTCCCACATCGAAGACCGACTCCAGGTCGGAGGTGTCACACTCCTCCGTGGGCAGGTAGTTGGTAGTGGACACCGAATCACTCCCACCCATGGGCTCAAGGGACCTTGAATCCCCGACACCTCTGTCCCAACACCAAGTCCCAGTCCCTGGCTTACCTCGGCCCAAGCTTGTGAAGGGATGTCCAGGACTCTTCCTACCGGATCCATCCGGGCTAGGCAAGCGCAGGGGTTGTCCTCCATCTCGGCCGCTGGAAGCTCTCACAAGACCAACCTTCCTTGTTGGCGCTGGGAGTAAGGAAACTGTGGTGACCGAAGCAGCATCTCCGGGTTTTGCATCCTCAATCCCTTTGTCGCGACCTCCACGGAGGTCTCTACAGTGCGCGGAGCAATGGCTGTCCAAGCATTGATTTCTCCTTGTTGAGTGGTGGCGCCTGCTGTAGGGCTGAGGTGGAAGACTCAAGGTCTATCTATGGATTGCTCCACCTCAAACGAGAACTCCCCGCAGGCCTCGCAGCGACCGAAGGGCTTTAGCTGAACCACCAGTCCGAACATCCGGGACAAATCATACCCAGGTCCTCAACATCCTTGCAGGTGTACAAGGCGAATCATCCCCGGGGCTTGAGCCGAATCCCCGTATCTGTAATTGGAGCAGTAGGTGAAGTCATCCTTGTAATATTTGAGACTGGAACCCACGAGGCATTGTTGAACATAGTGACTGATTGCTGCTCCATCGCGCACTGCATAACTGGCGCCAAAGTCCCCACGTGTACCTCTTCACATGGCCGGACTTCTCCCCTTTGGCACACCAGTTCAGGGGCTTTCTCCATGTCACGCCCACGAACTGTGCAGGGAGGGTGTGCCTGCTGGCGCAGTGGCCAATATGGTCGACCTACTCGGAACTCTTCTGGGCAACAAAGTTCAAACTCCGATAGCTTTGGCTCCATTGTATAAACACAAATCCAGGACTTAGAGCCCCCACGTGTAGCGGTCCTCCCCCCAGCTTCTCCCCTCTCTTCACGGCTTGTTCTTCTCGTCTAGGGGTATCTGGGAGAAGGTGGAAAGATGCACACCACCAGCTCGGCTCTCTGATGTAGGATGCAGAGATATGAGCTAAACCATTACACTCGGGTCTGCGTTTTAGGCCGGAGCCTCAGCTTCTCCTATGGAGGATGATTGTCACTGACACTGACAGGGACACTTAGCTTCCAGTAACACGAGTTCCACACCAAGAAAAGTCCAACACTGTTTTATTGACTTGAAACTGGTTGACTTTTAAAAGAACAAACAAGGTGTAGGGAAGAGTAGGTCCACACACAACTGATGAATTAAAGTTCCTCCTGTTCCTTTTAGTGCAAACAGGCTTGGCGCACAGTCGCTGCCACCGACTGTGAATTTGGTCACTGCCACTGACCCGGGTGAATGTTGAGGCCCCTGCCACAGGCCTTGGATGAGGCCTGCCACTGACCGGAGAAAGTTGGGTCCCTGCCACAGACCATAAGAACATGAAGTACCTCCTTTAGAACAAAAGACCCCTGTCAGAGGAAGACATCCATCCGGGCGGTCACCAGAGGCCTCCACCGGCACCAGCAAATGCTGCGCTGGCTCTACGGGGAGGTCACGTCTCCGGTCCCTTACGCCCAGGATTCAGGCACCCAATACCGGGGGCACCTTAGGAATGCTTCGCCCTTGCGGGACTCAGTCGAAGGTACTGGGCCCCAGGCCTCCTGGTATAGTACCTCACCCCAGGCTGAAGGTGCCTGGGATGGAACTCGACTCCACGCGTCTAGGCCAAGGGCACCTGGGCACAGACGAACCGCAGAAGCCCCCAGGCAGAAGGTGCCTGGGGAATGGACCTCGTGTGCAAGATGTCCGCCCCCTTTTATATCCTCTCCCAGCATGCACAGCGAGTTCCCCGCCCCGCCGTACTACTGCCGCGAGAGGACAAACAGGTCCCGGCTCTGGAATGGTAGTTCAACCCCGGTCCCAGGTGACAGCGCCACCCAGGTACCGCAGGGAACATGACACCATTCATACCTCCCACACTCCAAAATGTCCATAAATCCCTGAAATCAATGTATCTGGGCCATCTATGGCCCAGATACACCGCACTAAATTTAACACCCGCTACATATATATATATATATATATATATATATACCGGTGTGTGTGTATATATATATATATATTGTGACAGCAGGAAGGTAAAGTCACCTGGTTGCATCCAGGGGGGTAGATATATTTCGCCCAGATTCAGGCTTTACGCCGACTTATACAACTAGGTGGAGAGTTGTATAAGGCTAGTGGGCTCATGGATGACTCATACCTCTAGGGAGAGGGCTGGGCGTCGTGCAGACAGGGAGTTGATGAGACCAGCTGAAGCTTGTCAGCTCATTTAGGCCTCTATAAGAACTCCCAGCTTCATTAGATGTTAGCTCATGCCTGGAACCAGACCTGTGTGGACTGTCTAGGGAGAGTGAACCCCTGTGCGGTGAGACAAAGCCTGTGTGGCTATTTGCTTGGACATTTAAAACCAGGGACTTAGGGACTAGGACAGCACTAGGCTGATCCCAGTTGTTAGTTAGGAAACCTGTATGTTTAGTCAGAGGTCAACTTGACCAGGATTTATTTTGGTTATGTTTCTTTTGCTTTGCTGTGTTTTGTCACTGTAAATAGAAAATAAACCGCACCTTTTTGATTTTGAAAACCACAACCTCCGTTTGCTGGGCCTGTTTTGTGTGGGGAGCCCATCCCGGGGGTCACACACACCCGCTGCCGAGCTAACCCCCTCACAGTTGGTGGAGAACCAGTGGCAGTTTTTTTTTAAGCCAGCATGGAGGAGATACTGAAGCAGCTGGCTCTAGCAAATGCCAATCAACAGCAGACAAATGCAGGTTTGCAAAAGAGCCTTGCAGCTCATCAACAGAGCCTTGCAGCTCAACAACAGAACTTCGCAGCCCAGCAGCAAGCTCATCAACAGAGCCTTGCAGCCCAGCAGCAGACAAACGCAACTTTGCAACAGAGTCTGGAGGCTCAGCAACGAGCCCAGCAGCAATCTGAGGCCCGCTTCATAGACCTGTTGCAGAAGCAAGAACAGAGAACCTGACGGCCTCTTCCAGAGACACTCGGACTTTCCACCCTAAGACCAGACCATCCCCAGGGGCGGATAAGAGGATTCCAAGGGGTGAGGGTGGAGAGAGTGAGAGGGTGGGAGCTCTACCCCAAGTTTGGCGAGAACAGCCTGGGAAATCAGCGGCTCAAGAGGCGGCAAGAAGGATCGTTTGCTACCGCTGCCGGCAAGCGGGACATATTGCAGCCAATTGCCCGGTTGTGGAGGAACCCATGCAGTGTGACTTTCTGACGGGCAGACGTCAGTCGCTGTGTGCGACAGTCGCATGCACTGCCATTCGAGGAACTGAGAAACATTTATGCAAAATGTGTGTTAATGGTAGAAATGTTGTGGTATTGCTGGATTCAGGTAGCCTTGTGACCCTGATAAAGGCTGAGTTAGTTAAAACAGAGGTCTCTGGGAATAGCAAGGTAGCTGTTATTTGTGTGCATGGGGACACCCGAGAGTATCCAGTGACTACAGTGTGTTTCGAGACCCCCAAAGGTACCCTCTCTCATCCAGTGGGCTTAGTATCTCAGTTACCGCATGACGCCATTGTGGGAAGGGATTTTCCGAAGTTCTGGGAACTGTGGGATGATCCTGAGCCCCTCACTGGTGCCCCTATGTACCAGGAATGTGATAGCCAGAACTCCCCTGAGAGTGGTGAGGACTCTCCGGAATTTCCCTTATCAGTATTGGCAGGGGAGACTCAAGAAACTGGAGAGGAGCCCACCTCCTCAGACGAAAACCTACCGTCTGTGGAGTTTTCTGATCTTGAGGTTCACAGGGAAAACTTTGCCACAGAACAGTTGAAAGACCCCGCCCTAATAAAGGCACGGGAAAACGTAGTGAAAATAGATGGCGAGTTAGTGAACCCAGATAATACCTGCACTTACCCATACTTCAGCGTAGAGAAGGACCTACTGTATCGGGTGGCAAAAAGGGCAGAAGAAACCGTTGAGCAGCTTGTGGTGCCCAAACCTTACAGGAAGTTGGTGTTGGAGTTGGCCCATGGGCACATTCTTGGAGGTCATCTGGGGACAGAGAAAACCCGAGAGAGGGTATTACAGAGATTCTATTGGCCGGGGGTGATGAAGGACGTAGAAAATTATTGTTCCTCCTGCCCTGTGTGTCAGAGGTTGGCCCCGATGCCACATTTCCGTAGCCCGCTGGTCCCTCTACCCATCATTGAGGTCCCGTTTGAGAGGATCGCCATGGATTTGGTAGGTCCTATAATCAAGTCCGCTAGGGGGCACCAGTACATATTAGTTATAATGGACTATGCCACCCGTTATCCAGAAGCGATCCCTCTCCGAAATACCTCGGCCAAAACCATAGCCAAAGAGCTATCTCTTGTTTTTAGCCGGGTGGGTATTTGTAAAGAACTGCTTACGGACCAAGGTACACCCTTTATGTCCCGGGTTATGAAAGAGCTGTGTAAATTGTTCAAAGTGACGCAATTGCGTACGTCTGTGTATCACCCCCAAACCGATGGGCTGGTTGAAAGATTCAACAAAACCCTAAAACAAATGTTGAAGAAAGTGGTGGATAGAGATGGAAAGGATTGGGACTGTTTACTTCCTTATTTGATGTTTGCTATTAGGGAGGTGCCCCAATCCTCTACGGGATTCTCCCCCTTTGAGTTACTGTATGGGAGACACCCAAGAGGGCTGTTGGATATTGCCAAGGAAACTTGGGAAAGTGAGAGTTCTCCCCACAGGAGTGTGATTGAGCATGTCGCCCTGATGCAAGATCGAATTGCACAGGTAATGCCCATCGTGAAGGAACATTTGGCCCAAGCGCAGTTGGCACAGCAGAGAGTGTACAACCGTGGAGCCAAGACCCGTACCTTTTCCCCGGGGGATAGGATATTGGTACTTGTCCCTACGGTTGAAAGTAAATTCCTTGCCAAATGGCAAGGCCCCTACGAGATAATGGAAAAAGTGAGCGAAGTGAATTACAAGGTCAGACAACCAGGAAGGCGAAAGCCCGAACAGATCTATCACGTTAATCTGTTGAAAGCCTGGAGGGATAGAGAGTCCCTAGTCGCAGACACTTGGTCACCAGCTCAAACTGGTTGCGTGATTCCTGAGGTTGGAATAGCAGCCACCTTGTCACAACCCCAACAACAGGAGGTTAAGGAGTTTGTGCTTCGCAACAAGGAGGTATTCTCTGAGCTGCCGGGACAAACATCTGGGGTAGAGCATGACATCATTACCCCGCCCGGTGAAAGGGTGAAGTTAAAACCCTATCGGATCCCAGAGGCTCGACGGGAGGCAATACGGGAGGAAGTACAGAAAATGCTGAACTTAGGGGTGATAGAGGAGTCCCAAAGTGATTGGTCTAGTCCCATCGTGTTGGTGCCTAAACCGGATGGGAGCTGGCGATTTTGTAACGATTTTCGTCAGTTGAACAAAGTTACAAAATTTGACACCTACCCCATGCCACGTATAGATGAGTTGATCGACCGGCTGGGAACAGCCCGATACATGACGACTCTTGACCTCACAAAAGGGTGTTGGCAAATCCCCCTGGCCAAGTCGGCCAAAGAGAAAACCGCATTTGTAACCCCAGACGGGGCGTTCCAATATAAAAGAATGCCGTTCGGGTTACAGAATGCGCCGGCCACATTCCAGCGGAAAATGGACCAGATGCTGAGGCCCCATCGGAAGTATGCTGCGGCTTACCTGGATGACGTAATTGTCCATAGCACAGATTGGGCCTCACATCTGCCAAAAGTGCAAGCAGTCCTGGACTCTGTTCGGGAAGCGGGGTTTACGGCTAACCCCAAGAAGTGTACCATTGGGCAGGAGGAGGCCAAATATCTTGGGTACACCATTGGGAGGGGAGTAATAAAACCCCAACTCAACAAAGTCGAGGCCATCCAGAGTTGGCCACGTCCCAACAGCAAGAAGCAGGTACGAGCCTTTCTGGGAATCGCTGGGTATTATCGGCGATTCATTCCCCACTTTGCTTCTAAGGCTGTGCCCCTAACCAACCTGACGAAGGGGAAAGGGTCGGTCATGATTAAATGGAGCCCCGAGGCTGAGGCAGCATTCCAATTCTTGAAACAAGCCTTATGTAGCCAGCCAGTGTTGTACTCACCCGACTTCTCTAAAGACTTTGTCGTACAAAGTGATGCGTCAGATGTGGGGTTAGGAGCAGTATTGTCCCAGGTCTGGAACGGGGAAGAGCACCCAGTCATTTACCTCAGCAGGAAGTTGAAGTCCCATGAGGTAAATTACGCCACCGTTGAAAAGGAGTGTTTAGCGGTGAAGTGGGCTCTAGATTCCCTTCGGTACTACCTGCTAGGTAGGCACTTTGACATGGTTACGGATCACGCTCCGTTAAAGTGGATGGCTCAAAACAAGGAAACAAATAGAAGAGTGAATAGGTGGTTCCTGGCCCTCCAGGAATTCAACTTCACAGTAAAGCATCGCCCTGGCGTTCAAATGGGGAATGTGGATGCTTTGTCTCGAGTACATGAATGCCTGATTGCTGGTGTTCCAACCCCGAGGTTAAAACAAGAGGGGGGGGTATGTGACAGCAGGAAGGTAAAGTCACCTGGTTGCATCCAGGGGGGTAGATATATTTCGCCCAGATTCAGGCTTTACGCCGACTTATACAACTAGGTGGAGAGTTGTATAAGGCTAGTGGGCTCATGGATGACTCATACCTCTAGGGAGAGGGCTGGGCGTCGTGCAGACAGGGAGTTGATGAGACCAGCTGAAGCTTGTCAGCTCATTTAGGCCTCTATAAGAACTCCCAGCTTCATTAGATGTTAGCTCATGCCTGGAACCAGACCTGTGTGGACTGTCTAGGGAGAGTGAACCCCTGTGCGGTGAGACAAAGCCTGTGTGGCTATTTGCTTGGACATTTAAAACCAGGGACTTAGGGACTAGGACAGCACTAGGCTGATCCCAGTTGTTAGTTAGGAAACCTGTATGTTTAGTCAGAGGTCAACTTGACCAGGATTTATTTTGGTTATGTTTCTTTTGCTTTGCTGTGTTTTGTCACTGTAAATAGAAAATAAACCGCACCTTTTTGATTTTGAAAACCACAACCTCCGTTTGCTGGGCCTGTTTTGTGTGGGGAGCCCATCCCGGGGGTCACACACACCCGCTGCCGAGCTAACCCCCTCACAATATATATATATATATTTTTTTTTTTATAAAATAAAATCTAACTTGGACTATATATACAGTATATATATATAGTACACCCCTCAAAATTTTTGAAATATTTTATTATATCTTTTCATGTGACAACACTGAAGAAATTACACTTTGCTACAATGTAAAGTGGTGAGTGTACAGCTTGTATAACGGTGTAAATTTGATGTCCCCTCAAAATAACTCAACACACAGCCATTAATGTCTAAACCGCTGGCAACAAAAGTGAGTACAATTTTTTATTTATTTTTGGTATGGATGAGGGGATGAATGGGAATGGAAGATAATGGGAGTATAATGCCGCGTACACACGTACGTTTTTAATGCCATTTTTTAAGCCGACGTTTTTCTCGTCGTTTTTTTCTTGTTTCCTCTCAAGCCTGTCTTGCATCCACATGATCATTAAAAAAAACGCTCGAGCAAAGCGCAGTGACGTACAACACGTACGACGGCACTATAAAGGGGAAGTTCTGTTCGAATGGCGCCACCCTTCATGTTAGTAAACTTTGTTGAGCGGCGATTCACGCTTTTCAGCCTCGTGCTTTTCAGTCCGTTACAGCGTGACGAATGTGCTATCTCCATTACGAATGCTAGTTTTACCAGAACGAGCGCTCCCGCCTCATACTTGGTTCTGAGCATGCGCGTTTTTTTTCCCCTCGTAAAAGCATACACACTATTGTTTTTCACGTCGTTAAAAAAAACGACATGAAAAATGACGTGAAAAAATAGAGCATGTTCGAAATTTTTAATGGCCGTTTTTCAAGCCGTTAAAAATGCTCTGGAGCATATCCACGATCGGTTTTAATGGCCATTTTTAAAAATGGCATTTTTAACGGCATGAAAAACGATTGTGTGTATGCGGCATAAGTATGAAAGGTATTGGGTTTTAAGAACAAAGTAACTAACAGATATTTATAAAGATTCTGCATATTGAAAAGGGAATAATGCAAATTCTAAGGGTATCATGTATAAATGTAAAAGTTTTTGTATTTGGTAAAAAGATTAATAAAAATAAATTGATAACAAAAGTGAGTACAATGCTAAGTGAAAATATCCATATTGAGCCCAAAGTGTCAATATTATGTGTGGCCACCATTATTTTCCAGCACTGCCTTAACCCTCTTGGGCATTGAGTTCTCCAGAGCTTCACAGGTTGCCACTGCAGTTTTTTTCAACTCCTCCATGACGACATCACAGAGCTGACAGATGTTAGAGACATTGCGCTCCTCCACCTTTCATTTGAGAATGCCCCACAGATGCTCAATAGCAGGGCTCAAAATTTCAAGTCCTGAGCTACTAGCCAGGCCTCAAGGGTTACTCGCCACCAGTTGCCCCACCCAGCCCGCCCCGCCCCTAATTCCACCCCTAAACACACCCTCATAAATTATCTCATGAAATGACACTTATGTAGCAATACCCCCAAAGGGGCTGCTGGATTCATTTTGGGTCCTGCCATTACCCCATATTTCACCGTCCCAGAACTTAAGAGTCTATGTTAAGTAATTTGAATTAAGGTGATTGCCAGTCACGTCAGTCCTTTTCTCTATTTCTTTATAAAACAACTTCAGGTAGGGGATAGAGGGTTAGGGGAAGTTCAGATACCTTGGTTTTGCAGATCACTAATGCGGTTCCTGAATCCAGATGACAACAGCCCTCTGTCTCTGGTTCTTGCGACAACCGGATATGCCTCTCACACCGACCTAGCAGCCGGTATGAAGCCCGGACAAAGTCTCTGCCACAGACTTGAGTGAAAAGTTGAAACTCTTGGATAATCCCCTGCCACAGGATTGTGTATCCAGTAGTCAGATAGTTAGGTCAGCTGCACAGTACCTGAGCCTTTAAGCCATCCGGCAGTACTGTGAGGTGCAACTTGGGTGCATCCTCCAAACGAGTCACCAGGCCCTTCCTGAGATACCAACCAACAGCTCAGTCCTCTCCAGTAAGGTCCTCCCCTGGAATATTATCCGCTTGAGTGGCTTCTTCCCGCAGGACAGACAGCACAGGACCACCTTCAGTTAAGTATGCCCCAGACAGACTTCTGGGCCTACTTGTAGCAGCATAGCCTTGAGCCAGCAGGGCCCGAGGTAGAAGAACCAGCAGTGTGGCCTCAGGCCTGGAGGGCCATGAGGCAGGAACGAACCCCGGAGCACATGGCACTGCCCCTTAAATATCCTTCCCCAGCATGCCCAGCTACAAAGAAGCTCCTGATTGGGCTGTTTTCTGGGGAAAAGAATATCCAATACACTTCAGCTGGCTGTATTTCTCACACTGGCCTGTGACAACAGTGACACCTACTGGCAACAGTGGGAAATGCGCACAAACAGCCAAAGCTGGAACAGAAACCAACAATTGGCCAAGGCCCACCACTGTGACAGAGCTCAGATCCTTCCTTGGCTTCTGTTCCTATTACAGGAGGTTCGTGGAGGGGTTTGCTCGGATAGCCAGACCTCTGAATGAGCTGCTCAAGACGGAGGGGGAAGAGGATGACTAGGGCCCCAGGAAGCCAGGGGAATCAGTTAAGGACCAGTGGAATGAGAAGTGTGAAGGTGCTTTTCAGATGTTGAAAAAAAACGTAACCACTGCCCCTGTCCTGGCCTACGCAGACCCTAAGAAGCCTTATGAACTTCACATAGATGCCAGTCACGATGGTCTGGGAGGAGTGCTCTACCAGGAGTATGAAGAGCAACTGAGGCCCGTTGCGTATGTGAGCAGAAGTCTGACTCCCTCTGAAAAGAACTACCCCACCCATAAGTTGGAGTTCCTGGCCCTTAAGTGGGCAGTAGTTGACAAACTCAGAGACTATCTGTATGGGGCAGAATTCACAGTGAAAACCGACAACAACCCCCTCACCTATCTTTTCACCACAGCAAAGTTGAATGCCACAGGACATAGATGGCTGGCGGCACTGTCTGCCTTCAATTTCAGCCTAAAATACAGGCCTGGGGCTGGAAACCGAGATGCAGACGCCTTGTCTAGAAGATCTCATGTCCCCACCTGCAGTACAGAAGATTGGACCCAAGTGACACCCGATGGGGTGCGGGCCCTCTGTCAAGGGGCTGAACTCCAAGCCAGTGGCGGCTCAAGAGCAGAAGAGATAGGGGTTACCATAGTAGGAATTCCCAAGCAAGTACTGTGGGGTAACCCAACTGGGGGAAGATAACTTGCCAAAATTGTCCAAAAAGGAGTTGAGATCTGACCAATTGGAAGACCCCATGGGGAGATTGGTTCTAGAGGCCCTGGAGAATCAGGATCCGAATAGACTCTTACGTAGCCAGAGGGAAGGGTGGGGCCCTTAAAGACCTGGCATCGGAACCACCTACTCCCACTAGCTGAAGCAGTTTGGATTCCCCCTGCGATGAGTTCTCCCGAGCCAATTTCCATCCTGGATTCTCCCAGACAGAACACTCGGTCCCAGACCCCTCAGATTGGGGATACAGAGACCTCGGAACTTTTTGAAGATGAGGGAGAAGAACTTGATTGGCTTTGGCCTTCCCAGGCCCCAGAAACTTCTGCTATTGATCTTCTACCTGAAGAAGACACCATAGACGAAACACTGACGTCACCTCAAACGCTTCCGAGAAGGACGGGACGGGTGTCTGATGAATGTGCAGCGGCCGGCACACCAGACTGAATGGGCAATTTTTAAACTGCATTAATGTAAGTGCAACTTTTATTTTAAAGAATAAACCTTTTAAACGGTAATGCGCTATGTGGAGTGTGTCTATCTTTTACATACTGCCTGCGCCCACTGATGATCGTCTGCGATTGGTGATTTAGGAGTCCCAATTGCTGTGCTGACCTGTGGGAGGAACTGCTTAATCTCTGCATTCATTGATCCTCTGTCATGGGGGGTCAATTGTAGCTGGTAAGGAGAAACTTCTGTTGTTCGGTGGTGGAAGGTCACAAATTTGGATGCAATCATTCACTTCATATGATTTTCTACACGGAGCACTGGTGCTTTATAACGGACTTTATTTAAGAAATCTACTTTATGGACTTTACAGTTTAAGTTACATCATAGTACACTTTTTATTTGTTTCACTCATTAGTTCTTTATTGTTTGATGTGTGTTTTAATTTATTTTTAAATTTAATTTTATAGTTGTTTTTACAATTAATTACAAATTTGAACTTATTTTCATAAACTCCTCATGGAGCTTATGCCATGGGTTAGCGCGATTTTTTCTTTTTTCTTACTAATGATAGTGTGACCTGTGGGCAGGGAAGTTCACCTCCTTGTTTTTGGTGGGAATTTCCCCTGCCAACATCATACGCAACTTTGGTTGATGTTGTGCGTGCTATAAATTGATGTTATCTTTGGGGACCAAAGAGTTTAAGTTGGGGGAGTGTGTAGCGGGGTCTCCTTTAAGGCCCCGGGACTACGTTACCCAGAACCCCATTCGGCACCCATTGTGCATGGAGCCACCGCAGAGACTCATGGAAGGGGCTATATAGGAAGGGGGCAAGGTTGAGCTCGCTCTCTTTGGACACCGCGCTGCAATCAACAGGTCTTCCTGTGCGGATCTGCTGCAGTGCAGGGCCTGAAGCCAGGGCCTTGCACCACTTCCAGAGAGCCTTTCACCCCACTGCGGAGCCTGGGTGGCACCTGACTTTATCGAGTTTGGACATCAGTTGGACCGGAGACCCGGCCGTTGCAGACACTGTGTGCGGAGACACAGTAGGTGGAAGTCCCGCACTGGGATCCGGAGGGGTGAGCGAGCACCTGCTCATTCATATAAGCAGTACACGACTAGGCCTAGAGACTGCCTTGGCCCTCCGGGTTCTACTTTACTGTCCCACAGGAGACTGGTGGCGGAACTGAGTTGAGTTAGTCTCCTGTGAGGGGTTCATTCTGCTCTTTCGTTTTTCTACCCTTTGGATTACAAATTACTGTTCCTGTTTGTGCACCACCAGTCAAGTTGCATGCGAACAAACTGTTCTTCTAGAAATCTGGATCAGGCCTGATCTGTAGTTAGAACTTAAGTTGCTGCGCCATAAGGGCGCATAGATAGAGATAGTAGTACTTGGCGGGTAATCGCCTGTGTTAGACTTTCTGCTGCAGTGCTCTACAAATATATATGTGTTATGTGTTAACCTTATGCCCTTTTACGCAAAAGTAAAGAAACATTATATCTTGTCTCTTGCTATCAGTGTGTTGCCTTTATGCAAAGAGGCTACCCGTGCAATACAGATAGATTGTGTGCATACACTGTTAGATTGTGATACTAGAGAAATCCCTAGACTAACTGTGCCAGAGTGGGTCGAGTAAATTGCCGGGGGTTGGCGGCGCTGTACACAGGGCCTGAAACAAATCCAGTGGCTCTCTTAACTGGGGGTAGCGCTACATATATATATAGGTATTTGAATGCATAAGAATATTTATAGAACATTTAATTTATATACGGACACATATGAAGTTTTATACCATATTTGATATCAAATGTATGTATATGTTTGCATGAATTGGAGAATTTAATTGAGCTCATATGAATTTTTGGCTGAAGCGCTGTATATATTTGAATATTAGTTTGTGATCATACTAGGGGTGACCTGATACAGCAGCTGAGTAAATAGTGGATAGCGCAGGTGAAAATAATTTGTATAGCAAGTTACATTTTACTTGTAATAAATTACCTTGAAGAGTTGCTACAAGCAGTTTATTGAATATGACAAGAAAACTGGCAGCTCTGCACATACCTTTAGGTATTGATATTGTGTGCTGCAGCATTTATGTCAGTTGAATGCATCCCATTGACTACACTGTATGGGGATAAGTATACACTAAATATTACTTACTCTCCACCACTCTTCATTGGAGTCATCAATAACTGTAATTCTGTCTCCAGCTCTAAGAGGAAATTCAAAGTAAAATAGTATAAGGAAACAGAAGAAGCATACATTTGGTGATAATAGGTTATCAAGTTTGAAACCATGAGCAACAAAACGATTAGGTAAATTAAACAGTGTTGTCTTTTTATTAACGAAAAAAAGTACTTTTTGAAGAAACAGCATGGTCTTATAAGAACAATAATGAAATAGTTATATTTTGATAATATTCAAATAGTTTGTATTTGAATAGCCATTAGAACATATATCATAATCGTAATTAGTGGTTGTTAAAGAAAAACTCTTCCTATATTTAAATATATTCTACAATCTTAACCTGACCAGACCACAGGGAGCTTTAAGTATAAAAAGAGCTCCAAAAGAAAACTGTTATTATTCTCCAAAACATCAAGTCTAATTTCCTTCACCGTAGCCAAATCCAGATTCTGCTTCCCTTGAACAGCTGGCTTGTAGAATCTCTCCAAGGGTAGAGGATTGACAGGCTGCCACAGCTGTTATCTAATTTGATAGAGCACAGGTGTCAAACACAAGGCCCGTAGGCCGAATCTGGCCCTCCAGGCCATTTCATGTGGCCCTTGCACCTCTCCTGCAGCTGCAGGAGAGCTCCAGCCCTCCTCTGGTCCTCCTCAAGACCCTTACTTTCTGCTTTCAAGCAATGCATCAAGCTTCTTCCCAGCAGCAGCATAAGGAAATGCATTGTGATGTAAGGGAGAGTGGGGGACTCAACTTCTGACGGTGGGGTGGCTTTTAACATCTAATGTAATGGGAGGGAATGCGCAGGACATCTAATCTTACAGATACAACCGGCCCTTTTGAGGGCAATCATAATGCTGATGCGGCCCACTATGAAATTGAGTTTGACAACCCTGTGCTAGAGTGAGGGAGGAGGAAGAAGCAGGGGCATGGCATGCCAGACACTGTGTGCTTCTATGGGCAAACACAGTTTGGCTTAGGTCCCAGCCAAGAGCATGCAAACAGAAAGGCAGGGGCAACAGTAGGGGGACCAGCTGGAAGATGAGGAGAGGAACATTTCTAACGAAACAATCTTATTAGCTCTAAACCACCTCTTTTAAAATAAAAAAAAGGTTAATATTACATTAAGCTTTCTTTGGGGAAACAATTAAATTGGTGGGTTTAGTTCCTCTTTAATGACCAGTCATGGCAGTAGACAGTAAGAGAACCATTAAAACAAATACTTACTGGAAATCAAGGTCATCTTTTTCTAGTGCTTTAAACCGGTAAAGAGCAACAAAATAATGAGATTGCATAAACCCTGGCTGTGCCTTCTTATTCTGAAACAGTCAACGAGAATAGAGTGAGATATAGGTTATTTCTGTCATAGCAGGTATTCACTGACATCTGGACAGTGCAGGAATGGTGTGGTTGAGAAAGTGTTTAGCTGGTGCTTTATTATATATAATTGACACTGTGTATTTGGAGAAATGTATTGCAATACATAATGGGTTAGGGTGAAAGCCCTTAAATGTTTTTACTAATTCAATTTGTGATAGTAGAGAAGTGCTTGATGCATATACTCCACACTTTGAGAGTCAAATTCCTTAAGAAAATATATTTCACACAGGTCCTCCATTCTCTTGGCACACAAAATCCATAATATTAGCTGGAATTTTAAAGCTGAACTCCAGCTTTTGATACACTTTACATAGTTCATTTGGGCCAGCTTGGCCCAAACAAACGATGTTCCTTACTAACATGTTAAGCCACTGGATGTGCAGTATAAACTGTATGCAGCTGAGGCTACATACAGCATACCACACTGTGTTCCAGATTTGAGCCGAGACGTCCTGTCTCATACCCGGATCACAGTAGAGTCTATCTGACCGTCGCTCAGCCATTTAGAGAAAACTTTGTATTCATTGCTAGAAAACATTGCTTTCTCTAAATTACTGAGTGACAATCAGATATACCCTACTGTGTTCCAGCTATGAGACATGACGTCTCGGCTTGAACCCGGAACACAGTGTGGTATGTTGTATGTAACCTCAGCTACATACAGTTTATACTGCATATTCAGCGGCCTCACATGTTAGTAAGGGACATAGATTGTTTGGGCCAAGGTGGGCCAAGTGTATCAAAAGCTGGAGTTCATTTGTAGCAACTCTACATTTCATAAGACCCAAAATTCTGGTTTAGTTATATAAATTTTTTTTAGCAAATAGTAAAACTGTCAGATAGATAATTCAGGCCTGGCTTTCATAGCTATAAATACTCAAAGTTTAATATATTAAGAATAATTTGTACAGTGGTTTTAGCAAGTGTTTCCAGGTGCTGCACTACAACAATATGGAGAAGGAGACATTGCCTTTTATTCTTCTCTCCCATTACTGAGATACCGATGAAATGCTGCATCATTCTCCTATGGCCAACAGGGGGAGAACTAAAGCCAAGCAAGCCCATAAATTTCCATGCAGAGCGCTGGGAAGCCTAGGAGTTGTAGTTTGAGATGGCAGCCATATAATAGGATGAATAGACTCCTTACACTACAGATCCCAATATGCACTGTGCAGTAGTAGGAGAGATGATTTTTTATACTTCCCAGGAAAGTTCTTCATCTTGGCACCAAGGGAGGTAGAGAGAGAGCACCTCTGTCTGAAACTTTGCCTGCCAGTAGAAGACCATACTAGCGGAGATAAAAGTCTGAGACTAGGAGTGACATTCAGGGGCAGTGTAGCACCACCCACATCACAGGACCTGCACCTCTGCTGCAGGGAGACTGGAGCATCAACTCACCCTCTGCTGATCACTGGAGGCTTTCAGGGAGAGACCAATTGGGCCCCCCTTCTACAGCGACAGGACCCTTCAGCATCCCAGGAACTGGTGAGAGGGCTATCCATCCATTGCTGAAACTGCTAGCAGGGACTGAGCCACTGAGAACAGGACACCAAGTGTACCCAAATATTATTGCACCCATACTGTACTCTATACCAAAAACACAATAAGTTTATTTTGAAAAGTCTCAGTTTTTGTTTATCCAGAAATTATTTTGGTACAATCGTCAGTTCTTTTTGCAGACAAGGGGGGTTGCGATGGGAGCCCGCTCTGCTCCCAGTGTGGCCAACTTGTTTATGGCCCACTAGGAGGAGGATGTGGTTTTCAAAAATCGCCCCTCCCAGAGTGTGCTATAAAAGATATATAGACGATCTCATTCTAATCTGGGAGGGTGACCGATCAAGTCTCGATCGGTTCATCCAGACAATTAATGAGAACACCAAAAATATACAATTAACCTGGAATATCAGCACGGAACACATTGTTTTCTTGAATCTAGAAATCTGGAAGGATAGTGAGCAATTCCGTCTGTGCAATTATCTAGAACCTACTGATCGCAATTCCTACATACCATTGGGGAGTTGCTACCATAAATCATGGCTGTGCAATATCCCCAAGGGCCAGTTTATCAGGCTTAGACGGAATTGCACACGGGAAGATGATTTCCTTGTACAGTCTCAGGTTCTGTCATCTAGATTTCAACAGAAAGGTTATGACAAGTACTCCCTGGATAGGGAAATAGAGAATATGCGTATTCTGGACAGAGGGTCACTGGTTGCTAATAAGATTAAAGAAACAAATATTAGTATATCCAATTATAAGATGATTCTCAACTATAATGTCCACTATAAGAAATTCGAAAAACTTGTTTCTAATAACTGGTCCATTTTAAAGCAAGATAAGGTTTTGGGTCCTTTGCTGCCCCAACGACCATCATTTATCTATAAAAAAGCTCCATCTTTACGTGACAGATTGGCACCCGGTGTTGTTGACCCCCCGGTGCTTTCTGAAAATAGACTTTTTTCCTTCCTCTCTGGATTCTATGCGTGTGGGTGATGCACAGCCTGCAAGCACTCTAAGTGTAATATCAAAAAGCAGAAAGAATTTCTTGCCACGGCCACTAATAGACAGTATAAGATTGGCCAATTGATCACTTGCACCACGGTTGGTGTTGTTTACATGCTCGAATGTGAGTGTGGTCTCCAATATATTGGGAGGACCTCTAGACCACTTCACGTTCAATTGGGAGAGCATGTAAACAACATCAAAAAGGGATTAAAAACACACAATGTGTCTAGGCATTTTAAATTGATGCATAACCAAAACCCTAGAGGTTTAAAATTCTGGGGCATTGAAAGAGTCATAAAACATTGGAGAGGTGGTAGTTTTATTCGTCAATTAAGCCGCAGGGAATATCATTGGATTCATGAGACAAAAGTTTTAGTACCTGCTGGCTTGAACGTTGACTTTGACGTTAACTGTTTTATTTCTGACCGATAGATTCCTCATTTTTGTCTTACTTTTTTTATTCCCCCTTTTTTTTTGCATTGTGTGATTTTATATAGTTCTTGTGTATTGTATATTTGCCCCATGAGAATCAGCAGGAATGCGGGTTGTGTTTTTTACACGCTTTTATAGTTTTTTATGACTAATAGCAAACTTTTTATATGTTATTGTGCCATTGTGCCTAAGAGTGTCATTACACCTTTAATCAGAATGTATCCCTTGTAAATATATTCTTCATGTTATGTGTCTGTCTGTCCCGGCCCCTATTTACCTGCTGGTTGGGTTTCCATGACAATGTCGTGTTTACATTGTCCTGATTGGCCGGGCGCGGCATCCTGGTAGTATGAATAGCGGGTGACTCACGTCATTCCGTCACCGCTGATGAAGTCCCGCCCCCTGGGATGCAACATGTTCGGAACTACGTGAATTTGCGTGACGTCACCCGCGTCCTACACGCTGATACTCGTGAATTTTATGCTGACTGTTTCCTATGCACTGAGGCACAGTGCATTGCTTATAAGTGTTATTTCATTCTTTTATATGCAATAAATGTCCTTTTAAAATGGAGAGCACTAGATGTCCTTGCTTTTCCTCTATGAACTCGATTTCCTGATCCGATGGTGTGTATCTGAGAGTGACCCGAGGGTATCCATCCATTCCAGTGTGCAGTTTACCACTACAATCCTGGCTATTTATCCCAGTGAGGGAATTGCTTGTATGACCTGACTGACTAGCTCAGGGGTCCATGTGTTGAGGTGAGCTGCTAACTATTACCGGTGGTGGAGGTTATCACACAGTCACCTTAAAGATATCAAAGAAGTCACCTTTGGACACTGATTGGTGTTTGCTGTTTTCTTTTAGTGAAGATCATGGACTGTTCTCATCATCAATTTTTATAGTGTAATTTTTAGCATTGTCTTTTTGTATGTTTGTGCTGCACTGCCTTTTTACCACTCTATACCACACGTATTCCAAACCTAGACTACATCTATACCCACACTATACCGCAAAAAACCAAACCTTTACCGCATCTGGACCACATCTAACTTGCACCTGTGTCAAGACTATACCATACCTATACTGCACTGTCGTTAAGTAAGGCGGCCCACTTAAAGGGCCCCTACCATAATAATTATTCACAAGTTGCCTTTGTTCCCCTGCCCCCTCTGCTACTATCCTCCTTTTCCTTTGAACAGTGCATACACAGTCAGTTTAGGATTAGCATTGCACTATGGCAGTATAGTTCCAGCACTCAAGAAGATTAAACTTCACTCCTGCAGCACTTGAGATGGAACTGCCATGGTTTATGCAGATCTGGATGCCAAATGTCATCTTATGCCTAGTCAGAACTGTTAGTCACTTTGTATGCTAAATTGTGTTATTACCATTGTTAATCCATTTTATGCTTGCCAAGTTACCAACCATATTGGGTGACAATATATGAGGTTTGCTTTTACTACCTAGTTTGGTGCCTGTTTTCTTTAATATAGCTCTACTGCTGGGTACAAAGTATTACTTTCAGTGAATTCCTGTGATATTGTATTTTGTACACTCAACCTGGTGTGTCACAGGGGCTGAGGTTCTTGAGAAGGTCAAGGCAAAGAACAGACGGCCTGTTCTATCCAGCGGCTCCTATGGGGGTAGTGCTAAACAAGGAAAACAGAAGAGCCAAAAGGGCATTTAACACTTATCATCTACTATAAAGTAGAACTATGGCTTACTACTAAAAACGTTGCAGTGGCACTTAGTTGTTTGTGCATCTGCACTTATATTTTTAACTTGGTTCTCCTGAAAAGTCTCACAAATACCTGTTGATCCTGCCAGTTAAGTCATGCAGCTTTTTGTGATGATTTGGCGATCTTACTGTACAGCTCCTTAATCCAGAGCAGGAGATTCACCCTCATGTATAGCTACTTGAACTACAGTGAGATAAAACGATTTTGCAGAGGGCATGGCTATCAGCATTACCAGTGGATATTTACAAGATTGTAGCTTGTCAATCAGCAGGCACTAAGACAAATGATGTGCAATTTGATGTGCAAATAAATAACATCAGTGTTGTGGGGTCCCCCACTGACACTCTGGGCTCCTTCTATCTGTGTGCTACCATAGGAAGCTGCTTCCTATGGTGGCACACGTGCAAGCTCAATTCGGAACTGTGCTCTGTGTGCCCTGTCCTCTGCTCCTTCCTCACTGGATTTGATTGACACAGGGTCCAGTGAGGAGGAAGAGAGAGCAGTGCTGGATCAACTCAGGTAAGCATTTGGGAGGGCAAGAGGGAGCTGGCAATGCAAGGTTTTTTACCTTAATGCAAAGAATGCATTAAGGTAAGAAAAAAAAACTTCAGCCTTTACAACCACTTTAGATGGTTTTACTGAAACCCTTACATATTTATCCATTGTTATTACCATTTAATTTAAATGAACCACAGTAAAAAAAAAATTAATCTATATATAGTAACCCATTAGGATACCCATAGATTTAATTAACTGGACATCTTCCAGTATCATATACTTGGCTTCCAGTCAAGCTCTCTATAAACCACATGGTTTTCCAGATATACTTTGGCAATCACTGAAAAGGGAAATTCCCTGTTGCAAATGAATGCATATGGCTGCTGATTCAAGTCATGGTATACACTTAATATGCATGGCTTCAAACGTGTTTGGGGAGGAAAATATCTGCTTGTGGTCCAATTAATTTCTCATCACAAGTCACTATAATATTTCTACAAAGTTTACATTAATTTCTAAACTATTAAAATCTATTTAAGGGTAATATACGTATACATACCCAGTTATGGTAAGTCAGTACTTGATGCATTGCTCCAGTGGTGCCCATTTTTTGCTGGAATATAATTTACTAAGAGTTCCTTTTAATGTATTTTCTTCCACCACTAGCAATACACATATTACAGAGGATTGCTGCTGGAATACTTGTCACTTAGTACCGCATGGTGATTCACCATGATTCACAGACACCTAATGCCAGTGGAGATCTCCAGTTCTCATGGTTTCATGTTCAATGTATAGTTTTATGGCATATCTCAAAAGTTTTATTATTTACAGCACATTAATTAGTAATAACATTAAAACTAGAATTGTTCTTATTAATATAACTGCAAGGTAGAGGTAGAAACATAAACGTGTGCTACCCCCCCCCCCCCCCAACTTTCTTGCCTGCCACTTCTGTAGAACAAAAACATTTGCAGTACATCAATTACCTTTGCATCCTGTGGGTTTTTGTCACCTTTCTTGTCACCATCAGGAGAATCTGGGATTAAACAAGACAACAGTGGTGAAAATGACAGCCCTTGTGTAGCACGTTTCATTGCGAGACCTTAAAGCTCTTTTCAGAAACAATTAAAACACAGGATTTGCAATTATTATTACTCATTTATAATTGGTGCTCATTAACTGCATGGAGAGGATAAAAGGCTAAACTGACCTTCGGCAGAATCATAAGTCTGACCTTCATGTCAGAGACAATATTATGGAAAGCAGCCATTACTGGTTAATCTGTGTGTTTGACATATTTTTACACAGGTTGTAAGGTGAACTGTACATAATAAAATGTTCAGAAAAGAATATACCAAACAGAAGACAACACAGTACTGAACGCTTACATACTTGAAGCTGATTAGTTGCCACATTCAAATATGGTAGGGCAAATTTTTACCTCCTTCCTGCTTGCCTTCTTCTGGTTTGGGGGGCTCAGGCTCCTCGTCCATCATAGCAGCGGGCTAATGGGAAATGACCCAGTTAAATAAATACAGGCAGATAAAGACAAGGACAATTTTAATGAAATGAGACTCTTTTATCCAAAGACTTCACACAATATTATGGACACAATTATCATATCAGTGCTTTTCTTTTTTTCCATTCAAAACACTGCACTAGTTTTCACAGCAAAGAAAGACTAGAAGACCTTGGAAAAAGTTCAAGCTTCGATTCTCAGGGGAGCTGCTAAAGCAAAAACCATTAAAAAAAATGCAGCTTTCTCTAAAGAAAATGACAGCACAGCTAAAGCAACTACATATACTATGTGTGCGTGTGTATTAAGAAACAACATAATTGAGAATGAAACATTTGAAGGCTGGAGTAATCTTATACAAATTTGGAGGCACACGGTCCCTTCATCAACCTGACAAACGTGCCCTTTGCCATGAAAGATCTAGGTCACTGATGGTCACCAACATAAATTCTAGCATGATCAAAATGGATCGGGTTTAAGCCATAATTCTGAAGCCACTATACTAATATTCCACATGAGTACTGCCCTGTTGGAGACCTGCCATGCAGATAGACCTTTTGGAAAGATGTGTCCTAAAAGCTATAAGGTAGGTCACATGGATTTAAGTCTTTGTATCAGGCTAGGAGAGAAGCAGGTTTACTTACCTGTATAGTTGAATAGATCAGTAAAGATAATATTAATATAGTAAACAGCACTAATAAGCCATTGTAATGCCAATGTTTGGCTATTGCAGATGCAAGGCACTTGCTAGGGCACATGCTCCAGATGCCCTAGAAGTGTTGAAGTATTCTCAACCCATGAAGTATTCTTGATCCATTTCAGAGTTAACATGATACCACAGTTCAATTCACTTATAGAATTACACAGTCAAGTTAAAAAATAGAATTTCTTATGCTAATAGTAAAACATCCTTTTGACTTATTGCTTCATATATTGGTGGACATTTATTTGACATGCTTCTCTAAAATTATATTGGTTAATTGTCACATAGTAGTTTATTTTTTAAAGGCAAATAGACACTTTGCAAGGGAAGTGGCACATTGCAAGTTACTTCCTCTGCTGACATCCCTCGTCTAATCATGTGCAAGCAAAATGCTGTTTTTTTTTTATATTTCCCTTGAAAGTGATTAGCCATTCTTTACCAAGCAAAATTTTACCACATTCATTAAAGTCTGGCAAAATTCCCTTGCAGTGTGCAATTTCCCTTACAAAGTGAAGGGCCAAAAATGGCTTCAAGCAGAGAAGCCATCTATAAAAGAATGGATACAGAGAGTAGACTATGTAAGTGAGATGGAGTACTTGTGCAGCAGGGAACAGGGAATGGCGTACAGACACAGAACAACCTGGATGAAATGGAGTGAGTTTAAGGGAACAGAGAAATATGCAGTAGCTATGATAGAAAGGGAAGGACCCGAGATAATTTAAGATGGCGAAATAGCAGATCTAGGGGGGAGGGGAGATGGGTGGGTGAGAATGGGCTAGGTTAATTTAAATATAGGAGGTATGTAAGATGTTATATGTATATGTATTTCTGTATGTACGCTGAAATATTTCTAAAATGAAAATAAAATATAAATATAAAAAATAAAAAAATAAAAAAACAAACAAAGTGAAGGGCCTATTTATCTTTAGTAAACCAATGCAATGGACTTAGATTATAGCAGGGAACATAAATATAATCACCAAATTCAGCTCTGCAGACATACAATACCCCAAAAATATTATTGATGCAATGTGTAACATCACTGCAACCTTCATTCAATACACCCAAAATATGTAATACAATATAATAATAAGAAAGGCGCTGTAAACATAAAATATGTGTTATAGAAAATGAACACCACTGTGAAAGCCCAAGTGACCAGGTGTATGCGAATAATAGATTATTCCATCCTCCAACCGTTCTAAATAAACTCTACTCAAGAAAGTTCAGTCTCTCCACCATGAATAAAAAAAGCTTCAATGCTCAAATAAAAAGTGCTTCAATGCTCAAATAAAGATTAGCCCACCCTGCAACAGTTCTCCCCAGCAGACTAGAACTTACAAGGCAGCAATGCCTCTCTTTTTTACAGATTGACATTTAACGCTTATACAGATGACTTCCACCTAATATGGTTTCCGGTCCTGACTCTCCTGTCTTGTGGAACTCCCCATATGGTAAACAATAAAGAAAAAGGGGCTCCAATAGTGTAAATCCATTTTACTAAAATGTGTTTTATCGTAGTAAAAACACACTCACAAGAATCTAAAACAATCCAGCATTGCTAAAGTGACTCATCCTGCATGATGTATTGTGCCAGAAGGAAAATTAAATCGTGGTCTAACCCAATGTTCACTGTGTCACTTCTGGTACACCGCTGACGTGACATCCAATTGCCACTTGACCAGTTTCCCAATGTTATTTGTCACACACATCACTTGGGCCTTCACAATGGTGTTTATTTTATATAATGCATATTTTATGTTCACAGCGCCTTTTTTATTGTTATATTGAATAACAGAGAGCACTGCTCTTGTACTAGGTTCCTTACCATTTGAACTGTTTTATTTTCAATTTGGCCTGATAATTTTGTTGTATAAAAATAAAAAATAAAGTAAACTTTTTTTTTATATATATCTTTTTGATTGCTCAAGAAAAACATTATTTTAGATTGATAAATGGTGCAGTTTTGAAAAAAAAAATTCTACTATATACCCCGGTTTTATTTATTTATTATTTATTTTTTGAGAACAGAGTGAGCCCGTTTCACTAACATTTTATACAGTAATTTTTTTGATTTTGTTAGCTATAGTCAATTAAAAAAAAAAAACACTGCACATTTTGAAAAACACAGCTCCTCCAAAAAAAGTAAAAAAAATGATAAAGTCTGGTCCAATTTGCCCTAACAGAGAAAAAAGATTATTTTTAATAAAAATGACAGTTGTTTCATTTAGTAAGTTTATATTTTGTGCATTTAAAAACACATACAGTCCTTATTTTAAAAATATTTTTAGCAAGAAGCAGTTGCTATGAATGACCATTCAAAGTTTTCACACGTCTTAGTAAAGCAGCCTTAGGTAGACTATGCAAAGGTTATTTTGCTGCCAAAGTCATTTTTTAATTTTGCACACACACACACACACAAAATTGCATATTTTCTACATGAAAACACAGCTTAACTTTGAACTGGTGAAAAACAAGTTATCCTGGATAAAGGTCAATGAACGCCTTTCGGTCGTATTACTCAACAAACAGGCTTATTTTGATAAACTATGGAAGCCCTGGATTGATTATTTATCGGATGTCTTATGAAGTACTCTCAGTTAGCCATACTTTGATGTGATAGGGTACACTCTTTCTCTCATTTTATTCGTCCCCCTTTCCTTTCTCTTCTCATCTTTCTTCTTTCCGAAGTCTCCCCCTTTTTCCTTCTTATTCGTTTCTTTTTTTTTTTTTTTACCACATACTATTTCCCTTATATGTTCGTTTTTATCTGCCAGTGAGCTGCACAATAAAAGACCCTATGCTATTAGTGATGTGTGGGAGAGGATGTGACCGAGTTGAGACGGTCGTTACGGTCTTCGGTTTTGCCCTCTTACCCCCTTTGGGATCCATTCTTATGGGGATCTATGTGATAAATTGCTGATCTTCTCATCCGATTTTCCCTCTCTCTCCAATTTCCTTGTACAGGAGCGATAGGAAATGTGGGTACAGGTATATTTCTTAGCTTTTATACCCTATTCTTGAATATTTGTGATAGCTTATTGAGCAAGGTTATATAAGAGGTGTGCTCATCAAAATGTATTCACAAGCTACATCTATATTATTTTCTTTTGAGCTTAGATGTATTGTTATTATAGTTACATAGTTAGTCAGGTTGAAAAAAGACACAAAGTCCATCCAGTTCAACCATAAAAAAAAAAAAAAAAAATATCGTACAATCCCATATACCCAATTCTATACCCACAGTTGATCCAGAGGAAGGCAAAAAACCCCAGCAGAGCATGATCCAATTTGCTACAGCAGGGGAAAAAATTCCTTCCTGATCCCCCGAGAGGCAATCGGATTTACCCTGGATCAAATTTACCTATAAATGTTAGTACTCAGTTATATTATGTACATTTAGGAAAGTATCCAGGCCTTTCTTAAAGCAATCTACTGAGCTGGCCAGAACCACCTGTGGAGGGAGTCTGTTCCACATTTTCACAGCTCTTACTGTGAAGAAACCTTTGCGTATTTGGAGATGAAATCTTTTTTTCTCTAGACGTAAAGAGTGCCCCCTTGTCTTTTGTGTTAACCGTAAAGTGAATAACTCAACACTAAGTTCACTATATGGACCCCTTATATATTTGTACATGTTAATCATATCCCCCTTATTCTCCTCTTCTCAAGAGTGAATAAATTCAGTTCCTCTAATCTTTCCTCATAGCTGAGCTCCTCCATGCCTCTTATCAGTTTGGTTGCCCTGCTCTGCACTTTCTCCAGTTCCCCGATATCCTTTTTGAGAACTGGTGCCCAAAACTGAACTGCATATTCCAGATGAGGTCTTACTAATGATTTGAACAGGGGCAAAATGATATCTCTCTCTCTGGAGTCCATACCTCTCTTAATACAAGAAAGGACTTTGCTCACTTTGGAAACCGTAGCTTGGCATTGCATGCCATTATTGAGCTTATGATCTACCAAATCCCCCAGATCCTTCTCCACTACAGATCCCCCCAGTTGTACTCCCCCTAGTATGTATGATGCATTCATATTCTTAGCCCCCAAGTGCATAACTTTACATTTATCAACATTAAACCTCATCTGCCACATAGTCGCCCAATTAGACAGAGCATTGGGGTCGGTATGTAAATTGGCGACATCCTGTAAGGACGTTATTCCACTGCATAGCTTGGTGTCATCTGCAAAGACAGAAATGTTACTTTTGATCCTAGACCCAATGTCATTTATAAAGATATTAAAAAGTAAGGGTCCCGGTACTGAACCTTGGGGTACACCACTGATAACCTTAGACCATTCAGAGTAAGAATCATTAACCACTACTCTCTGAATTCTGTCTTTTAGACAGTTTTCTATCCATTTACAAACTGATATTTCCAATCCTGTAGACTTTACCTTACACATAAGCTGTGTGTGCAGAACTGTATCGAACGCTTTTGCAAAATCCAAGTATACCACGTCCGCCGCCATCCCTCTGTCCAAGGTTTTACTTACCTTTTCATAAAAAGAAATCAGGTTTGTCTGACAACTTCTGTCTTTCATGTATCCATGCTGTCTGTTGCTTAAATATTTTTTTTCCAGCAAGAACTAATCTATGTGGTCTTATAATAATCCCTCCAGTATCTTCCCAACTATAGAAGTTAAACTAACAGGTCTATAGTTACTTGTTAAAGACTTTGTTCCCTTTTTAAATATAGGCACCACATTGGTCCTGCGCCAATCCAGTAGTACTATTCCTGTCATTAATGAGTCCCTAAAAATTAGATACAATGGCTTTGAAATGACAGAGCTCAATTCTTTTAGGATCCATGGGTGTATGCCATCTAGTCCAGGTGCTTTATCCACCTTTATTCTGTCTAAATATTTCTGGACCATATCACTTTTGAGCCATTGTGGATTTGGGACTGTGTCACTACCACCCCCATTATGGACATTATCTCCCCCATGTTTCATTGTATACACAGAGCTGAAGAAAGTATTTAATAAATTAGCCTTCTCTTTGTCCCCAGTCACCCACTCTAGATTATTTTGTAAAGGGCCTACATGCTCAGACCTGACCTTTTTACTATTAATATATTAGAAGAATTTTTGGGGGTTTGTCCTACTATCTTTTGCAATCTGTCGTTCGTTTTGAATTTTTGCATCCTTGATTTCCTTTTTACATATCCTGTTATATTCTTTGTAACATTTAAACGACACTAGTGTTCCTTCATTTTTATATTTTTTAAAAGCTCTTTTCTTATTGTTTATAGCTTTTTTTAACTTTAACCGTGAGCCACATACGTTTTATTTTTAGCCTTTTAAACTTATTGCCCATGGGAATATACTTTGCAGTGAGGTCCCAAACAGTCTTTTTGAAGAATTCCCATTTCTGTTCTGTGTTTATTGATGCCAATATTCCCTCCCAGTCTAAGTCCTGGAGAGCAGCCCTCATCCTTAAAAAATTTGCTGTCCTGGAGAGCAGCCCTCATCCTTAAAAAATTTGCTTTCTTGAAGTAAGTGTTTTTATCTTTCCTGTATGTATTTCTTGCTTACAGCTAACATCAAATGAAATCATGTTATGGTCACTGCTACCCAGTTGTTCCTTTTATCTGAATATTAGTAATACGCTCTGCATGGTTTGAGATTACCAGGTCCAACAGAGCATCATTCCTAGTTGGGGCCTCAATAAACTGGACCATAAAATTGACCTGCAATAGGTTTATAAATTTTTGCCCTTTAACTGTCCCAGCAGTGCCATTACTCCAGTCAATTTCTGGGTAGTTAAAATCCCCCATTATTATCACCGTCCCAGCCCTTGCAGCCCTTGCAGCCCTTTCCATCTGTGCAAGGAGCTGAGTCTCCATCTCCTCATTAACATTGTGTGGTCTATATCAAACTCCAATGATTAACTTTGAACTCCGCACATCTATATGCAGTTCCACCCATAATGCTTCAGCCTCATCACACTTTCCATCAACCAGGTCCTCTTTCACGCTTGCTTTGAGATCACTTCTCACATAGAGACAGACCCCGCCACCTTTCCTTTTTACCCTGTCTCTCCGAAAAAGTGCATAGCCAGGAATATTAATAGCCCAGTCATGTGAGGATTGAAGCCAAGTTTCAGCAATACCGATTACGTCATAGCTCTCCTCATGCACCAGAGCTTCCAACTTACCTATTTTGCTTGGCAGACTCCTGGCATTGGTGAACAAACACTTTAATGTATTACATTTTTCTCTGGTGTTTTTCATATCATCTTTAGTTGTACAAATGGCACTATAGTTTCCAATGGCTGTTTGCAACATGGGAACTTTCTTGTCACCTTATATGTTAGCATACTTTCATTTTTATGTTCGACAATGTTGGAAATATGTAATCCTTTTCAAATTTGTAATAAAAATAATTGGAAAAGAAAACGCAGCTTAAACCTCAAAACATGTTATAATTTCTGAAAGAAGAGATCTTGTAGAACAAAATGGTGGTAGCTGCATTTTTTTTTTTATGTCACAGGATATTTACAGTACTGTTAAATTAATAATTTTAGTAAATACACAAACATTTATTTTAGAGCACAAAAACAATCCCTAATTTGTTTGGTGAAATATAAAAGACGAGGTTGTCTCAAGTAAACAGATACCAAATATGCTTACCACGAAAAATATCAGTACCCAAAATTCTGCCCAATCAGCTTCTTTCCCAGCCAGAGCAGCCGGGATTCAACTAATCTAAACCCAGAAATGCTCAGAGCTGAGTGCTTTTGGGTTCATACTTTGTAGGACAGAGAAGCAAACAGATGTTCATTGCTTCTCTGTCGCTCTCCCTCCTGAAATCTCTCATGTAGTCCGCAAGCACCCGGGAGGGATAGGTAAGCCTGGGACACATCGTGGGCAAGGGGGGGGGGGAGAAGGGGGTTGCATGTGTCCTACAATGTCAAAATGATTGGGTGGCTACTCCTACATAGACAGCAGCCTGCAATAAAAAGGTCAACAAACTTCCAGCTATAGTAGCTGGAAGTTGGTTTACATGCTAGTGTCGCTGCAGCTGTAATATTTAGACCCCTTTCACACTGGGGCAGTTTTCAGGCACTGTAGCGCTGGAAATAGCCTCTGCTAATTGCCTGAAAACCACCTCCCATTCGCTTGCGGGAGTAGCGTCAAGCTGCATTTTTGGGGTGGTTTGGGAGCGTGTATTTAGCGCTCCAAAAACACCCTGCCCATTGGTATAAATAGGCAGCGCTTCCGAAGTGCCTGAAAGCGAATCAGAAGCACTGCAACATGGGAGTTTTTAACCCCTTCCTTGGTAGCGGCCGAAAAGCGCCACTTAAACAGCGATAACGCAGCCGTTGCCCCATAATGAAAGGGGTCTTACAGTGAAGGTATGGTTAAACCTCTTTTTCTCATGTCACACTGAGTCCCCTCAGGTCATTTGTGTTGAACGTAAAGTGGACAATTTTAGAGATTTTCATTGAAAACTTATTTTAAAGAATTACATAATAATACATAAAAAATAGAGTATATCTCTTCTTTAACATCTCAAAGGTAAGAGAATCCTTATAGTAACTATAAAGTGTACAATTTGAAAACAATTTCATATAAAGGTAAAGTGCAATCTTTATATAAAACAAAACTAAGATCTAATTGTCTTTTGTCTTTAGATTCAGACTTTGGATTCCTTACATTTTTCTTGTCGTCTTGTCCCTTTTTTCTCTCCTTATTTGCCATGATAACTCCAGTCCTCAGTGTGTCAAACACTGGGTCAGTGCGGTTGGCAGCAGCTGTGGCACAAAGAACAAATATTTCTTATTAATATCAAGATGAAAAGTCATTTATAACTCACCAAACCAAAAAGGTAATATCATGTCAATAAAATCTAATGCTTACTGTTAGGCCCCTTTCACACTGAGGCGTTTTTACCGCGTTTTTGCGGTAAGAATAGCGCTGTAATAACACCTGAAATAATCCTGCCCCAGCATTCTCAATGTGAAATCTCTGAGGGCTTTCACATTGAGGCGTTTTGCTGGCTGGGCGTTGAAAAAAATCCTGCAAACAGCTTTTTTAGAGCAACTTTAGGGCGCATAAAATAGCGCTGTAAAAACGCCTATCCCCATTGAAATGAATGGGATTTGCGGTAAAAACGCGGTAAAAACGCGGTAAAAACACATAGGCATAAGCGTTATGTTAAAAAATAGCGCTAACGCCTATGCGTTATTACCGCGTTTTTACCGTGTTTTTACCGCGTTCGCGCTAATTTTAGCGCGAACACGGTAAAATCGCGGTAAAATCGCGGTAAAAACGCATATGCGTTAGCGCTATTTTTACCGCGATCGCGGTAAAAGCGCGGTAAAATCGCGGTAAAAAATGTCATTTTTTTTTGCGTTTTTTCAACGCCTCAGTGTGAAAGGGGCCTAAATGCTTGTTTTCTGCATGTTATGACTATTGCTAGGTTGAAAGTAAAAAATAAATATATATATATATATATATATATATATATATATATATATATATATATATATATATATATAGATATAGATATATATATATATATATATATATATATATATATATATATATACACAGTATAATACAAATAAATTATTTTAATGTTTTCCATAATTCTCACCAACACATATTTCACTGGAAATACATCTGCAATCAGATCAGTCTGGGATTGGTAGTCAGTGTTGTCACCACTTACAGAACAACAGCATTTACATCTTTTTAAGTATATTAAAACCCGAGAACAAACCTGCAATCGTCATTACCATTACTCCAAGCACAGAAAAATATCTGTTGATCAGAACCAGAAGGAGGAGGAAGGGGCTGCTCTGTGCAGTAGCTTTGCACAGAGCAGGTAAGTATAAACCTCTTTTTTATTTTAGGGAAACAAGTGAGCCTTTAGTAACACATTAACTTTGGGTTTAGGATGAACATCAATGGGCTTCACACATAAAGATGGTCGTGGACCTACAATGCTGGATGTGATTGACGTTGGATACTGTATATCTTGGAGTATATATTTTTTTCAATAAAGGGCTTGTTTAATAGTGTGGTTGTTTTTATTTACTATGTACCTTGTACTCATTCATACGAGGGGGCAAGATATCCAGAGGCCTCATTATTCCAAAATGGGCTTCTTGATTCTGATAATCCCCTATTGCAGACCCTCCCAAAATTGAGGATATGTGGGCTGGTACATTTCAGGGAGTGCACATGTTCATTGCACTCCCCCTTTCCTGTCCACTCAGGCTCGGTGCCTGGATAAGGGTCTTTTAAAAATAATTTACGGGGACCCCATGTTTTGTTTTGTTTTTTACAAAAATATGCATTCCTTACAAAAATTTAACTGTCCCTTTTAGGAAAATAAAATCTCAAAAACATGGTTCGAGATCCCCTTATACTTCAAACCAGAGACGGTTCCAGCCCCTCAAGAACAATACTAGGCTACATGCCCGCATCATTAAGAGGATACTTTGCAAGGGGGAATGCAAAAGCTTCTATCCTTGCAAGGCACCTTATGTCTATAATGATGTAGACAAGGGTCTCAGCCCCACATTCCATATGGATCAAGCAGCAAGGTATTGAGCACCAGTGTCCTCTCCCCCACTGACTGGCAGTGCTCCTAATCTGCCCCCACTAAGCACCAGGACCCCCATCTCCCGCCACTAAGCACCAGACCCCCCACCCACTGACTGTCAGTGCCCCCAATCTGCCCCTACTAGGCACCAGGGCCACCCACCTCCCCACACTGAGCACCAGGACCCCCATCTCCCCCACTAAACACCAGGACCCCATCCCCCCACTGAGCATCAGTGCCTCCTCCCCCACTAACTGACAGTGCATCCACTCTGCCCTGGCTAAGCACCAGGACCCCCCTTGTCTACCCCATCTTCCCCCACTAAGCACCAGTTGTTCTCCCACTAAGCACTAGTTCCTCCCTTGTCCCCCCACTGAGCACCAGTGCTCTTTTTGTCCCCCACTGAACACCACTGCCCCCCACTGAGCACCAGTGCTCCTAATCTCACCCCCATTGAACACCAGTTTCCCCAATCTCACTCCCCACTGGGCACTAGTGCCCCCCATCTCCCTTGACTGAGCACCAGTGCCCCCCCCCTCGGTACCAATCACTCACTGCATGCATTCACAACAGAAGCACGGATGGGCACTGATAGGCGGCACAGATGGGCACTGGTAGGCGGCCACGGATGGGCACAGATAGGCGGCACAGATGGGCACAGATAGGCGGCATGGATGGGCACAGATAGGCAGCACGGATGGGCACAGATAGGCGGCATGGATGGGCATGGATAGGCAGCACGGATAGGCGACACGGATAGACACTGATAGGCGGCATGGATGGGCACTGATAGGTGGCATGGATGGGCACTGATAGGTGGCACTATACTGTAATGTGTTGTACTAATGGATGCCAATCAGTGCCAAACAATAATGCCTGCCAATCAGTGGTGCCCATTGTGGGCACTGATTGGCATCCATTGTGGGCACTGATTGGCATCCATTAGGCATTTCTAATTGGCATCCCTGGTGGTCTAGGGTGGCATACCTTATGGTGGGCATCCCTGGTGGTCTGGTGACATCCCTGGTGGTCCAGTGTGGGCATCCCCGGGGGGGCTGTGCTGATAATCGATCAGCACAAACCCCCCCTGTCAGAGGAGCAGCTGATCGGCTCTCCTCTACTCGCGTCTGACAGACGTGAGTGAGGAAAAGCCGATCACCGGCTTTTCCTGTTTACATCGTGATCAGCCGTGATTGGACACGGCTGATTACGTGGTAAAGAGTCCCCGTCGGAGACTCTTTACCTAGATCGGTGTTGCAGGGTGTCAGACTGACATCGCGCAACAACGATCGCCACGATGCGCGCCCCCGGGGGCAGCGGGTCAATATCCTGAAGACGTCATATGACGTCCAGTCAGGATGTTGAAACCACTTTGCCGCCATCATTTTGCAATAGGGCGGGCGGCAAGTGGTTAAACAGGACGAATGAAAAAATAAAATATGTGTTTTTCTACAGTACACAAATTTATTTTTGTACAAACACTAATCAGAGTAGAAAAAAGTTATTTTGTTATGATTTTTGTCTTTGGATTGCATAAAAAAATTAATTATTTTTGCAAGACAATGTAACCTAATGAAAGCCTTGTTTGTCCTAAAAATGATTGTTGTAAAAATGATGATGTATTACTTTGTCATCATTGTCTTGACAAGGGTATTGACAAATAAACAGGCCCATAGCATAAATGTAAAAATTGCTCTGGTCCATAGTGATGTCCAATACAGGTGTAAGAATGAAATGGTTAAAGAATAAGTATATATTTTTTTTTTTTCTTCCAAAACTGCGAACACATACATATTGTGGAAGCCTCTATTTAAAAGATCGTTTTGCACTAGGCACATGTGAATACTGATGTCTTTTTTTTTCACAGAGAACAACCGTTTCATCAACCGACAATCATATAAGGCCCCTTTCACACTGAGGCGCTTTGCAGGCGCTATTGCGCTAAAAATAGCGCCTGCAATGCGCCCTGAAAAAGCCGCTCCTTTGTATCCAGTGTGAAAGCCCGGGGGGCTTTCACACTGGAGCGGTGCGCTGGCAGGAGGGTTAAAAAAACTCCTGCGAGCCGCATCTTTGAGGGGCGATAGGAGCGGTAAAAATACCGCTCCTATAGCGCCCCTGCCCATTGAAATCAATGGGGTAGCTCCTCGAAAACGCCTGCAAAACGCTGCAAAGAGGCGTTTTTAACCCTTTTTTTAAAATCACCCCGCTAGCGCCCGCAAATCGCGCCAAAAACGACGGTATAGCGGCGCTATACCGCCAGTGCATCCAGCGCTTCAGTGTGAAAGTAGCCTAAGTATCAAAAATGGGTGGCCATATTATCACGGATGTAGATACCGGTAAAGATGTGCGTGGTAACATTTACGGAGGCACTAACCCACAGTAGAATAAACATTGATATCATCATAATTAAGCAGAGGCATAAAACCGCTTCTGCCACTTTACTTCAGAATACCTCAATTAATTTGAAACAAGCCAGAGGATATCACTTGTAAAAAACAACAAACAGAATGTTCTAATTAATAAAACAATTAAAAGGAGACACAAAAATAACTAGCTTTCTTCAAACATTCTTCCAAACAATCAGAGAAAAAATAATCTTTAACAAAGACACTTTCTAGCCCTTCCAATTATGAATAACCTATTCAGCCAAGTTGATGGGACTCATTTAAATTTGTATCAGTAGAGTTAAAATAATTAAAAGCAATTTTCTGGAATGTGATTCTTGTAAAGATTACTATACAGTTTAGAAGAAGACAACAAACCTTGAAAAAAGTGAAGTAAAGGACACACATTTACTGTTGACAAGAATTTGTTTCATGGGAAAGTGCTTAGGGATATTAAATAAGGCAAAGAAAATATTGATATGGCTAGATTTTAAGTCTAATGCAACTATTTCAGAAATTACTTACAGTATTTGGTTAGTATATCGCAGGGCCAGAACCTGTGACGTCATTATTCCCACAGATGCTGGTTGTCGGTGAGGTGTTTGCCAGCGATTGCACGAGTTCGATTTTACAAATGTAAGTAACCTTCTACATTTTTAGTTAACACACTCACGCTATGTGCATTCTTTGTTTCTCTTTTTCCATGATGGCTAAATAATGTAATGTGGCCTGGAGTTATTATATTCAGAGCCATTTGATACCTGTAGCTTGAATCCAGTAGATCTGATCTAATGAACTGCAGGACACCTGTAGGTGTTAAGCCCTGTACACATGATCGGTTTTACCGATGAAAACCGTCCGATGGACTGTTTTCATCGGACAAACCGATCGTGTATGGGCCCCATCGGTCTTTTTTCCATCAGTGATTAAAAATAGAACATGTTTTAAATTTATCCGATGGAAAATAAAACGATAGCAATTTCCGATCGTCTGTGTGGAATTCCATCGGAGAAAAAACCCACGCATGCTCAGAATCAAGTTGACGCATGCTCAGAAGCATTTAACTTAATTTTTCTCGGCTCGTCTGAGTGTTTTACATCACAGCGTTTGGGACGGTCGGATTTTTGACTGATGGTGTGTAGGCAAGACTGATGGAAGTCAGCTTCATCGGATTTCCGATGGAAAAATCCATCGGATTAGAATCCATAGGAAATCCGATCGTGTGTACAGGGCTTCAGTTATGTATGCTGGTTTGATCTCTGTAATTGGGGATCCAATTTTTCTGGTAAGAGGCTTAAGTGTGGTGGAGGGCACAAGTTTGTGTTGAAAATTCAGTACCCTTCATGCCGTTGGTGGGATTGGAGTGCATAATAGACATGTGCATTCGTTTTCGTCCGAATGCATTTTCGTCCGAATTTCAGCTATTTTCGTTATCATTTTAACAAATGAAAACGAAAGCACAGAATCCGAAAACTGCAAGATCCGACATATACAAATGCTTTATTTTGATCGCTACAACAGTTCGATATCAATAGGAGATTTGACGTGACGCTGACAATAACAATCTGTGTATATCGAACCTGCGGTCGAATGTGCCTAACCTTAACTCTAATAGTCCAAGATTATTCTACATAGAGAGAAAAGATTCGACATAGAGAGAAAAGATTCGACATTACAGAGAGAAAAGATTCGACATTATAGAGAGAAAAGATTCGACATTATAGAGAGAAAAGATTTGACATTATAGAAAGAAAAGATTTGTTATTATAGAGAGAAAAGATTCGACATAGAGAGAAAAGATCACTGCTGGAATTGGGTGGGGGAAGTAAAATAAAAATAAAGTTGATGATGAATGTTATTGGCTGATTGTAACCAAAGAGGAGGAGCAGTAAAATAGCTAGAATGACGAAGATTCGACAAAGCATCGAAAGTTAGAAGATTCGACGGTGCAACAAAACTGTACGACGCTGCAATCGTACATTTCCGGTCAAATGCATCCGCCCATAGGCTATAGAAGAATTCTAATGTTGGTTAACTAGTAATAGTAAATATAATTATTACTAGTCATACAACATTAGAATTCTACTATAGCTTGTGGGCGGAACATTCGACCGGAAATGTATGATTGCAGCGTCGTACAGTTTCGCTGCTCCGTCGAATCTTCTTTGAACATTCGACAGACACCATAAGCCTTCAATGACAGATTCAACCTTAATTAATTCAGATTTTCGGACGAATGCAATTTCTAACGAAAAACAAAATAAATAAAAACGAATTTTGGGAGTAACTAAATACATTTATTTTTCGGACGAAAACGAAATTCTGAAACGAAATATTTCAGTGTGCACATGTCTAGTGCATAATCACATGATGAGAAGAATGGACTATTTTTTCACTTACTTTTCCCAAACACATTTTTGATTTATCACTTTTTTGCTAATACTTACATGCACTAACATCTTTCATTTATCTACTTATATATTCATATGAATTAATGTTTTTGTATTTATTTACAGCAATTTGCACTGTATTGGATACAAAGATTCTTATCAGGAAGCACACAATATTTTGTATATGCAATATGGGTTTACATCATCCTATGTATTCAGATGATATATGGGTATGGCTCTTGTTGGCTTAATTATACTTTAGCGCAGATTTTTTTTTAATGTTAATTAGTATATCGGACACAATGGGGGTTATTTACGAAAGGCAAATCCACTTTGCACTACAAGTGCAATCTACTAGTGCAACGTGCAATTGAAATTGCCCTAAAGGGGGCTTGGAAGTGCAGTCGCTGTAAATCTGAGGGGTAGATCTGAAATGAGGGGAAGCTCTGCTGATTTTATAATCCAATCATGTGCAAGCTAAAATGCTGTTTTTTATTTTCTTGCATGTCCCCCTCGGATCTACAGCGACTGCACTTCCAAGTGCACTTTCAGTGCAATTCCAAGTGCACTTTGCACTTGTAGTTTGCACTTGAAGTGCAAAGTGGAGTTGCCTTTAGTAAATAACCCCCAATGTAACAAATGTTGGGATATTTTTGGACACTAATCTTCAATTAGAATAATAAAAACAATTGATCCAAGATTCCCTGCTTTATTGAAGCTAAAAATAGACCTGATATGCCAGATTGAAGTAATTCAAGTAACATTCAAGTAACTGCACCTTAATTCCATATTTTCATTGCACAAAAACAACAGCAAAAATCTCACTAGTTGTAGCTAGTTTGTGTATTTGTGATTTTCAATTTATACAAATAAAAATGATACAATAGTTATGGTTTTCTTTCAGCTGCTCCATTCTCTGTTCATTGCTATCAAAATGTAAGGAAAAACTAAATTCATAGCATAAGCTCAATAAATTTTAATGACATACATAATAATGTAAGAAAAGATCCTAAAAATTAAAAATGTTAAAATAAACCCTATGGCAAAAATATTTTTTGTCATATTGTGCACCATATCATGCCATTTTATGCATGTAATAGCATGACTTAATTGGTTAGGCCAGGAAAGACATATCTACTGAATTCAGCCCTTAATTATAACTACAGTATAAAAATTGTTCCAGAAATGAAAAAACCTTTACAAAGCATAGCAAAGTAGAACTTGCTTTAATAAGTAGAAGAAAATCTCCAAGGACAGTTGCATATATTTCTAGACCAACACCCCTACATACCGGTATTACTTTTTTATTTTTTTAATCAAAATCAAATGTGTGCAAAAACTGAAACCAATTACTGCGGAAGAATATTCTCCAGGATCAGAGAAAAAACATTATTTTTTTATTTTATTCTTTTAATACCAAGATTAAATGTCTTTCTTAACAGCAGGGGGCTGCTGGCATAGTGAGCTTACAGTGGACCTATCAATAAAATGCACCATTTCATGTGAATAGATAGAATACATGATAGTAGGCTTGTGCAATTCATTTCGTAACAAATCAAAATTCGTCGGAATGTAGCAACTTTCGGACATTCGGAAGCGTTCAAATTTCCGAAAACAGCAATTACGAATAAAACCGAATCTGAAATAAATTATATCGCAAATAGTGAATGCCCGAATGTCTTCGGCATAATTCGTTATGAAAAAAGTTACGAATGTACGAATCCATTCGAAGCACAATAACACTCTGCTCTGCTCTCTGCTTCTCCCTCACCGTGCTGAACTCCCTCTCAAAATGGTGTACAGGGGCGGAGGCTATAGCCGCATGTAAAAAACGAAAGTAAAATACGAGATTTCAAATCCATTCGAAGCACAATAACACTCTGCTCTGCTCTCTGCTTCTCCCTCACTGTGCTGAACTCCCTCTCAAAATGGTGTACAGGGGGCGGAGGCTATAGCCGCATGTAAAAAACAAAAGGAAAATACGAGATTTCGAATCGTTACAAATAACCGCTATGTATTTAGAAAAGTACAAATCCATTTGAAGCACATTAGGCATAATAGGCAGCGTCGTGAGAGAGACACGGAAAATTACGAATCAACGAACCCAAAAAAAGTTACGAAAGTAGGAGTTGTGTCCAGAATCAACGAAAAACAATGTACTCTACCGAAAGTACGAATTATAAATCAATGAAAAATAAGGCTTACATTAATATGAATCATTCCGATTCAACGAAAAATGTCGCTTGCGAAAATACGAATTAGTTCGAACACGAAAAATCCCGTCTAGCAAAATTACGAACGATTACGAATCAACAGGACCGAAAAGAAACAAACCAAAACTAAACAAATTTTTCCGTTGTGCACAAGTCTACATGATAGAGTGGCCAAACCACATTGTGATTTTGCGTTATAATTATCAATTTCATTCCTTGAGTAAGAAACTGCTCAGGAGATCCTAAGAAGCTAAAATGTTCAGGAACATGGAGAGAGTTGTATGTAAGTATACCAGAGGCCCGGTTCACACTAGTCAGACATGCGCTCGGACTTCCAGAGGACAAGTCACATGACAAATCAAAATCAATGGTTCCCTCTGAGGGCCATCTTAACTGGTCCGACTAGTGTCGGTCCGACATTGAAAATGTTCCCTGCACTACTTTCGTCCGACTTGGGCACGATTTCAGCCCATTGATTTAAATGCAAGTTGCATCCAAGTCAGATCATCATCTTAACTGATCCAACTTGTGCTCTAAGGATCTTGAGGAAGAACCCCACACCAAAATTTAAAAAAAACAGCGTGAGGTTCCCCCCAAGACCATAACAGACCCTTTGGTACTGCTTTAGTGTCGGATCAGTGTGAACATAGCCTTAAACCCCTGTCAGCTGTTTTTTGCCATCTGTGTCTCATTAGGGAAATTACCCTTCACTTCCAGTAATGTAGACTCAACAGGTAGTTAGAGAATATCTTGTGTGAGGAAATAAATTTCTTAGACAGTCAAGTGTCCCGATTGAAAGATATCCCCTCTATTCCTGTTATAGTGACAATTTCCAGTTTTAGATTTACTCTCACTTCTATTCCTGGTGAAAGTGATGATTAGGACAGAATAGTGAAGCTCCCTAACCGGGACACAGACCGCAATACACATTTTACAGGGGTTCAAAAAACTCACCACTCTAAACTCTAACCATTTTTAAAAAATTGGGAATTTTTGAATAAAATGTATACTAGATAGACAGTGCTTGTTTTAGTTGCAAGTGCACCAATACGGCTACAACCACCTCAAGCAAGATGGAAGATACTGCATATAGATGCATGAATAAACAGTTAACCAATCTGATTACAAATGAAACACTGATCAACAGTAACATCTTTTTTCTCTCAAGATATAAAAAGAGGAACCTCATATCACATGGCCTCCCGATTAAAAATCCTTGTGCAACTACACCTAATGCCCCATACACACGATCATTTTTCATGCCATTTTTTAAACCGACGTTTTTCTTGTCGTTTTTTTTCATGTTTCCTCTCAAGCCTGTCTTGCGTACACACGATCATTAAAAAAACGCTTGAGCAAAGCGCAGTGACGTACAGCACGTACGACGGCACTATAAAGGGGAAGTTCCGTTCGAATGGCGCCACCCTTCATGTTAGTAAAGTTTGTTGAGCGACGATTCGCGCTTTTCAGCCTCGTGCTTTTCAGTCCGTTACTGTGTGATGAATGTGCTATCTCTATTACGAACGCTAGTTTTACTAGAACGAGCGCTCCCGTCTCATACTTGATTCTGAGCATGCGCGTTTTTTTTCACGTCGTTAAAGCATACACACTATCGTTTTTCACGTCGTTAAAAAAAACGACATGAAAAACGACGTGAAAAAATAGAGCATGTTCGAAATTTTTAATGGCCGTTTTTCACATCGTTAAAAATGCTCTGGAGCATACACACGATCGGTTTTAATGCCCATTTTTAACGGCATGAAAAACGATCGTGTGTATGGGGCATAACTCTCCATACAAAGAAGGACTCTGAAAACTTACCAGTGAAAGACTAAGGAACAACCTTATACACAAACTGTATGGTAAAAGTATAACAGTCAGGAAACAAAAACAGACAGTTTTTGAAGCCCTATCAGCATTTGAACCTACCAATGCTAACCAAATAAAAAATTAAGTGTAAACTATACAAAGGCGACTGCAAAAACTTGCCATGAATAAAAAGAAAACAAAACTATAGAAACGATACCAAGAGCAGACTCTTTGGATACAACCCAAACAACATAAAACTAACTTAGTATCTAAAGCGCTGCATAAACTGTTGGCGCTTTATAAATCCTGTATAATAATAATAATAATAATAATAATAATAATAATACACTTCCCTCTATCAGTGACCTAGTAGCCAATCCAGGTATCCCAATGGCCAATCTCCTTCCTATGGTTTGATAATGGGGCAGTCCTGTTGCTCTGAAACATGTAGCCACACCCCACCACTTCCTATCATCAACACCCAGCCATGAGAGGTACTGACTGGAGTGGCAGCCATCTTGCTACACCTGGATTCCGCTGCTTCCCATGTTCCATCCTGAAGTCTGACAGCTGTATTTCGACCAACAGCTTCCCAGTCGACCTCTACTTCAGCCAGGCGCTTGCCTGCCAAGCTCTGCAGCCTCACGGTGATCCTTTGGAGGTCTATATGGGTTTATGATAAGCCTTGATCCACTTTTAACTAGTGAGTGCATTTTTATCTTCTTTATTTCTTTCTAATAAATCGATGCACCTAGATGGAGGCGCCTTCTTGTGTTTGTTTTATATACAGTATCTCATAAAAGTAAGTACATCCCTCACATTTTTGTAAATATTTTATTATATCTTTTCATGTGACAACACTAAATAAATTACACTTTGCTACAATGTAAATTAGTGAGTGTACAGCTTGTATAACAGTGTAAATTAGCTGTCCCCTCAAAATAACTCAACACACAGCCATTAATGTCTAAACCGCTGGCAACAAAAGTGAGTACACCCCTAAGTGAAAATGTCCAAATTTGGCCCAATTAGCAATTTTCCCTCCCCAGGGTCCCTCCTCCTTAGTGTTACACGGTCTCAGGTGTGAATAGGTAGTAGGTGTGTTAAATTTGTTGTTATTGCTCTCACACTCTCTTAAACTGGTCACTGCAAGTTCAACATGGCACCTCATGGCAAAGAACTCTCTGAGGATCTGTAAAAAAGAATTGTTGCTCTACATAAAGATGAGCTAGGCTATAGGAAGATTGCCAAGACCCTAAAACTGAGCTGCAGCATGGTGGCCAAGACCATACAGCGGTCACAGACCAGTGTAGTTAGAAACAGTGTTCCTGATTGCCGCCACATTAGACCAGAGCGGCCAAAAACAGTGTTTTTGCCACACCAGTCCCATTGTCACCAGACTAGTCAAAGCCATCAACAATGTTTCTGATTACTGCCATACTAGTCCCAATGTCACTAAACCAGTATGAGCCAGCAAAAGTGTTTCTGATCTCCACCACACCAGTGCCAGTGTTGGCCAGACCAGTGCAGCCAGCAACAGAAAAAAAAACTTCTTATTAAATTGCCAACTTTGTGTCAAAAGAAAAATATTTTATTTTCTTTCTGCATTTTCCAAAAACTTGTAGCAAAAAAATTAATGTTCAAAAAACTATGACAAGCCATTTTTCAGCTTTCAGCGCTGTCACACTTTGAATGACAATTGCACAATCGTGCAATGCTGTACCCAAACGAAATTTGTGTTACTTTTTTCCCACAAATAGAGCTTTCTTTTGGTGGTATTTGATCACCTCTGTGGTTTTTATTTTTTGCGCTATAAACAAAAGAAGAGCGACAAGTTTGAAAAAAACACAATATTTTTTACTTTTTGCTATAATAAATATCCATTTTTTTTTCTTAAAAACTTTTTTTTCCTCAGTTTAGGCCGATATGTATTCTTCTACATAGTTTTGGTAAAAAAATTGCAATAAGGGTATATTGATTGGTTTGCGCAAAAGTTATAGCAGCTACGGGGGCGTGTCCAGCCGCAAGCAGGGATAGACGTGCTTTGGGGGGGCTCCGCTGGGCCTGACAGTATCCACAGCCATCCTGGGTCAGCACCCTAAATTCTGCTTACTAAGTCCTCCATCCTGACTCCTGGGCCTCCCCTGAGCAGGTTCTTACCTGAATTGGGCCTCAAGGACGACCGACCACTCTGTAATCCAAGACGCGGCAGGCGCCATTCCCTGATGACCCGCCGCCATCTTTCGGCCTTGTGAGACCTCTGAATCCTCCGCGCTCCAGTGACGCGGCCGCGGGACCTACGGCAACCTTCCCCAAATCCACCTGAGGCAGCTTCCCTGTCCGGGAGGGGAACTGAGGAGATACGAAAGCCTGCGGAAGCACCCTGCAGAGGACGGCGCTTTGTGAATGGAGGTGAGCGGGGGCCATCTTGATACACCCACAGCCCTCCAGTAGCCTCCCCGTCCCTCCAGGGCAAATAACTGACCACCACGTCCTCCATCCCGACTTTTGGGTTTCCCTGAGCAGATCCCTACCTGAACCGGGACTCTAGATCTGCACTCTGTATGGCCAGGCTGCAACTCGGCCTACTGTACGGCGGCCATCTTGCTCCACCCTACTGGGACATTACTGCCTGTTTTAGCTTCTCAGGACTCGCCACGCACCTAACTCTTTCAAGACACGGCCACTGGTGCACACCCATATGCCACCCGCTATCCACAATACTTAGTGGCACCCCCTGTTTGCGGCCTGCAGGTTGTGGATCGGATACAGCCCTGTGCTAGGCAGCCATCTTGCTGCACCATAGTGCCCATTATTCAGACTTTTCTCATCTAACAAGTTGCCCCTGGAAGCCTAGGTGCTTTGGCCGGCCAGGCTATGGCCCCTAAACCAGAAAGCTATATACACTAACTTTTGCTATGTACTGAACCTACAGCCCTGGGGGGCAACTACACAGGGTCGGGGAGGATGACAGCTTGATCTCCCTGCTCTGCGCCGTCGGACCGCTCAATCTCGGCAAATAAGGCACATCTTGCCCCCTGACACCACCGCGCAAGCTCCCTGAGTGACGGACATTGCCTAACATTACTTATGTACAATACTCCCCGAAACCGACAGCGCTACCGCTCCCAGCAGAAGGCCTCTCTTACCGTGGGGAAGGGGAAGGGCAAAATGGCGCCCGAGTCTCCGGAACCGGATGACACCACTCAGCATTCTGAGGACAGCTTGCTTCAGTTCCCCTCCAACCTGGCAAGCCCCACTGACGCTGGCTCTGATGCTATGCTCCAGAAGTTCCGCAGTATAGTGCGGGATGAAATTAAGGATGTCTCCCGTAAGCTCTCAGCAGAACTGGTGAAGGGTCTCAAGGAGATAGGCCACCGCACCAACCAACTGGAACAGCGGATGGATTTAACAACAACAGTCCTGGAGGGTCACGAGGACGAGGTCGAAAGGCTGAATGCTGAACTGTTGAGCCTACAGGATAAATTAGAGGACTCTGAGAATAGGGCCCGTAGGGATAACCTTCGCATCCGTGGGCTCCCAGAGGCCATCACCGACTTGCAGGGGACGGCCACGGCTTTCTTTCAGGAGCTGGCGCCTGACGTCCCTTCGGAGCGTTTGGAATTTGACCGCATACACAGGTCCCTAGCTCCCAGACCCACCGAAGGTCCCCCCAGAGACGTTATAATTAAATTTCACTTTTACAGGACCAAAGAGTGGCTCCTGCAGGCTGCACGGGATCTCCCAGACCTCTCCTACCAGGGTAATCCCCTCCAACTATTTGCAGACCTCTCTCCGGTCACCATAGCCAAAAGGCGGAGTCTGAAGCCTTATTTGCAGATTCTACAAGCTCGGGGCATTCATTATAGATGGGGGTTCCCCTTCAAGCTCTCCTTCTATCACCTTGGCCGCCAGTTTCATGCCTCCTCCCTGCCTGACTTACGGCGACATTTTCAGGATCTGCAGTTTGATCTCCTTGCCTCCCAACCGGTGTCTTCTTCGGCCCAGCCACGATCATCCAGGTCACCCCACGGTTCCTCACAGATGTCTCAGCAGGGGTCCCAGGCGCTTCGATCACTGCAAGCACAGCGATTCCAGGATGTCCCTAAGGGATGACAGCACCGTTTCTCATTTGACACTCCGAGGAGCTAACCTGCCAGCAACCTGTTATTCTGAACTGTCAGCTGTATCTCACCTTGAACTATAAGTTTGAATCTAAATTTCACTTTTAAACTTCTCATTCTGAAGGCCCAGTTGCAGTACATGGACATTTCTGCCTTTCAATCAATATGATATCTGGACTGCCCCCGTCCCTTTTTTTTTTTTTTCTGGGCTCGGCAGCCCCATTATGTTCCCTCCTCCCCTGTTCCTGGAAGCCTTGCCATGTGGCTGACCCCTTGTCCGATGTTGCCCCAACTGTGTGATGGCAACATTGGGCCTCTGTTCTGTGGTTACGTTCGCATGGTCATTTGGCCCACCTGGGCTCTTGTCCCCTGTCCCCCCTCCCCCCCCCCCTCTTTTTTTTTTCTCTCTCTCAGGCTAAGGCTTTTGATCTGTAGTTTGAAAGGACTATCCTTGTGCTGCGCTGCACACCCCCATTAAAGTTATGGGTGTGTCCTGCCCATCACGGTCCATGGTTTGTGGCCTTCACGGTTTTGGCCGTAGTATGTGTATGTTATTGTCCTTGTGTTTGCGGTGGGTCGGCTTCGTGTCCTGGACTCCCCATAACTTTGGTTGGGGGCTCCGGGACGCAAGGTTGGCCACGGCCCACAGTAAATCGTTCACAGTTTAAAGTTGATATGTTATATAATTTTGATTAAGACTGCTTTAATCCTTATTTAGGTGGTGTCTATCGAACATGTTTTTCTGCTTACCTTATGCCGCTGTCGATTTGATCTCATTGTTCAGACTACTTTAAAAATATGCCGAGTGGTGTCCGATGGACCACTGCTCCCCCTTGGTTTGGAACTTGGCCCGAACAAAAGTTTTGGCCAACTTCCGACCTTCTAGTGGGATTCCAGTCCCACTACCAATTGCAACCTTGATGACTGGAATGTTTTTACTCCGAGTTTTACTCGGTCTATTTGTTTTCCTTTTATCTGATTCCTTTAACTGTCTCCCTACTTGACTCTCTGGTCTTTTACCTTTTTTTTCCCTCTACAAGGTCTGCGGGGTGTGTGCTTAGGGGAATGGTCTTCTGCCAATTGCTAGTCCTACTATGACGCTTAATTGGCTGTCCCTGAATGTTCAGGGTATGAATTCTCCTCAGAAAAGGGTGAAGATTTTCAAGTATCTTAGGAAGCAGCGGATTGACATCGCCTGCTTACAGGAAACCCATTTTTCGGCGTCTTCCTGCCCTAAATACTTTGATGTTCAGTTTCCTCAGGTGTTTTTGGCCACTGCTCCAACCAAGCAAAAGGGGGTGCTCATAGCTTTCCGCAAGTCGGTTTCATTTAGTTGCACTGGACAGATTGCAGACCCTGATGGCAGATATCTATTACTACAAGGCTCTATCCAAGGAAAGGAGGTTACCATCATGATCTATTATGCACCAAACTCCAACCCAGGACCCTTCTTGACTCACGTCTGCGCCCTGCTAGCACCCCATCACAAGGGTACTCTCTTTCTTTCGGGTGATTCGAATTTAGTTTTGAATCCCCCACTGGATAAATACCCCTCGGAGCGTATCGCTTCCTCGCCTGGCGCTAAAAATTTGCTCGCTCTTTACAATTACATGATCTGGTCGATCTTTGGAGGGAATGCCATCCTCAGGGTAAGGACTTTACACATTATTCCCACCCTCATCACTCTCACTCCAGAATTGATGCTACGACGCCACCTTCCCATGGTGGTCAGGGCCTCTATCCTGGCTGTTCCATGGTCTGATCATGACCCTGTTTTGGTGGTCTGCCACTCCGTTTTGGACAGACCCCAATTCTCACCCTGGGTGATGAATGATTTGTTCTTATCGCTTAAAGAGGTCCGGGAAGATATTTTTAAGGCCTCAGAGGACTATTTCCGTGAAAATCAGGGGTCGGTTACGTCGCCAGTAACGCTTTGGGAGGCTTATAAGGCGGTACTCCATGGCCACATTATTCGGGTGGCGTCGACCCATAAGCGGGAAAGGGGTCTGAAACAAAAGGCCATGGAGACCCGTCTGGAGGCGTTATCTGCGGTTTTTAAACAATCCCCCACCTCTGGCAACCGTAAACTCTTGGAACAGGTCCGTTCGGAGTTGGATCTTTGTCTTACCGAGGGGGCTGAACGTGTCTTACGTTGGTCCCGCCAGAGGTGGTATACCAGGGCGAATAAACCTAATCGAATGTTAGCTAACAGACTCCAGACTTTCACTCCTAAATTCACCCCCATCACTTTGCGCAACTGACACAATGTCCTTACGGGTAATCCGTTGTGCATATTGGAGGAATTCTGATTCCGCCTTACTAAATTGTACTCAGACCCGGAGCAGTTTAACGCCCAGGACACTGCTGATTTCCTCGGCCGTCTCCCTCTCCCGACCCTGACGGAGGCGCATGTTACCCTTATGGACCGGGATATACAAATTTCAGAGGTCCTCCAAGGTATAAAAGATCTTAAGGTGGGAAAGCGACCGGGGCCGGATGGCTTTACGGCGTTTTACTACAGGAAACTGGCCGTTATGGTAGCTCCGCATTTAACGGCCATGTATAACTCTGTTAAAACTGGATGCTCCTTTACCCCGGACCTCTTAACGGAAAACATAGTGATGATCCCTAAACCGGATCGCGATCATTCCTCCTGGGCTAATTTTAGGCCTATCTCCCTAATTAACGTTGACATGAAAATTTTGACCAGAATTCTGGCTAATCGCCTAAACTCTTTTCTTCCTCGGTTAATCGGGAAGGACCAGGTCGGCTTTATACCTCAGAGACAGGCTGGTGACGCTATTCGGCGTATATTGCAACTCCAACATATAGCTCATACTCGCTCGCTGGAATCCATGCCCTTGTCTCTGGACGTAAACAAGGCCTTTGACACTCTGTCATGGCCTTACCTCATGTCTGTTCTTCGACATTATGGCTTTGGGTCTTCATTTATGCACTGGATGTCTGTCTTATATGATTCCCTACGGGCAAAAATTAAGTATTATGGATTCCAATCTCCTCTCTTTAATATCAAGAGGGGCACCCGTCAGGGATGCCCCCTATCACCTCTATTTTTTGTATTGGCTCTGGAACCCCTGGCAGAGGCGATTCGCTCGCATCCGGACATACGAGGCATCGAATTAGTGGGTTGTCCCCATAAAATTTCCCTATTTGCCGATGATGTCCTTCTCACTTTGACCTCCCCCAAAATTTCTTTACCAAACTTGCAATCCCTTTTGGATACCTTTGCATCCCTTTCGGGGCTCCGGGTTAATCCCTCCAAATCGAAAGCGTTGTCGGTTAACCTCTCTCCTGGCTTGATGAGGGATTTACAGTCAGCATTCTCCTTTCAGTGGGTCTCCTCGCTGCCCTATCTGGGAATCCACCTTACCCCCACGTACTCCGGATTGTACCAGGCTAACTTTCCACCATTGTTCAAGAGACTAACGGATATGCTGTTGTCTTGGTCTCATTTGCCTTTGTCTTGGTTCGGCAGAATAACGGCTGTTCGTATGTCCTACCTCCCGAAACTATTATAAACAGGTCTTGTTTGCTAAGCGAGTCAATGGTGGTCTTTCGGTTCCTAATTTACGGGCCTATTACATAGCCGCTAACATAGCCCCACTTTCGTGCCTTCATGAAACCTATCAGCTTCCGCTTTGGGCTATGCTTGACCTGGTTGACATCGACCCTATTCCTATCTCCTCATTACCCTGGCTCCCACCTGTGCACCGTCCGGCGGTCATGGGGCCCTGCTTGGCCCACTCCTTGCGACTATGGGACTCGGTAAAGTACTCTGCAGGGCTGATCTCTCCTCATCTCCCACTCTTACGACTCTTACACTGCCCGCTGTTCCCTCCAGGTTGTGATAATCCCTCCCAATTTTCATGGTGGACCATGAACGGGTTCACAGATGTTCACTCACTGCTACGGCCTACTAGGATTTTGGCATTTGACGCTTTAGGCTCTTCTCACGGTATTCCCTTGCGTGAGCACTATCGCTATTTACAACTTCGCCACTTTCTTCAGAGCCTTATTAAGTTTCAATCTACCCCTTATACCTTGACCCCCTTTGAGGGCCTTTGTAGAGCCAGACCCCATTCTCCGGGCCTAATATCACTGATATATTCGGCGGTGATATCAATAAAGAGACCCCCATTGAGGCCTTACCACCTTCAATGGGAGAAAGAGTTGGGGAGGCAGTTGGACCCTGAGGACTGGCAGACGATGACACTAACTCTGTCCAAATGCTTGCGTAATGTGTTAATTTTGGAAAATGCCTATAAAGTATTGTATAGGTGGTACTACACACCGGCAAGATTGGCTCGCTTTATTCCAAATTATTCTCCACTTTGTTATAGGAGGTGTTCCCAGGAAGGCACCATGGCACATATTTGGTGGTCATGCCCGCGGGCGTGCAGACTTTGGATTAGGGTATATACTCTCCTCCACAATCTATTTCAGATTAATATCAAAAGAGACCCTTATGTAGCTCTCCTTGGTAAGCCCATCGTGGAACTACTGCGTCCAGAACGGCAACTAGCCCAGCATCTTTTTACTGCAACTAGATTGACAATTGCGAGAGCGTGGAAAACCCCTACACTAAGCTTTGAGGCAGTCAAGAACCGCCTGAACGATATCATGGTCAACGAGAAACTAACAGCTATTTTTTCTGATACGCATGACAAGTTTCTCAGAGTCTGGCAACCTTGGATCACATATTACCACCATTCTAGGTTTGACGCTGCACTGCTGTCACTATAGGACCCCTCTTGCGCCCACCTCGTGGACCTCCTGCTTCCCTCTTCTCTTTCTCCCTCTTCTACTTCTCCTCTTCTTCTTGTCCTGCTTCCTTTTTTTCTTTTTTCTCTTTTCTTTTTCCCCCTCTTTTTCTCTCTTTCTCCAATTTTTTTTTTTTTCTTCTTAGGCTCTTACTTGCTGTTTAACTGTTCTATCCTTTCTAGAGGATGCTAACTTTCAGGTTTTATTGTTGTGTATTGTACACTCATTCTACAGGTTTACAGTCATCCGGGCATGGCCCAGGTTCTGGACCATCGGGTCCTAAGGACTTTTTCATTTTTCATTTTATCTGAATATAGCATAAGATCAAGGCTCATGCTTCCTTTCTGTTGGTGAGGGCTTTCGAGTCCAGATCTACTTTGTATATTGTATGCTATAACACTCTATTGCAAACCTGTACTGTTGATTTGTATGACAATAAACTTTTTTGTAAAAAAAAAAAAAAAAAAAGTTATAGCAGCTACAAAATAGGGGATAGATTTATAACATTTTTATTATTATTTTTTTTTACTAGTAATGGCGGCGATCAGGGATTTTAATCATGACTGCGATATCGCGGAGGACACATAGGACACTTTTGACACATTTTTGGGACCATTCACATTTATACAGCGATCCGTGCTATAAAAATGCATTGATTACTGTGTAAACATGACTGACAGGGAAGGGGTTAACACTAGGGGGCGATCAAGGGGTTAAATGTGTTCCCTGGGAGTGATTCTTACTGTGGTGGGAGGGGACTGACTGGGGGAGGTAACCGATGGTTGTCCCTATGTACAAGGGACACACCATCGGTCTCCTCTCCCTGACAGGACGTGGACGTGTGTTTACACAGATCCACGGTCCTGCTCAGTTACTGGGGAATCGCGGGTGCCCGGCGGCCATCGCAGCCGCCGGGCATGAGCATCGGGTCCCCAGTGACGCGGCGGGCTCCCTAGTGGCTTTGGAAGGCGCCACATCATATGACGTCCGCCCAGAACAACAGGGTGACAAGTGGTTAAGTATATGTACAACTTTTAACTGCCACATTGTTTTAATATACTCTGCTCAGAATTTTATTTTAAACCGACAAATGGACAAAACATTTATTTAAAAAAAATGTGTTTTTCACTTTAACAGGTTATATCCTTTTAAATACTTTTTTATTATTAAAATGTCTCTGTCTTTGACCGTTTCTACTCTTTAAATAGACCTCATTCTTTTTTTTTCTTCTCTTTTTTTCTTCTGCTTATGTTCCTGTTTTGTTTTAAATTTGTCCGAAAGACAAATTATATTTTACAGCCATATAAAATGATAATCAAACACTTGTGAATTCCTCTGTCATTAGGTTTGGAATGTCTATGATTGTTGTATTGTTTCCCTGCCTTTTGATGCTCATTGTCTTTAACTTTTAGCTTCATCTCATTGAGAAATATAATAATGTCTGATTTTGAGTGTCAGACATTAACAAACCTCTGAAACAATGGGGTTGATTTACTAAAGATGCATAGGCGGTTCAATTTGCAAGGGAAATTGTCCTAGAGCTTAGTGAATGAGGTAAATCTCTATTGACTTTTATCATCAAATCATGTGCACACAAAAATGTTGTTTTTTTATTCTCCTTGCATTATTGATTGATGATTTGGTATTCTTTGGGAGGTGAAACATGACCACAGTCACTAAACTCCGAGGCCTAATTCCCTTGCAAAGTTCTACTTCCCTTCCAATGCGAACAGCCCATTTCCCTTTAGTAAATTAACCCCAATCTATTTGTCCTTGCATGGCAATGGGGGAGATTAACTAAAATTGGTACACTCAGAATCTGGTGCAGCTGTGCCGAGTAATTAATCAGCTTTTAACTTAAGCTGGTTCAATTAAGCTTTGACAATAAAACTTGGAAGCTGATTGGTTTCTCTGCAGAGTTGCACCAGATTTTGCACCATGCAGTTTTAGTAAATAACCCCCAATGTCTTTTGAGTAAAATTAACTATTCTGTTTTGCTAGTTACTAGGGATTCTTATACACTGTATTCATATCAATATACAACTCAAACCCATCCCAAAAATTTACAGTGCAATGGAATTTCTGTAATCATTTGGGTATTTACAGTACCAGTTACCATCAGTTAGGCTCCATGCACACTGCAGCTAAAAGATGCCTGTTTTACAGTCGTTCGACATTTTTTGTCTGCCTATAAATGCCCCTCCATGTTAGCCTATATATCCTATATAAAAAAGGACGTTAACATTAGACACGTTCACAAGTTAATACATTCTAATGGCTAATAGAAAGCATTAAAGTTACACTAAAGACAATTTTTTTTTTTTTTTTAAATAACAAACATGTTATACCTCCACTGTGCAGCTCGTTTTGCACACAGTGGCCCCGATCCTGGTCTTCTGGGGTCCCTCTGCGGCTGTCTCGTCTCCCCCCGCAAGAACTTTCCAACTCTATAGCCGCTCACTGTATCATTCGGCCCCACCCCCGGCGCGCCACATCATTGGATGCAATTGACAGCAGCGCGAGCCAATGGCTGCGCTGCTTTCAATCAACCAATGAATGAGCCAAGAAGCCAACCGAGAAGCAAGCACGTTCATGGCGTGGGACTTTCCAGGGGTCAGGTAAGTAAATGGGGGGGGGGCTGGGGGGCCGCTAATGCTCAGATGTTTTTTCACCTTAATGCATAGAATGCATTAGGGGAAAAAAACTTGTACCTTTACAACCCCTTTAATGCCATATACGCATACACTTGCGCAAATACACATAAACGCTTGTGAAAACTGTGGCTTTTGCCGCATTTTTCAAACTGCTTTTCTTCTGTATGGAAAAAAGGTGCCCAAAGAAGCACACTGTGCATAAAGCTGTATAGCTCAAATGTTTCTTATCCCTTCAGTTTCAACAGTAGTTTACAAATAATTTCAAAGGGTTTGGAGTTTTAGCCTGTTCTGTTTCTATAAAGACACCCTTTTTAATCTATGGGAAGTTTCTCTTTGTCATCATCCCATGCAGTGAAGTCCAAGGTAGCTCTGGTAACACAGGTGAACATCTGGAGGGATTCATAGCTCAAGGAGGAAGCACCACCCCACTGGAACTGAAGTACTCTGGTAGTAATCAAGGAAGGGCTTCTCCTTTTAACTGGGTCTTCCAGAGTATCTGTGTGCTATTGGGTACTTGTCCAGCTGCCTGAACACCAGTTCTGACTGAGGTGGGCCTCTAACTTGGCTGCAGATCACTTGCCCAGCTGTGTTTGCCTCACCAGAAGTGGCCACTGTGAGCTGCTGAGGGAGGAAAGTACAGAACAATTTATTCCCTGGGTGTGTTCAGGAACTCAAGGAGTTTTGGGAAAATTAGTTAAAGTGACCTGCATCTGCATCTGTGCATGGGAAGTGAATGGGCACTCCCTGGGTACAAGTGTGGATAATTGTTTTAAGTGTTATATAAAGGAAATGTTAAGATTCACTAAGTTGCCAGAGCAAAAATCTTTCTCTAAAAGTGGCTACACAGGCATCAATATTGATCAATTGATGTGACCAAAATGATCAAACTGAAAAGGAATCATAAACCAAAGACATTCCATTTGATCGATGTAGTGAGTCTTTGAATTATTTAGATACTTTAATTATTTCAAAAGATTGTTTCTGACAGATCATGTTTTCAATTGATTCTGTATGTGTTGCACTGTTTAAAATTTTAATTGATGATGAATCGCTTGTTTTGTGATTACTCGTCCCTAAATCAGTCACAAATCAATATGTGTATTGTTACCCTAAGATTTACAAGGCTCCTGTTCCCTTCACCTCAATTCTGATTTTCTGTTCCAGACTCTGATGCTTGTTTACAACTCAGCTTGCCTCTGGCCACAATTTCTGTTTGTTGCCCGCCCTGCCCTTTAGATATTATGGGCCATTCTGTTCTTCAATGCTGCTATGCTCTTGCATGAGAAAAAAGTATAAGCACTGAAAGACAGGAATAAATCCTAATAGTGAGCACAAAAATGCGGTCAAAATGGTGCACGTCAAAAAACCACAAAACCTAAATCTGCAAAACAACAACTCTATACTAAAGTTCCAAAAATAACATCATAAGGGAGTTCTCAACACTGATTTAAAGGCACACCATACAACATATCAGCTATTAAGCTGGTATGGTGACACTAAATGATATACTTATGCTCCAAAAATTATCTATACACTTAATGGTCCTGTAATTGATTTTTTATGAAATCATTTCTTACTGATCCTCTATGAGCTCCCAAACCTCCCCGCCCACAACTTAGTTTTGTTTGGAACAAGCAGTCATGTTAGTTGCAGTCATGTGCACTGCTCTACGCACACTAAAAAAATCTATAGTCCATAGTTCCTACTCCACCTTTAGAACAAATGGGAGAAGTTGGCTACATTGCTACATTCAATTTTTACCGCAGAGAATGAATGTAGCCACCTTTTATCAGGTAGTCAAACCACAGCAATAAAAAAAAGGAATTTGGAGATTTGGAGGACCTTGAGCGCAATAGAAGGTACTTTTTGAGTTAAGAATGCATACTTGTGTAGGGACCTGCTATCCTCTACTGTCTGTATTTGCAAATAACTGTTGCTTGTAATTATCACAGAGTTATATATATACACATCACTCTCTCTCTCTGTGTAGCTGGGTTAGAAATCCCCAAAGGGAGGAAGTGAGCGAGAGAGAAAGGGAGGAGTTAAGACTACGTGTCCTCATGGAAAAACTCTTTCTAATCCAGACTAGAATCAGGGGCTTTTAGGCAAGGCCCAGGTACCAATTCCAGAGCACACCAACAAAATACAGGCTCAGTGTTGTAGTACTTGAACACAGGCGGGTAGAGGGATGAGGGTGTAGGATACTCAAAAACACACACAGGCATAGGAGGACAGATTCTCAAGCAAAGTCCTTCAGTAGCAGCCTTAAGTAATGCTAGGGGTAGAGGGGACAGCCAGCTAGTCTGAGACTCTATAAGAGCAGTCACAGTCCTTGTAGCAACCTCTGGTGGCTCACCCCCAAAGCACAGCACACCTGGCGCTCTAGCCAAAAGGTCCTACTCACAATGTTAAGAGACAGCTCCTTAGCCAGCTTCTCTGTGACACTCTTCAGTGAAAGGGTTCCATCTCCAGCCCAGCTTCTACAGGTAGTGTCCTCCAAGTCTCTAAGTCTCTTTAAGTCCAGGTTCCTCCAAGGTTCTCAGCCAAGCACATGCCAAGGCCTAACAGCAACAGATTTTCACTAACACGGGCTGCCTTCCAAGGCAGAGGCTCAAGTAGAGATTGAACTCTGAACAATAACTTCCAAACATCTGTCTTCTCATGAACCACACCTTGTGCGTGTACCTCCCATGGATTCGCTGAGGCCAGATAAACAGTAATAAACCAGTGGCTGACCCTCCTACCCTAGTTCTTGAGGCTTCATCTGGAGGCTTAGGGAGATCTGGCCAGGCCTAGAAAATAAATTGCTGCTCAGCTAAAAACGGCAGAGTCAAAAACTATTTAATTTTAGTCAGGGCGCTAGGCTGGTTGGACTACATTGCAGGCTGGTTGAACAACAGCCAGAGGGTCTCCTCATCATCATCATAGACATCATAGACAGATGCCACATCTTGATCATCCTCAGGGGCCCCTGCAACTGAACTTTGTTACAATATTTATCTGGATATATCTCTATTAATAACTAAATATACCTAGGTATATGGGCACAGTTACACCAGTACTGTTGTTGGGCCCTCTGTCGATAACCTGTTTGTACTATTATTAATCTTTTATTATGTTGTATATAAAGCTTGTATTATTTCCATACTAGTCACCTACATACTTCCGTACTTCATATATATATACCTATGGTTAATATTATATGCTGGCTGCAGCATTTCATCAGCTTCCAACTACTTTTTTTTAGATTACTGGTTAATACTGCCAACTTTATTATCAAACCCAGTCTTCCACCTAGGTGGAAGAGTTCTGGTTCTCTTACTTACCTACATGTTTTACCTACAGGTTTAGTGCAATATCCTGTTTGGGGATGGTCGTTTCTCATAACCCCCACCCCAAAAGAGAGCTACACCAGAATTTTTTTTAACCAAAGTTTAGTGTTAAATAAAATGATATGGCCTGACTTATATGCTGGAGTGTGGGATGAAGGGGCGAGGCATGAAGGTTATCACTGCAGAGGTTTAATGAGGTGTGACCTCCAGCTTGGTCCTGATCTGACCAGCATTTTACAGGTATTTCACTGAAGTATAAAATGGGATTTGATGTGTACCTTCAGACCCACAGTCAATGTATGGCTCGACCTATAATTCATATTAATCTTCAGGTTGTACGAGTATGTAAAGTGAAATTTACACACTTCAGACTCAATAACAACAGTTTGTGTCATGTTCATTATGCAAAATGCACACTTTTTTGGAAATCTAGTGTAAACAGACAACATCCTGCATATAGGAAAACAGATTAAAAAATAATCAAAAATTAAGTAAATTATGCCACACCAATTATGCCCTTTATAAACATTGTCTGCTATGGGTGTACCCCACCATCTTTAGATTTTTCAGTTTTTATTTTTTTAAAGCATGTACAACGTACTAAATTTATTAAATTCTGTGGTTTTAATGGGTCATGTTCACACCAATATAGTTAATCAAGGTACATTTGAACATTTGAAGTCCTGCCTACTTTTTAATATGCTGACCTTAATTTTCCTGCTCTGTTCAAAGTTAGGTAGCGTTACTTTGAAAGAAAGAGGTAATCCATATACATTAGTGCACACTAAGGCACATGCGTCTGGGGAAGAATAACCCCTCATTACACAAAGGTCGGACCCTGCAGTCAATAATGTATTTAAAAGACTGGAAGTTCTACCTAATTGTGGGTTCAAGAGACAAATGTATAGAAAGTGTTTGGGAAATGACTACAATTAAATCATGGTCTACAGTTATGTTCACCTTACACTGTATATAAACAAAATCACATGTATGTGTCATCCCAAGTGTATACTGAATACATTCTATTTTTACCCACAAAATTTAGGCACGGCTTTTGGTAGAGGCTTGAAAAAGAATGTCAGTATGATGGCACAATGGTACCACCTAATGGTCAATAGTAAGAAAGCACATCATTCTGAATTGATTTATATAGAGAATAAAAAAATCATAGTAGATATTGTTAGCCAGGCAACAGATTATTTATTTAAATAATTTATTTCTTACTTTAGATGTACAGTACTTTTTTTATAGATTACAGTATGATGTTTTTAGTCAGAGAGAAGCTATAACAGGCAAACAGGCTACAGTATACTGTAAACCCAAAGCAAACGTATTATTTACCATTATCATCCACTTATCAAAGAAACAATAGTGTAACAGCATCATAAAAAACTCTGGTTTATGCAATAAATCCTAATATAGCATCATAAGAAATTGTGGTTCACTCAATAAATCATAATACATGTTGAGATGTGAAAATGTCAGTTATCCAAGTGAACACAATTTCCTGTAAGTGAACACCACCATCCAAAACAAGAGAGACATGCTTGTTGACAGCCTGGAAAATAAAAATCTATGATATGACCTAGAGAACCACTATTTTCAGAAAGGTGGAAAGTAGCTATTAATGAATCTCAGTGTCATTTCTGGGGCACCAAACATTGGTTCAGCTACTGTAAATTTGTCTCAATTACAACACAACAGTGCTCAGTGCATTCTCTAACTTACACTTTCAAAGATTGTTTATGTTACTAACTGCAATCCTATGATCTATAAAAGGTTGGCCTTGAGTGTGTGCCTAAGAATTGTATTTTACTCCAGATGGATGCATGAATTACTTCATTGGTAACAAAGCTATTCCCAAAGAAAATATGTTTTTATCCTGCATGTTCACCTTTTCAGCTACAGTAAATCAAATCCAAAACAATTTCTGAATTTACCTATCACCTATCCACCTTTGGGACTTAAAAACTGTGAATGCATTTACATTTTTTTAATTCTGTACCAATTTAACTTCTTTCATGATATTGCATGATATTACAGATATTACAAAAATGCAGTTCATTAAAAATGTAAAGTGTACAGAAAATGCAATACTTTTGTTTTTGACTTTTTTCTAACTGTGTCTGCATAGGTTGCCCCCTTCCTCACTAAGGTAACATTATTTTGGGGGTAGTGGAGCTTGAGTGATCCTGAATGCATAGCATAGTGTCTGAGCTGGAAATGACCTAGACAAAACAGTGTACCCCTGATTTCCCAGATTGGGAATTGGACAACCTTCAACCCTATCTTGTAGACAAAGCTGACTTTTCTGCATAGTCAGGGTCTCCAATAGGGATGAGCTCGGTGTTCGAGTCGAACATACGTTCGACTCGAACATCGGTTGTTCGCACGTTCGGCGAACAACAAACTATTTGGGCCGTTCGCGCCAAATTCGAGTGACGCGAACGGCCCACAATACACTGCGCCATCGCAGAGCAATCCCGGCGCTGTGATTGGCCAAGCATGCACTGTGACCCTGCATGCTTGGCCAATCACAGCGCAGGCAGCGAGGAGAGCAATGATTGGCCACAGGCAGGATGCCTGTGGCCAATTATAGCTGAGGGGGTTTAGTACACGCCCCACACTATAAAAGGCCGCCAGCGCGGCGGCCTCGTATAGTGTGTTCCGGAGCAGGGAAAGTGAAGGATAGGCAGGGACAGTGTCAAATCTATTCTTTGCTAAACCTTGTGTGTAGGGAGAGAGAAGGATAGGCAGGGAGAGTGTCAGTGTCATATTCTTTGCTAAACCTTGTGTGTAGGGAGAGAGAAGGATAGGCAGGGAGAGTGTCAGTATCATATTCTTTGCTAAACCTTGTGTGTAGGGAGAGAGAAGGATAGGCAGGGAGAGTGCCAGTGTCATATTCTTTGCTAAACCTTGTGTGCAGGGAGAGAGAAGGATAGGCAGGGAGAGTGTCAGTGTCATATTCTTTGCTAAACCTTGTGTGCAGGGAGAGAGAAGGATAGGCAGGGGACAGTATCAGTGTCATTGTTGCTAAGCCTCCTGCACATTATACACCTGAAGCTAGCCCGTATTGCTGTGTTTTCCTGGTGTGTTACACTACCAGGCATTTGCAGCACTTACAGCGGACGTAGTGTGCCTCCTGCACATTATACACCTGAAGCTAGCCCGTATTGCTGAGTTTCCCTGGTGTGTTACACTACCAGGCATTTGCAGCACTTACAGCGGACGTAGTGTGCCTCCTGCACATTAAACACCTGAAGCTAGCCCGTATTGCTGTGTTTTCCTGGTGTGTTACACTACCAGGCATTTGCAGCACTTACAGCGGACGTAGTGTGCCTCCTGCACATTAAACACCTGAAGCTAGCCCGTATTGCTGTGTTTTCCTGGTGTGTTACACTACCAGGCATTTGCAGCACTTACAGCAGATGTAGTGTGCCTCCTGCACATTATATACCTGAAGCTAGCCTGTATTGCTGTGTTTTCCTGGTGTGTTACACTAACAGGCATTTACAGGACTTACAGCAGGTGTAGTGTGATTCCTGCAAAATATACTCCTGAAGCTAGGCCGTATTGCTGTGTTTTCCTAGTGTGTTACACCAACAGGCATTTGCAGCACTTACAGCAGGTGTAGTGTGATTCCTGCAAAATATACTCCTGAAGCTAGGCCGTATTGCTGTGTTTTCCTATTGTGTTACACCAACAGGCATTTGCAGCACTTACAGCAGGCGTAGTGTGATTCCTGCAAAATATTCTCCTGAAGCTAGGCCGTATTGCTGTGTTTTCCTAGTGTGTTACACCAACAGGCATTTGCAGCACTTACAGCAGGCGTAGTGTAATTCCTGCAAAATATACTCCTGAAGCTAGGCATTATTGCTGGTTTTCCAATCTCCCTGCAGGCCATTAGAATGTCTGGAAGGCAAACAAGGAGAGGCAGACAGTCAGGAGCCAATAAAAGAGGGCAAGCAGGCTCTGTGTCTAGAGACAACAGTGCTGGTCGTGGACGCGGTGCATCGCCATCAGCACGTGGCCATGGGACACGCTTGTCCTTCTTTTCGGCAGCTGGACGTGTTGAGCCGCATCATGCTGAAGACTTGGTAGAGTGGATGACCAAGCCCTCCTCATCCCCCTCATCCTCTCTCACCCAGGCTCAGGGTACTGGCAAAGCAGCTGCCAAAGCGTCCTCATCCCTGGTATCAATGTCATCATCAGTCACTCCTTCCCTAGACCCACCATGTCCTCCTGAGAAGTCCCCCGAACTGTTTGAGCACAGTGTTGGGTACATGCTCCAGGAAGATGCCCAGCGTTTCGAAGGGTCTGATGATGATACCCAGCTAGAGGAAGGCAGTAGCGTGAGAGCAGAGAGAGGGGATGCTCAAGAAGGACACCAATCTGGCAGTCATGTTCCAGCAGCTGCAGCATACTGCCAGATTGGCTCCAGTGATGAGGAAGGAGGGTATGATGAGGTCACTGACTCCACGTGGGTGCCTAATAGGAGAGAGGAGGAGGAGGAGGATGAGGAGGAGGCACATCTCCAACGAGGCAGGATGCCCTTGGGGGGCCAGTGTAAGGGCAGCACACCGACAGAATCACACTGCAGAGCTCCGCCTGTGCAGGGCGCTGCCTCTGCCCATTATTCAAAAAGTTCTTTGGTGTGGGCCTTTTTTGAGTCGAGTGCATCAGATCGCACAGCTGCTGTTTGCAACATATGTCTCAAGCGTATATCGCGTGGCCAAAACATCAGCCGCTTGGGCACCACATGCTTGACCAGACATATGTTGACCTGCCATGCAGCTCGTTGGCCGGCCTACCTTAAAGACCCACACCAAAGAACAAAGCGGACCTCTCCTTGCGCTGCATCAGCTGGGATCTCCAACCCCACTATACCTTCAGTCCTCTCTGAAACCTGCACTGAGAGGAATGAAGGTGTAGAATTAGGTGTGTCACAGCCAAGTACTTGCGGGCACTCTGCTAGCAGTACACCGACGTCCGATTCTAGCAGGCAAATTTCCCTGCCCCAGCTGCTTGACCGTCAAAAGAAGTTCACTCCCAGCCATCCACATGCCCAGCGATTGAATGCTAGCTTGGCTAAATTGCTAGCGCTTCAACTGCTGCCTTTTCAGTTGGTAGACTCGGCCCCCACTTTTTCTTACGGAAGGCGATTCCGGCTCTCTACCGGCATATGGAAGGCAATGTCTTGGCCTCGCTGGACAGGGCGGTCAGCGGTAAGGTGCATATTACCGCTGACTCATGGTCCAGCAGGCATGGACAGGGACGTTACCTTTCTTTCACGGCCCATTGGGTCACTCTTTTGGCAGCTGGGAAGGATGCAGGACAAGGTGCAGTAGTGTTGGAGGTTGTTCCGCCGCCACGCCTCCAAAATGCTACTACCGGTTGTGACACACCTCTCTCCTCCACCCCCTCCTCTTCTTCTTCCTCCATGGCCTCTTCCTGTGCTTTGTCCTCGGAACCAGCGGTGCTCCGTAGGCGTTCAAGGGGCTACGCAAGTACGCAGGCCGAGAGGTGGTTGACGCCACGCCAGCTTAAGCCAGGAATGGTGGTTTGCGACAATGGCACCAACCTCCTCTCCGCCCTCCGACAGGGACAACTGACCCATGTGCCCTGTGTGGCTCACGTCCTTAACCTGGTGGTGCAGCGGTTTTTGGGCAGGTACCCGGGCTTACAGGATGTCCTGAGGCAGGCCAGGAAAGTCTGTGTGCATTTCCGCAGATCTTATAATGCCAGTGCTCGCCTGGCTGAGCTTCAAAAGGAGTTGAACCTGCCCAAGAACCGCCTTATATGTGACATGCCCACCAGGTGGAACTCAACGTTGGCCATGCTGCAGCGGCTGCACACGCAGCAGAGGGCCATCAATGAGTACCTGTGCGACTACGGCACCAGGACAGGGTCAGGGGAGCTCGGGTTTTTTTCACCACGCCAGTGGGGCATGATCAGGGATGCATGCACTGTCCTGGCACCATTTGAGGAGGCCACGAGGATGGTGAGCAGTGACAGTGCATGCATCAGTGACACTGTACCTCTTGTCCACCTGTTGGAACATACGCTGCGTGGAATAATGGACAGGGCACTTGAGGCAGAACAGAAGCAGGAAGAGGAGGACTTCCTTGCCTCTCAAGGCCCCCTTTACCCAGACAGTGTTCCTTTTGTCCCACCCATCGCACAGAAAGAGGAGGAGGAGGATGATGAGGAGGAGGATTGTGTCAGCATGGAGGTGGAGCCTGGCACTCAGCATCATCAGCAGCAGTCTTTTAGGGATGATTTACAGTCCCAAGAAACCCGTGGACTTGTACGTGGCTGGGAGGAGGTGGCTGCGGATCATGTCATCCTTAGTGACCCAGAGGACTCCGGACCGAATGCCTCAGCTAACCTACGCTGCATGGCCTCCCTGATCCTGCAAAGTCTGCGGAAGGATCCTCGTATTCTTCGGATCAAGGAGAGGGACCATTACTGGCTGGCCACTCTCCTTGATCCATGATACAATACTATCTATGCTACTTGTGGATAGGGGAATTTTGATTTTTTGTGGTAGTAAGGCATATCACTATTTTATTCAGCACGGAGGATCTGAATATCTTTAAGTGTGCACATATTAGTTGGTTGGTGATTAGCGCATCATTTATTTGTATATTCACAATTGAGCTACTGGCCTGTCCTGCATCCAGCGTGCTTTCAGAACGCACATTCAGTGCTGCTGGAGGATTTGTCACGGATCACAGGGTGCGCCTTGTCCACCGACTCGGTTGATCGACTGACCTCCATAAAGATGAACCAGTCTTGGATCACCACCAGCTACCAAACACCTGAAGCTGATATAACAGACTAATTTATTTTCAAATGTCACATCCCTTCAAGACTGATGCTGATGCTGAGTGACTGTCCTGTTATGTTGACTGACTATCCTCCTCCTCCTCAATGATCCGATTGATGATGATAGCTTGGAAGAACATTTTTATTTCTGGGTGCCGCCACCAGTGCCTAAGGCCCAATTTTTCAGCCCCTGTTTGACAGGGGTATGTGATTACAATTTTTTATGCAATGCTTTGCAGCAGGGCTCATTCCTGCACTCCAACTAGAGTATCTGGGAGAGGTTGCAGTGTCGTGGGACCAGCACCAGTGCCTAAGGCCCAATTTTTCAGCCCCTGTTTAACAGGGGCTTGTAATTACAATTTTTGATGCAATACTTTGCAACAGGGCTCATTGCTGTGCTCCAAGTACAGTATCTGTGAGGGGTTGCAGTGTTGTGGCACCAGTGCCTAAGGCCCTATTTTTCTGCCCCTGTTTAACAGGGGCATGTAATTACAATTCTTGATCTAATAATTCACAGCAGGGCCCATTCATGCGCCCACCAAGAGTAACTGTGAGGGCTTACAGTGTTGTGTCAACACCACCACCACCAAAGGCCCAATTTTTCAGCCCCTGTTCAACAGGGGCATGCAATTACAATTCTTGATCTAATAATTCACAGCAGGGCCCATTCATGCGTCCACCAAGAGTAACTGTGAGGGCTTATAGTGTTGTGGCAACACTAACATGTAAGGGGCGAATTTCAGCAGAGTATATAGGGCAGGCCCCTACTTTTAAACATCCAACTTACAAACGACTCCTACTTGCAAACGGAAGGAGACAACAGGAAGTGAGAGGAAAACTACCCCTAGGAAGGGAAATTCTCTCCTGTAAGAGTTAATATGGGAAAAAGGTGTCTCCTCTCTACTGATGCTTTATCACCAATCCCTGTTTCAATAAAAACCCCACTTTTCAAAAACATTTGTCATTTGGACGGAAAGTGAGGTGAAATGTTATGAACAGGGGCACAGACAGCAAAACAAATGTTACAGGGGTGATAACCCTTCCCTATGTTTTCCAAAAAGCTTAAAAATAGATTTTTTGGCTGGAGCTACACTTAAACAATGTACCTGTTCAAAATTACAAACAGATTCTACATAAGAACAAACCTACAGTCCCTGTCTTGTATGCACCACCTGTATACGGCTGTTCAGAGTATATAGGGCCTTTTTTATTTTGTCTGCGGGGTTCCCCTTAATATCCATACAAGACCCAAAGGGGCTGGTAATTGGCTGGGGTGGGGGGGGGTGATGGGGTAGCTATGCCATATTTCTCAAAGATTTTCATCCATATTACCGGGACCAGACATGACATTAAAGCCGCAAGCAGTTTTAAATGGCTTTTTTTTCCTTTAGAAATGTCATTTTGTGCAGGGACAGTTCTAAACACGGGAAACACGTGGCACTTCACAGGCATACTTTAGACACCCCCCAGGTACGATATTTAAAGGAATATTTGACTTTTTTTTTTTTCCCTTTATGCATCATTAAAATGACTGCTCCCGAAAAACGGCCGTTTTTAAAACTTCTTTTTGCATTGATACATGTCCCCTGGTGCAGAACCCGGGTTCCCAAACCCTTTTTAGGACAATAACATGCATAATAGTCGTTATAATTAGCACTTTAGATTTCGAACGTTCGCATCCATTGTATTTAATAGGGTTCTAACGTTCGTGCGAACTTTCGGTCCGTTCGCGGGTTCTGGTGCAAACCGAACCCGGAGGTGTTCGGCTCATCTCTAGTCTCCAAATAGGAAAGAACTGTAAGCGTTTGGTCAAGTGGGAAAAACTCAACCAACTAGTCCTTCCAGGTTAGAGACAGATTTCAGACAGCATTGTGTGCCAAGGTGATTTATTGATTGATCGGCATGGTAAAAACTGGGCAACTTCCTGCATTCATTTACATGGAATCTTGATCCACAAAGGAAGTTAGTGCTGGTAAACTTATAGGGAAGAATAATAAGGAAGTTATATAATGTCCAGCATATGCCCCTGACTGGATCCCAATCTAATGGATTTCTGGTAAAGTATCCCCACTTAAGCCTAGTACACACGGGTCGTATATCGGGCAGCATCAGCCTGTTCAATAGAAACCATGTGTACGGCAGCCGGTCCGACAAAAACTGGCCTCTTCTACCTCCAAGGGTGGCATTCAGTCACATGCACATTTTGCTGACAGCAGTTATGACCTGTGTTAAAAGAGATGGCATATCCAGTTGGATGTTGGATGTCCAACAAATGTCTTGTCATCCTAGCCCTTTCCACACACCACAACCTGGGCTATGTTGGTAGAACATAAACACAGAAACCCCCTTGCCCCCTGGAGTTGTCAACAACCAGGGGACCCTAGATGAGGTATGGGACCTTCCTCCCCCACAAGCTATAGAGCAGGGGTCTCCAAACTATGGCCCTCCAGTCTTTCTGGAACTACAATACCCATGATGCCTAGTCATGTTGTGAATGCCAGAGTTTTACAATGCCTCATGGGACATATAGTCCTGCAACAGCTGGATGGCCGTAGTTTGGAGATCCCCGCTCTAGAGGAAGACACTCTTGTCTCCTGGCCCTTGGGCCTCTCATTCTCTATGTCCCAGGTGTACACTTACCAAGACTCTCAGTCTCCAATGGCCCATCCTACGTTGGACAATGATATTAGATCCTTCTTTAAAGTGTTACTAAACCCAGGACCCTGCATTCACTATATCTGGTCACTCACAGTACACAGAACATGGAAAATCAATTATAATTTAGTGAATTTAAACTGCTAAATACCTTTTCTCATCAGCAGTATATAGCAGTCTTGTGACTTCTATCAGTGTCTGGTTAAAGCTTGTAGGAGGAGTTTTCATTCTCTTCTGACTGTCCTATGAGGCTGTAGGACCCCTGACCCTCTGTCTGGACAGTGCTAATTGGTCCTCTGCTGATCACATGCACCCTTCCAAGAAAAAAAAAATACTCTAGCAATACACACCAAACCAAGCATGTGTAGAGGGATTCCAAGGACTCTGTCTTATCAGGAGATAGATTGGGTGCAGTGGAAAAAGGGGTGGATCAGAGAATACAGGGTCCAACTCAGACGTACGCTAGCGCATCCTGATCTTGCAGAACTTTCAAACTACCCTTTATAAACAATGCCTGGGGTCCAACTAAGATGTACGCTAGTGCATCCTGATCTTGGAGAACTCTCAAACTACCCTTTACAAACAATGTCTTTATATGATACTGAATAGATCTAGATGGGAGGAGAAACAACATCAGGATAAGGAGCTCCCTAAGTGTACAGACCTGACTTGAAAGATGAGGTATGCGATATCTTTAACATGTGCCTAGAAAACCGTCTGGTCACTCCTACTAAGATCAATACTATCCCCTGAATAGGGAAATTGCCCTACCCAGGCAACAACACTACCTGAATAATCATTGCTATTGCTCACCTTCCTCACTAACTTATCCTTCAAGCTCCCAGAATAAAGAGGAAGGTTTCCACACAGGAAGCAAAATTATGATACCAGCTTCAGACCTGCCCTACCCTCCCTTTCTGGAATCCGCACTCCCCTCTGTCTCACCCCTAGTTGGGCATTCTAGTTGTTATTGTTTGTTATAAGTTTGATCACTTTATTTGTTCATGCTGTTCTGTTTTAAAAAAAACCCTGGCTGGTGAAGCCAACTTGGCGATAGACAGACCTGCTATATCCCCATTTTCACCACGGCTCCCGATGCCCTGCATTGTAACTCTTAGGGCAGTGGCTTTGACCAATCCTCTCAAATAGCCTGGCACATTACTACTAGCCTTTTGGAGCACACCAATAATCCCATTACCTACCCTGTCAAAATTACCACAACAATGGACCCATCTCACTTAGCCATAGGATGTGACCCAGACACCCCTATCGGTTTCCTTCCTTCCACCTTTTCCTTCCCCTTAGCCCCTTTCCTTTTTTGTTGTTTTTTTATACCAACATGGATTCCTTCCCCTTGATCTAAGCCCCCTTCTTTCCCCTTTCCTTTTTTTTCTTTTTATTTTGGTCTGCTGGGAGAGCCACTAAGAAATCTTCTTTGCCTACATTACCCCTTGACATCCTTACCACTTACCTCTTCAAACCCAGCCATTCACTTCACAGAACTATGCACTCCTTTCAAATCTTGTCCTTTAATGCAAGAGGCCTACATATGCTCGAAAAAGGAGAATGCTCCTTACAGACCTTAAAAGACAAAATGCCCAAATAGCATTTATTTAAGAAACCCATTTTTGAATTACTAGCTCCCCTCTCATCGCAACAGACATTACCTGATATCATATTATAGCACCAACATATAAAGTAAGTCGAAAGGGGGCCCCTGGACATTCCTAGACTCCTGCTCCGATCCAGATTGACATTTCTTGTTCTGCAAAGACCTAATGATAATTCTAAGAAAACCGTTGTTCTACTACCCCCAAATCTTCACATGGCAGTGTCCTCCAGATAACCATAGTTAGATTCCTTTATGAAAAGTGTTCTAGTCCTTGGCGGTGACTCCAACCCCCCCCCTCCCCCAACCCAACATTGGATTCATCCATCAAGCCTTTCCTGCAAGATGTACAAAACTATCACTTGCTCTTTATGGTTCTGGAGTCCCAACACTAAACCCATCTGAACCCCAATACCTGGCCGGAACTAACCTCTCTGAGGACCCAAATCAAGTCCTTAAACCTCTTTAAAGTGAAAGCAGCATAGGCCCATTGAAGCTTACGAACATAGGGTCAAATACAGACGTGTCCTGGCCCATGCTCTAAAGGAACAACAGACTTTTGTCCTTTATCCCTAATATTAATGCATTGCAAGGTAAGAAGGCCCATCTCCCTAAGAACATAGCAAATGCCTTCAACTCATGTTATACATCACTATACGATCTACCTGCACACCCAAAGTAAAAAATAACAATGACACTACAACAGAGAAGATACTTAATTGACAATGTCCAAACTACCTACAATTAACTCCCAAACCAATGAGACTCTGGAGGACCCAATCTCAATGGAGGAACTGTCAGAGGTGAATAAGAACACCCATACAGGCAAATCTTCTGGCCCTGATAGCTTCACACTGTCATACTACAAATCTTTCTTGTGACAGTTAGGATGCCACTTTTTAGCAGCTTACAAATCTCATTACACGGGTGCACAGTTCTATGTAGCCTCCCTATGAGTTCATATCACTGTACTACATAAAAAAGGCAAAGGCCCATCTCTGTGCTTCAGTTTTCACCCCATATCTGCCAGCCACATATCCCTCCTGGGCTGGCAGAATCCTAATGCAGCCTCGGAACAAGCAGGGATAAAACAATATGCGGCTGTACAAAACTAAAATGGCATGTTTATTAATGCTAGGGGTCTAGTAAACAAAATGTAGGAACTGGAACTACTGATGTATGAGGGGGATTTGGGCTTCATGGGAGTAACAGAGACCTGGTTTGTGAGTTCACATGACTGGCTTGCATCTGTCCAGGGGTAATCCCTGCGTTGAAGGGACAGAGTAGGTAGAAGAGGGGGAGGGGTGTGTGTACATAAAATGTGAACATGAGGGATAACATTACTAACAGGGCAATGGAAGGGGTTGAATTTGCGTGGATGGAACTTCAAAGGGAAGAAACTAATGGGAAATTAAAATTGGGGGTATGATACAGGCCCCCAACCCTGATGGATGAAGAAGAGACTGGTCTGTTACAGTTAGAAATTGTGGCAAGGCAGGACAATGTAATCATCATGGGGGAATTTAATTATCAAGATATTGACTGAGCAGATGGAACTGCTCTCTCTAAGGCTCAGTACTTCTTAAATGTCTTGATGGACAATTTTAGGTGTCAGTTGGTGAATGCCCCAACTAGAAACAAGGCTCTGCCAGACTTACTAATCACAAACAACCCAGAGCTGATAGTGAATGTGGAAGTAAGGGATAACTTAGGAAAGAGTGATCACGGGCCAATTACATTCACTGTAGAGCACAGGAAAGGCAGACACAAGGGTAGGACAAGTACATTAAATTTTAGGAGAGCAAACTTTACTAAACTGTGCTTCATACTTTATGACATTAAATAGGAAAATATTCTAAAAACAAAAAACGGAGGAAAAGTGTGAGTGCTTTAAGAACATTTTAATCAATGGCATTAGCCAGTGTATTCCATGAGGCAACAAGTATAAAAGAATAAGGCTAAACCTGTGTGGCTAAATTGAAGTGTAAAAAGGCACATTAACCGCTTCCCGACCGCCGCACGCCGATATCCGTCGGCAGAATGGCATGGGCAGGCAAATGGCATACCTGTGTGTCCCTTTGAATTTGCCGCCCAGCAGGGTGCGTGCACCCGCCACGTGCCTCGGGAGTGTGCTCGCGGGTCCCGGGAACTCGATATTTGCCGGCGGCCCGCGATTGCGGTCAGGAAAGGCAGAACGGAGAGATGCATATCTAAACAAGGCATTACCCTGTTCTGCATAGTGACAGGACAGTGATCTACTGCTCCCTGTCATCGGGAGCAGTGATCACTGTCATGTCACTGGTAGCCCATCCCCCTCACAGTTAGAACACATCCCTAGGACACACTTAACCCCTTCATCGCCCCCTAGTGGTTATCCCCTTCCCTGCCAGTGTTATTTACACAGTAATCAGTGCATTTCTTTAGCACTGATCCCTGTATAAATGACAATGGTACCAAAAATTTGTCAAAAGTGTCAGATGTGTCCGCCATAATCTCGCAGTCATGATAAAAATCGCAGATCGCCGCCATTACTAGTAGAAAAATAAATAATAATAAATATCCCATTAAACTATACCCTATTTTGTAGACGCTATAACTTTTGTGAAAACCAATCAATAGATGCTTATTGTGATTTTTTTCTACCAAAAACATGTAGAAGAGTTTTCCCTTTAATGATTTTGGTGAGACCATTAGATATGTCAAAGAACATTAGAATGTTCACATTTCGTCTTTAAACCGTTTTTTTTTCTACTCAAGCTTATACTTCAGTATAGAGGTTTAGATCCATAATTCCAAACCCAGTAAACGATAAAATTACCGTAAATTGTCATTCGCAATGTAGTAATAATTAAAGTTTACAGATTTCTAAATAAATGTGGCATTAAAATTCAGATTCTAACTCATTTGAGCCAAGGAAGATTTACATTTCTCATAAAAATGCATTGAAAATTAACAAAAGAACAATATTAGTAATAATGGGATGACTTGGAAAGCTTGGGCAATCATCAGAAAAATGCAAGTAATTGTATATCATATAGGCTTATTTAATATGTAATGAGAGATGCAAAACACCCAATCAGTAATTCTCAACATTCATTAATCTTGAATTCTCTATGTGCGATCTTTATATCTTAACAACTCAGATATCTGGCATGTAGGGGCATACTGTACATTCTCAAAGGAAAGCATAAACTGCCACCTAGTGGATAGAGCATCAGTATTAGAAAACAAATAACAGTTGTTATCCCATGAAAGACAGAATACGGTAATATGAATAATAATAATTTGCAGCTGAATTAAATTAGAAGATATTCAAAACAGTGCTGATCTCACTTTTATGAACAATTTTGATTGAATCAATATCATAAGTTACTCATATAATTGTATTAATAGTTTGAATTCCACGAATGATAATGTGTCTGCTTTTCAAAGAAGTAATTTTTTTTCTGAAATCTAATAAACTGTAAGAAGTAATAAAACTCACAGAAAGGGAGCAATTCCTTTACACAGGCGTATTGTTGATTGCTGTACAGGGGAGAACTGTATGCGCGCCGAAAACCTGGGGGCTGTAAAACAAATGAGTAAACATAAGAAACAGATTACCCATAAAAGAACATAGCTTAAACAGAATTTGTCATGGGACAAAGTTCCTCTGTGAGAGGGCTTAGTTAGCAGCTGCCATTCTCCGACTCCTAGACCTCATACTACTTAATTTAGTGTTTCTGAACCTATTTACTACCACTGTTGATGACGTCACCACCCCACACACTGCTATGCAGCCCTGAGCATAGCAGTTTCAATCTGAAGATTCTCACATGGGTACAGTGATTTTGACAAATTCCTTATAATAACTGTACATCGATCCAATGCCTAAAAGAAAATGGTTGCCAGGAATAAAAGGCAATATAAATAATCACAATGACTCCAAGTGATTCTGTCACAGGCTGTGGTAGATTAAAGTGGTGTAGAACAGTACCAAATTGTAGATTTTTTTTATATATATATATATATATATATATATATATTGGCACTGATGTTGGTGAGTAATCATCAGTAGAAAGACTGTAGTTTGAAATTATTATTTAAATGTTCTATCTCCATGGCAGAGGGTTCTGTGTTCTCCTTGGCTGGAGGTCATGCACTCTGTGAAGTTCACATGCCCTATGCGATCTATGAAGTAAGGTTTCCCCTTCATTTATTAGCCTAAGGCACCTTTCACACTTGTACGACACAACAGTCGTACGACTGTGGATCCGACTTTGGCCTGCGACTTGAAGTCCGACATGCGTCTGACTTCAATGAACAGAGATCCGACTTTGATCCCTGACAATACCAGGCACTGTCTGGAATGAATATTTAGGGGGAACTCCACGCACAATGTAAAAAACAACCGGCATGGGTTCCCCCTCCAAGAGAATACCAGGCCCTTCGGTCTGGTATGGATTTTAAGCGGAACCCCCAAGCCAAAAAAACTGTGTGGGGGTCCCCCCAAAATCCATACCAGACCCTTATCTGAGCACACAGCCCGGCAGGTCAGGAAAGGTGGTGGGGACAAGCAAGCAGTTGTCGAGCGCGGGGAGCTAATGGGAATCTGGAAGCCCCCTTTAAAAAGGAGGCCCCCAGATCCTGGTCCCCCCCACCCTATGTGAATGAGTATGAGGTACATTGTACCTCTACCCATTCACCTAAAAAAAGTGTCAAAAATAAAACGCAGTACATGTGCTTTTAAAGTAATTTATTAGGCAGCTTCGGGGTCTCTTCCGACTTCTTCTCCCCTCTCTGACTCTTCTCCCTCTTCTGGCAATGTCTTCTGCCTCCTCCGCTGATGTCTTCTGCCTCTGCTGGTTCTTCTCCCTTCTTCAGGTCTTCTCCGCTCTCCGCTAATGTCTTCTAGCCCTCTCCGGTTCTTCTCCCTCTGTCCGCTGTCTTCTGCCTCTGCCAGGTCTTCTCCGCTGTCTTTTCGCTCTTTTGCCCAATCTTCTCGGCTGTCTTCTGCCTCTGTTCTTCTTCCGATGTTGACTTGACGCTCTCTCCCGCTGTAATGATGGGTGCGCGGTGTGCATCAACATGGGGACAAGGTGCTTTGGGGTGGGGGCGCAGGGCCCCCCTGCCCCAAAGCACCCAACCCACCATGTTGAGGGCATGCGGCCTGGTACGGTTCGGGGGGGGCGCTCGCTCGACCCCACCCCTTTTCCTGACCTGCCGGGCTGTGTGCTCGGATAAGGGTCTGGTATGCTCTTTAAGGGGGAACCCATGCCGTTTTTATTTTTATTTGGTGTGGAGTTCCCCTTCAAGATCATCTGAGCACAAGTCGCATACCAAAGTCGGATCAGTCCGACTTCAGTGATATTCAATGTGTTGAAGTAGGATCAAAGTCGGACCAAAGTAGTGCAGGGACTACTTTGAAGTCGGCACAACTTGAAGTCACACTAATAAGAATGGTAGTCATTGGAAATCATGGGGAACGACATGTCATGCGACTTTGCAGTCCCAAATCGTAGGACAAGTTGTACAAGTGTGAAAGGGGCCTAAAGCCACACACACACACACATAACAATACTGGTCTGCCTTAAAGGTATTTTTTCTTTATGGACTGAATGGTGATACTAAGTCTACATTTTGATCTTTTTTGGTATCCTGTGCCCTTATGCCTCTCTCCCTGAGTTAATTGGTCCTATATTAAACTCTTTCACAAACAATCAAGGATTCCACCCTGGGGTGAAATGACCCAACAAGCCCACATGGGAATCCTTAACTGCCTTCAGGGGGTAATAGGGTGCTATATTTTTGGTGCCATACAACGTGAAGTTCAGTGAGATTTGTGCTTACCCTTCACAACTGGCTGCAAGTATTAAGAATTTAATCTTGGCAATGTGGGAAATGTGTGCAGTGATTGTCTAGAAAAGCCTTATAGACTCTTACAAGACCATTGTGCCACACAAATTAGAGAATAATGCTTTTATTATTGGAGAGTTTGACCACTGGTCTTTGTCACATTCACAAGAGGTAAGAGGGTGCAAAACAGATTTACAAAAGATCAGCAGTGTGGGCTTTGGAGGGGAAAAGCTGAACACCTGCTTGTCTGGAGGGGCTACATGACTGAAAAGGAAGCTGGGAAGAGCAGCTACTCAACTGTGCAAACTAATCCTGCAACCACAGTGTGAAGAGAGAGCTGCATGTATGGAGAAAAAAAAAAGCAAATATGACCAATTTGTAGCAGCCAACTGCCACTGTCTCCCCTTATCTGAAGATGTTGCAGACAGGGTGGAAGATAAGGAACATTGGAAGGATGAAAAGGCTCCTTCCACTGCTCTCACAAAGTTGGTCCCTTAGCCCACAAAGGCACAACTGTTAGCTCCTGATATTACTGGTGAGCTGGAAAAAGGACTGTTTCCCTACTAGAAGATGTTTTGCTGGAGTAGGTTCCTAGTAAGAACATCCAAAAACCTAAGTGATAAATACGTATGTCTCTCTGGCCAACCACTAAGAGATTTATTGCCAATGGTGCATGCTGGGGAAAGCTATACATAGTAAGGGTGACTTTGGAAAACTCTCCTGCCTCCCAGGCTCTGCGTGGTGAGGAAGTGTGGGCTTCTGTGTTTATTTTCCTCCCAGGTCTCCTGCCTGGGGAGAGTGTGCTGTGCTCCAAAGAGGCCCAGGTCTGAGGGCGGAAGTTTCCTGGATTAGTGCAGAAACTCTTTCCTATGTGTCCCTGTTTGGTCATGTGATCTGGGTGCACAAAACTGCAGAATCATATGACTGCACAATTGTTCTTACCGTGTTTGGCTTTTGTAAATAGTAGCAGTGAATTATATTAGCCTGATAAGACACAGACAGAGTACCTGGTGGAGAAGCCTGCTACATGCTATAAATGTAGTTTTTGCGATATTCCTGTGATTTATACAGTAGTAAAGCTGGTCTGCATGTTATAACATATAGCTAGGTTTTGAAAAACAAAGCAAAAGAAATCAAAAAGTTGGCAGGAAATTATCCTAACTGGCACTTCTACAGTTAGATGCTGTTTACAGTTGCTTATAGATACATAGAATACATGTAAGTCTTCTTTTTATCCACATATATTGGTCCTGTCCGAAGATAGTAATATTTTGGAGGGAGGTTTTGAGAGTAATGCCGCGTACACACGGTCAGAATTTCCGATGAAAAAAGTCCGACGGAATTTTTTCATCGGATATTCCGACCGTGTGTGTGCCCCATCGGACTTATTCCGTCGAAAATTCTGATGGATTTCGAATTTTTTTCCGTCGGAAAAAAAGAGAACATGTTTTCTTTCCGTTCGTCTGTGTGAAACTCCAATGGAGAAAAAAACACACGTGCTCAGAATCAAGTCGACGCATGCTCGGAAGCATTGAACTTAATTTTTTTCGGCTCATCGTAGTGTTGTACGTCACTGCGTTCTTGACGGTCGGAATTTGGTGTGACAGTGTGTATGCAAGACAGCTTGAACGGAATTCCGTCGGAAAAATCCATCTGAGTTTATCCCGACGGAAAATCCGATCGTGTGTACAAGGCATAATAGCTATAGTAACATCAGATTCTTTGGAACAAGAGGCAGAGATCTGCCTATTAGGATTGGTAGGAAAGAATCTTACTTCTACAGGAAAGAGAACACAGGTGGGCCTATTACTTTTTTATGCAAGAAAGACAATAGTGTTGAGCTGGAAGAAGGTTGAAGCTCCCTCGTTGGTACATTGGAAAAGTTTAGTGAATAGTAATCTGCCGTTGTATAGGGAGACATATTGTAATAGAGGATATGGGGAGAAATATGAAAGAGTGTGGGCAAGTTGGATAGAGAATCCCATGACGGCTTCAAGATAAAGAGGGTACAAAGACAGGGTAAACCACACCATAGAATAAAGAGGGAGAAATGAATGTACAAATGTTATTTGTGTTTGATGAAATTAATGTCAGTGGAATTTTATGGAAGCTCCGGAGAGAGCAGACAAATGTAAGTTGTGAAATGTATATTTTTGAATGAAAAAATTAATAAAGAGATATATAAAAAAAAAAAAGGCTTCTTTTTGAAACAACAGGATGAAAGTTAATTTGTATACAACATTAACTTCTATAACATCGTGTGTATTAACTAAAAACAAGTCTAAAACCACAGAGCTTGAACTAAATCCCAATATACAGAGTAACTTACTATCTTGCCGAAACATTTCTGGAATTCCACGTATGACTGACAATGATGGTGAATGTTAGTTTTGCAGTTCTTGCATCGTAATCCAAACTTGTTGTTTACTAGGAATAAAATGGAATAAAACAAGTGGAATTGTCACTTTTATGTCTGTATAAGATGATATAGTACTAATTGTTTTATTAAGCCTCAACAGCACTGCTGTGAAGATGTGCTATGAGTTGACCACATGCAGTAGGCATCATACACATTACTGCCCCTTCAGCCTGACCCAGGGAGCACAGTCAAAATTTGTTTTACCCCTATTTGTCTCCTACTCCCTCCACCATTCCAAACTGCTCAGATGGAGTTCTCTTTTGAAGAACGCTTGTTGTCATTGACATACATTGGGTAAATGTTATCATTTATACCTGCTAGAAGGTATAACGTTCATAAAGTTCAGGCACTCTGCTATGGCCATATGCTGGGCCATTCTGAATGAGCAAAGCTCAAGTGCTTCCTGATTGTAAAGGATATTGGCCATCTCCTGTATCAAATACATTTTTATAGACTAATGAGGCAGCCTGTTTTGGTGACGGGTCAATAGAAGTGTTGGCAGGGGGTGGGAAGCGGCATGCAGGCTTTAATACTGCCCGACATTGTCAGAGCTTTGTATGTTTAGAACAATGTAGCATTCAGGTTCAGCAGTTGATACGGTACATATATGTAAAAGCACCTCTAAGGGCCAGTTCACACCATAGAAACGCAGTCCGGAAGTGTTCCAGATACTTTTCCACATGTGCGTTTTTTACATGTTTTTGATGCATTTTTGGTGCATTTTTTAAGCAGTCCAGTGCATTTTTACTCCCACTTTTTTCCTAACCTTAAATAGGGACATGTGCGTTCCAGTGCATTTTTGATGCGTTTTACAGCGTTGCAGTATAGTACAGTACAGTAAAGGATAAATGCAACATGTTCTACTTTTTTTTTTCCTGGAACTGGAACACACTGGAACTGCAAGCACTGGTGTGAGCTATGCCATTGAAAACCATATAAACTACTTTCTAGACATGTGCATTCGTTTTCGTCCGAATAAATTTCAGGTATTTTCGTTATCGTTTTAACAAACGAAAGCGCAGAATCCGAAAACCGAAAGACCCAACATAAACAAATGCTTTCTTTTCGTTGCGACAACAGTTCGATATAGATAGGAGATTCGACATGACGCTGACAATAACAATCTGTGTCTATCGAACCTGCGGTCGAATGTGAGTAACCTTAACTCTATTAGTCCAATATTATTCTACATAGAGAGAAAAGATTTGACATAGAGAGAAAAGATTCGACATTATAGAGACATGAAGATTAGACGAAGTAGCTAAAAACATACGATCGCAGCGAGCGGACATTTATGGTGAAATGCTCTGCCCATAGGCCATAGAAGAATTCTAATGTTGGTTGACTAGTAATAATAATTAATAAATATATTTATTACTAGTCATACAACATTAGAATTCTACTATAGCTTGTAGGGCGGAACATTCGACCGGAAATGTACGATTGCGGCGTCATACCGTTTAGCTGCTTCGTCGAATATTCTTAGAACATTCGACAGACACCATAAGCCTTCAATTACAGATTCAACCTTAATTCATTTGGATTTTCGGACGAATGCATTTTTTAACGAAAAACGAAATAGATAAAAACGAATTTCGGGAGTAACTAAATACATTTATTTTTGGACGAAAACGAAATTCCGAAACGAAATATTTCAGTGTGCACATGTCTACTACTTTCCATGCGTTTTTGATACAGAAAAAAAAACGCACTGGACTGCATGGGGAGTGAACTGGCCCTAAATATTTCATACCTGCAAGCAGCATTGTTTTTTCAGTGAAAAAAACAGTTTTAAACTCAACTCCAGGCAGATATGTCAGAAAGTCTGTAGTGAAATAATTTAGTGGCTGACATTGCTGACTTGAGTTTCTTGGCTACCATTAGGATATATTTTAAAAGGCATAGATCTGCAACAAGTATGCAGACCAAAAGTGTTCTTCTTTCTAATTTGTGTGCTTGTTTCAGGTCAATGACTGAGAAAGTACTGGGGCCAGAGACCTCCATGCAGCTAGAATTCACAGAAAGTAGATCAGCAATGGCAGCCCCATATTTCTTTCTAAATGGGTTTTCTGTGAATAAAATATACAATTATCAAATAACAGAACAATGTTAATATAGTACTATAGGACTAGAGGGGTGTCAATGCTTAAAACCATTTTTTTTTATATACGTTTGAGTTAGAATGAGAAAAAGTCAGATCCCATGTTAGATATTTATTGCAGTCTGTGTCTCCACTGGGGAGATTCACTCTCACTACTGATCCGGGTGGTGTGTCCAGTACAGAAAGTGATTGGAAATCTAAAAGAGTTATCACAGGAACAGGAGTGCGAAGGGTAATCTTCTAACAGGACCCATTTTGTGTACAAATGTCTAAGGAAGGATATACCCTTGATTGCCCTGGTTCACACTGGTGCGATTTGACATGCGATTTTCTGGCAATGGTACCATCCTAATCAGTGCGACGCCCCATCTGCAGCGCTGCACCATTTTTAAAAAGTAGTTTCTATACTACTTTTTGCGATTTCGTCAGAAACTGCACAGATGTCTCTGTAATCGCCACCGAAATCGGGACTGACAAGCGGGAGTGAAATCATGCGAATTCAGCTGAACTCGCACGGCTTCATTCCCGCAGCCCAGTGTGAACCTGGGCTTTTAGAGAGATTTCCTACCATGGTTCTGGGACAGAAAATAAAGGAGAATCTCACCCAAAGAAAGAAAGAAAAAAATCCTGACAAGGTTCTTAACACTTCTCAACTCTATCCATGTTTTTGAAAAAGAAATGTTTTGGCTTTACATACACCGTAAAGTTGCACCCAGTGTACAATTCGCCCTCTGCGCACTATGCAAACACATCCTCAAACATTTCTAGCAAGCTCTGCATTAAAGGAAGAAATTCTTGATTTGCCTACACTGCAATATGTGTTCAAGCTAGCCTTCTGTATCAGAGACCCTTCCCTGGCCAATACTTACATGATCATAGTGTTCTTTAGCGGACATAGCAAGGTTGATTTACCAAAGGAGTTGAGAATCTCCACACAACAAATTGTGTGAATACTTACTTTATTTATTCAACAATGTATAAAAGCATTTAGAAGGAAATTGCTAAATTGTGCATCACCACAGGGTGACACTGTGGATGCACCTAGTATAAATGCGCCAACGTCCCGATAATCAATGGGAGAATATTATTTAAACTAAAAATGGACTTTAAACGGCACATAGATAGATATTGTAAAAATTCTAAGGGTTTTATTGTTGGTAGAAAAATATAATTGAATTTAGGTAAAAAGTACGTTAATACAAAACAATGACATTATGTAACAGTCATCAATAATTAGTATAGGGTCCCATTTACAAGACTCAACACATCTCCCAGAAATTACATTGACATGTAAAATACACAAAGTAGAATAGGATAATGTATAGCCAACAAACACAAATGAGGAGTTGGACAGTATGCACGAGAGATGACTGGTCTTATTGATAGGTCCGGTAAATTCAAAGATAAAGATCTTGCTTTCGCTCGACTAGTTTTGCGTTCCAAAACGCTTCGTCGGGAGCATAGTATTGAACAGGGCCGTGTTAAGTAGTGAAACCGGCCTAGGTATTTTGACCTGGCAGTCCGTGTATCGCAGGGTGCCAGTATTATATAAACACATTCATGGTAAACAATCATGCGTGATTTAAGTAAAAGAGTAACTATGCACAGGCTACTGATAGGTAGGGAATGTAAATCCAGGTGTAACAAACCAGACAATACTGTAGAGGAGTGTGTCAGTCAGAAACACTTGCTCGAGCCACACAGTGGTAGTCTGTTTGGGTGACCCCTAGTGATGGACTGACCCAGCTTATAGCTTGACACGGATTATGTAGTCCACAGGAGAGGTTCCATCCAGGTCCACCAGCACATAATCCGTGTCAAGCTATAAAGCTGGGTCAGTCCATCACTAGGGGTCACCCAAACAGACTACCACTGTGTGGCTCGAGCAAGTGTTTCTGACTGACACACTCCTCTACAGTATTGTCTGGTTTGTTACACCTGGATTTACATTCCCTACCTATCAGTAGCCTGTGCATAGTTACTCTTTTACTTAAATCACGCATGATTGTTTACCATGAATGTGTTTATATAATACTGGCACCCTGCGATACACGGACTGCCAGGTCAAAATACCTAGGCCGGTTTCACTACTTAACACGGCCCTGTTCAATACTATGCTCCCGACGAAGCGTTTTGGAACGCGAAACTAGTCGAGCGAAAGCAAGATCTTTATCTTTGAATTTACCGGACCTATCAATAAGACCAGTCATCTCTCGTGCATACTGTCCAACTCCTCATTTGTGTTTGTTGGCTATACATTATCCTATTCTACTTTGTGTATTTTACATGTCAATGTAATTTCTGGGAGATGTGTTGAGTCTTGTAAATGGGACCCTATACTAATTATTGATGACTGTTACATAATGTCATTGTTTTGTATTAACGTACTTTTTACCTAAATTCAATTATATTTTTCTACCAACAATAAAACCCTTAGAATTGTTACAATATCTATCTATGTGCCGTTTAAAGTCCATTTTTAGTTTAAATAATATTCTCCCAATGTATAAAAGCAAGTTGCTGTTTACTTTCGTCATCTGCCCATGATTGGGTATTTAAAGAGAATAGTAATTTGCTTTTTACATGATTAGATAATTAAAGTAAATGTTCAATTTGTTGTGTGAAGATTCTGTATTCCTTTAGCAAATAACACCAATATGGGGTAAACTCACACAGTTTGAGGAGAGGCAGTAATGGGGCATGCCAAGTTATCAATATTTATCTCAGCTGTGATTAGCTACAAATTGGATGAACACCAACCCTAGATAAATAGAAACATACATTAGTTAGTCAGTACCATGCCACTTTCCCATTGCAGTCATTAAAGTGGAACTTTACTCATAAAAACTTGGTAAAAAATAATGTTCTTTAGCGACATACCCTCCACATTAATAATTATGCCACCAAAATTAGTGTTTGCTGTAAATTGCCTCCAGCATTGTTCCTGTTTCTTCTTGCTGGAGGCTGCTATTTTGCTGAAGCCCAGAGCTCCTGAGGAGCAGTGAATCCTTATGTTGCGTACACACGGAAATTCCGACCGTGTGTAGGCTCCATCGGACTTTTGCTGTCAGAATTTCCGCCAGCAAAAGATTAAGAGCATGTTCTCAATTTTTCCTACGTGAAAAATTCAGATCGGAAACAATTCGACACATGCTCGGAAGCATTGAACTTAATTTTCAGTGTTGTACGTCACAGCGTTCTTGACGGTCGATAGTTCATAGAACTTTTGTGTGACCGTGAGTATGCAAGCTAAGCTTGAGCGGAATTCCGTCGGAAAAAACATCCAAGGTTTTCCCGAAGGAAAATCCGACCGTGTGTATGGGGCATTAGGCTGTCAGCAGATTAGCCTCTTCATTAGAAGAGCAACTGAGCATGTGCAGATTGAGACAGTGTTTTACTGGATTTTAAAACAGTATCAACACTTATTTAAAATAAAATACATAGCTTTACCTGCAAAAGGGGCCAGCATGAAGTGATCTAGCAGATCTTAATTTTCTGACTAAAGTTCCCCTTTAAGGTGTAGCTAAACCCAAATACTATAGTTGTGTAAACAGCTCCCTTTTGCTTTGTAAATGTAGTTGTGCAAGGTTTTCATATTGGTGTAAGCATAGGCGTGCGTACAGAGTGTGCCAGGTACACCCTAATCACCTCGTGCAGCGCAGATTCCCCTACTGCCCTGGCTCATTCCTGCCCCCCGCAGCACTGACGGCTTCCTTCCTCTTCTCTCCCAAAGGCTGCTGCTGCAGGCACACACGGGGGAGGTTTTAAAAGGAGTGGGGGAAGGGGCCGGTAATTATATCCCCTTTAAGGTAGGGTGACCAGACATCCCTGGTTTCTGGGGACAGTCCCCGGATAGAGGACACTGTCCCTGGACCAAGTCTGTCCTCGGTTTTGTCCCCAGATTGGATTTGAACAGGGGCTGGGGCAATTTCAAAGACAGTCAGTGCAGAATAAAAAAAGAAATCTGTATCTGTGCCCCTTTCTGATGATCATGTGCTGGTCTCAGCGTAGGGAATATTTCTTCAGTTTCGGGTGCATGCCTATTCAGCTCAGCTCGCATGTTCTTCTGCCTTGGCTCAAGTCCCGGCCAGCCGCCTGCCTGCTTATCTCCTTGCCTTCCCTGGCGGAGTGATCTTCCTCCGCTCCCCACCCAGTAGTAGCCGGGGCTGGAGAGTAAGACTTGACAGGCTGTGAGGCGGGCGGCGATGGGCAGAGAGTCGCCGATTGCCGCCATTACTAGTAAAAAAAAAATATATGTCCCCGGATTTCATTTAAAAAATCTGGTCACCTTACTTTAAGGTGTAGCTAGACCCAAATGCTATAGTTGTGTTAACAGCTCCCTTTTGCTTTGGAAATGTAGTTGTGCAAGGTTTTCATATTGGTGTAAGCATTGGCGTGCACACAGAGTATGCCAGGTTTGCCTGGGCACACCCTAATCACCTTGTGCAGCGCAGATTCCCCCTACTGCCCTGGCTCATTGCTGCCCCCCCCCCGGCAGCACTGACGGCTTGACGGCTTCCTTCCTCTTCTCTCCCAAAGGCTGCAGCTGCAGGCACACATGGGGGAGGTTTTAAAAGGAGTGGGGGAAGGGGCCGGTAAATATATAATTTACTGGCCCCTTTCCCTTTGTGAATGAACACAGTAAGTGATCGATCATGTGTTTGAGCTTTGGAGTGCACACCCTAATGCAATAGGCTGCGCACACCTATGGGTGTGAGTAAATGTTTCATAAATACCTGTTGATCCTGCCAGTTCCCGCTCCCCACCAGCTTCCAGATCTGCAGGGTGCTGGTCAACCTATAATTTTATCCAATCTGCTGTAGTCTGTGTCCCCTGCTGCCTAATGGTTTAGCAACTGAGACATGTAAAGCATTCTATGCATAAAGGTGAAAAACCTTCTGTGCTGCAGATCCCCACAAGACCCCCCCCCTCTCTTTTCTTACCTAAACCCGATCCGATCCAGCAATGTGCACGAGCGCAGCGGCTCCAGACGCTTTCGCACTCCTCATTGGACAGATTGATAGCAGCAGCAGCTAATAGCTCACCCTGCTGTCAATAAAAAGCTGTGAAATGGGAGAAGGGGGTGGGGCCGAGTTATGCTGTCTGTGTCAATGGATACAGCAGCAGAACACGAAAGCGAGTCCACACAGGTGCCCCCAGGTTAAGCGGCTTTCTGTGGGGGCACCCGAGGAAGAGGAGAGGCCTGGCCTGGAGAGCCGGTAGGGGCCCCAGAAGAAGAGGGTAGGGGCTGCTCTGTGCAAAACCATTGCACAGAGCAGGCAAGTTTGTTATTAAAAAAAAAATGTTTACAACCACTTTAAACAATGTCCCCTCCCGTTCCTAACACCTATGCCGGATAACCTGTGTAAAAAAAGTGGTATACTGTATACTTACCTATTTTCAGCCCACTTATCATGTGATTCCCTATGTCAGCCAGCAGTAGCTGCAGGAGAAAGAAGAGAGCACTCGGTAAAGCTTTGGAACGTCACTCATGGGCTCCGATGGCCCATCTATAGTTGACTCTCACTCCTTTACACCACAGCCACCACTGGCTGTCACCGGGGGGGGGGGGGGGGCAGATTACATGACCAGACTGGAGAGGGAACTAAATGCATTTTTTTTTGTTACACAGGTTAGCCAGGTTAGGCATTAGCTTTAAACACCTTTGTGATTATTTTTTATGTAAAGGGCAAGACCAGTGTTAGGGGATTGTGCACCTCTGTACTTCTTACAGGGTATAAAAGATATATATATGAAGCCTTAAAGCGGAGTTCCACACAATTTTTCAACTTTACATTAACAGCATTTTAGCATTTTAGCAATCCAATGATTGTCCAATGGAAATTCATTTTTAGTTTTTTCCTAAGGATTACCTGTGTAGCTCAGTTTTCAGTGGCGTTTCCGGTCTCTGCCACCCGCGAATATGGCCATCATATTTGGCGGCGCACTGTCTCCTGGGAGCTATGTGTCCTAATTCCCAGGAGTCAGTGTGGATGGCCACCGCTCGTTCTCGCGATATTGCGAAACCGGAAGTGACGCGATGACGCCAGTTTATCTTTGTTGCCATCCCAATGGGGCGGGCACTTTCGACAACGCTGCCCATTGTGATGGCAATGTCGGAAGTTTACGTACGTACATACTACGCATGCGCGAGAACGGGCGGTGCATGCTGGTAGATCAGCAGCACCGTATCCCGAAACTGTATGCTTGTGGGCTTCGTATGCCCACAAGCAAGATGAAAACGGCCAGGAACTAATTTTATAACTTCATTGTTTATATGAAACCGGACATTGGGGGATGAATTTAACAAAAAGAAGTGAGTGTTACATTGCAATGTTATAAACTTATGAATTGTTTCAAAAAAATTATAATTTTTGTCGTTGGAACTCCGCTTGAAGGATGTTATAGATGAGTGCACAACTTGGTATAACGCTCAGAAAAAAGTTTGTGATGCAGTGTGTATATGTTAGACAACGCTCCTGTCATTAGGGATGAGCAAAAATAAAATATTTGCCTGCACAGAATTGTTAACTCTTCCTAACAGCTCCAATACATACTGACAATATGGCTGCTGTTAGCCCACACTTTTATAAAAGTTTCCTTCTGAATTTTTGGCTTTGTGATTCCGCCTACCAGGGCCAAGGGCTATGTACGGCATTATTGTTTGTTCCTTATTTCTGATGGTGAACCTGCTAAGCTTTCTACCAAAAGTTCACAATTTGCAAAACTCACAAATCCTGGGGATTCAGCCCAAAATTATGGTAGCTGTGATGTCTTCAGGGATGTATTTATAGATGTCATCTTACTTTTAACTCTTTAGGGGGTGGGTACTGTATTTTTTTGTATGTGATACTAATAAAACTATTATTTTTTTTATACTAATAAAACTTTTGATACTAATAAAACGAAAACATTTTTTTTATACTAATTAAACTTTTTCATTATCTTTTTGAGGCCCCGAGTGTCTTTTTGAGCAGCTTCTTGTTGCTTTGGGGCCTCAGTCCTCAACTGGGTTCCCCATCTATTTTTTTTTGTGCTTTTATTGTGCTGCTTAGACCACACTTATTTGGTGAGTTGGCATTAGAACCCTTATATTGCCCTTTTCATTCCAATTGTGTAAGATTAAGTAGTAGTGAAACTGAACCTTATCCCTGTCTGTTAGGATCTGCTAAAGAAGCTGAGGGTAAAGGTGATGGACTGGCCAAGCATGTCTCCAGACCTAAACCCTATTGAGCATCTGTGGGGCATCAAATGGAAGGTGGCGGAGTGCAAGGTCTCTAACATCCACCAGCTCCGGAATGTCATCATGAAAAAGTGGAAGAGGACTACAGTGTCAACTTGTGAAGCTCTGGTGAACTCCATGCCCAAGGGGGTTAAGGCAGTGCTGGAAAATAATGGTGGCCACACAAAATATTGACACTTTGGGCCCAATTTGGACACTTTTTTTTGCTGGCAGCAGTTTAGACATTAATGGCTGTGTGTTGAGTTATTTTGAGGGGACAGCAAATTTACACTGTTATACAAGCTGTACACTCACTACTTTACATTGTAGCAAAGTGTCATTTCTTCAGTGTTGTCACGTGAAAAGATATAATAAAATATTTACAAAAATGTGAGGGGTGTACTCACTTTTGTGAGATACTGTAGGTATATCTTTCAGGGGCCCTAATATCATTGGGATATCCCAATCAAGGGATTATGAACAGGGCAATTTTTCAACAGCAAATAACATCAAACAACATTCTGAATACCAACCGGAATTTTTAATGATATAATAACTCTCTAATCCCCCCCCCTGTTTTCCCCCCTCCCTTTCCCTGTGTTCGCCGTGGGGGGATTACCCTTGGGTGCTCCTGCCTTTGCCGTTACCACAGATTGCTGGCCTTCCTGGGTTAGCAGCAACATGACCAAAAAACACTGTTTTTATATTCTATATGATTTCTTGCTTCTTTGTACATAACTCATAATATGTTTAAACTTCATACAACATTACCAGTATGCTTTATTGTCTTGTAGAGTATAATAATCAATTTCTCCTGAAGAAGCGGTTTTACCGCAAAACATGTAGTGGATTATACATCAAGCTTTATTACATCTCGTGTTCTTAATATCTATGGGGGCAACTCATCATCATTGAGAAGTAACAAGCATAAATGCACTGCTGTATATTGTTGTTTTTAAATTGCATGGATATGTATATTGGTCTTTTTAAAAAGATTTGTATAAATAAAATGTTATAATTTTTGTAAAACCATTGTAATTTCCCGGGTACCGAGATAATCCATTGTATCAGGACTGATAGGTGCAGCCCTGGGCGCCTCACTTTAAACACCACTAATTAAAGGATAATGGTACCCCTATTTATGTAACATTATAATTCTTCTGAGGCATTCAACCTATTTGAAGACAAATAGTGGTGGGACCGGCTTGTTTCCTCATGCCAGGTGTGGTCTACAGGTATATGGACAGACTAGGGTAGTATATAGACAGGCTAGGGTAGTATATAGACAGGCTAGGGTAGTATATGGACAAGCTAGGGTAGTATATAGACAGGCCAGGGTAGTATATGGACAGGCGAGGGTAGTATATGGACAGGCTAGGGTAGTATATGGACAGGATCAGGTAGTAAATAGAGAGGCTAGGGTAGTAAATGGAGAGGCTAGGGTAGTATATAAACAGGCTAGGGTAGTAAATGGACAGGTTAGGGAAGTATATAGACAAGCTAGGGTAGTATATGGACAGGTTAAGGTAATATATGGACAGGCTAGGGTAGTATATAGACAGGTTAGGTTAGTATATGGACAGGTTAGGGTAGTATATAGAAAGGCTAGGGTAGTATATTGATTTTTAGTTTGAGCATTACAGGTTAGCAACATTTGGGCTTATGTATAAATTAAATGACCTTAGCAACCAGCCAGCAGATCAGCAGCCACTAATAAAATATGATGGATTCCCTCTGTGCTCTCTCATATATCCTGCCGCTACAGAACTAACTTACCAGGTAACCTCCCTGGTGCTTTCGCTCTCTCTCAGTCTGCAGAGCTTTGAGTCATGCATGCACCAGAGAAAAAGATGGGCTGGGAACGAAGCTGGCCACACCCCTTCCTCGCAGACTCCATCCCTGTTTTCTGTGTCTCGTGGGTACCCCTGCCCCTGCAGCGCCTCAGCTCTTCATGAGTGTCAGTCTGACTCTGTGTGCGAGCAGCCTGCGGCAAGTATGAGTACCGAGTGTGCTATATTGAGGGCAACATGGTGGCCTTTTTACAGAGCCTCAGAGCGGCCTGGGGGGAAACAGCCACCCTGCCCCCTGGCCCAGTCTGCCCCTGCCGACACAGCGCCCCAGACTGATGTGCGCTCTAGGCCGGAGCCTATCATGCCTATAGGTAGCTCGGAGCAGCAGCAGGTGGAAAGGAGCAGGGCATAGGAAATATACATTAGAAACTTTGTTGAAGTTTTTTTAGGACACACTGTATCTCCTACCGCCAAGGTCTTAAAATGAATAGGTGAAGAAGTTTGATTTCAATATTGCAGTTTGCAAATGCACTGCAGGATTTCAGGAAGGCATTAAAACAGAAAAAGGCTGCAGGTCATCTAATTATAAATAATGCATCTGGTAAGCAGGTTTAAAGATTAGTTTGTTAAGAGACCTAAGTGTGCTACAAAAAAAAAACTGAAAAACTAAAGCAAAGAATTATCCAGCATTAACATTCCACTAAGTACAAAGGTTTGCTGTGAAACTCGGTCGAGAAGAAGAGGAAGACTTATCAATTGTCTAGCAAAGTCAACCAATATGTAAGATGGCATGTAGCACTAATGTCACTCCACTTTGTGCAGAGAGAGAAGCATCTATAGGATGTGGTGGTGCTTAACCCCTTTCACATCCACCCAGAACAACTGTGCTCCCATCCAGCCACCATTCCACAATAGGCTGGGCGGGAGTACTGTTGTTTTGGGTGGACGCTTTATGACTTCCTCCCAGGATCGGGCCACACTCTGGAGCAATCTGTCACCTGTCATGTCCACAGGACACAGTGTTGACAGATCACTGTACCGACCTGCTGCTGGTACCATGTAACCGCTGTGGCCAATCACAGCAGATCACATGACAGTTGTACACAATGAAAGGCTTTAATTCATGCCTTTCACTGTGTACTAGTGTAATGAGCTCTGTGATTGGTTAAAGTCATCACATGGTACAGACAAAGCCGATCACAGCCCACCTGTACCTTGTGATTAGCTGTTGGCCAATCACAGCTAATCACAATAGTAAACACTGAATGAGTAGTCTTCATTCAGAAAAAAGGTTGCTTATAACTGTAAAATTCACAGTTACAAGCAATCATAGTGTATTGTTATTATACAGGATTTATATAGCGCCAACAGTTTGCGCAGCGCTTGACAATGTTAGGGCAGACATTACAATTACAATACAATTCAATACAGGAAAAATCAGAGAGCCCTGCTCCTTAGAGCTTACAATCTAGGCGTGTATAAAAAAATAAAAACCCTGATCACCTCCCCAAAGTAGGAGTGTATTACTGTGGTAACACTGTATTGCTCTGGTCACTGTATGTAAAAAAAAATGAAAGTGATAAAACAAGAAAAAAAAAAGTAATACGGTAAATTTGTTTAAAAATAAACACATTTTTTTTTTTTTTTTTTTTACATACTGTCCCTGATCCCTGCCACAACAGTTATCTGATGACTCTTTACTGCACTGATGACAGTATGTAAAAAAGTTGTAAAAAGAAATACAAATTAATTTCTTCATTTTCAAAAAAAAAAAATTACAACTTAAAAAAAAAACTTGCCATGCCTCTTACTAAATACATTGGACTTTCTACTTTCCAAAAATGGGTCATTTGGGGGATATTTGTACTGTCCTGGCATTTTTGGGCCTCCAGAAATTAGTCAGTACATCATAATTGATCGATTTTCAGGTATATGTATCATAGTGTGTGGAGTCTATAAATTTCCTACAGACTAAATAATATACACTGATTTGGGTTATTTTCACCAAAGAAACTTATCAATATACATTTTGGCATAAATTTATGAAAAAGGGTTATTTATTTGCAAAATTCTGTAACAGAAACAAAGAAAAACTTTTTCAAAATTTTCTGTCTTTTTTAGTTTATTCTGTTAAAAAATAAAAAACCCAGTGGTGATGAAATACCACTGAAAGAAAGCTCTATTTATGTAAAAAAAAAAATTATAAAAATGTCATATGGGTACAGTGTTGCATGACCGCGCATTTGTCATTCAAAGTGTGACAGCGCTGAAAGCTGAAAATTGGTAAAAGTGTCTGGTATTGAAGTGGTTAAAAAAGAGGTTGAAATACTACAGTAAGTTGTTTCTCATCAAGCTGACCACACCTAGCAAATTAAATTTCATTCCAAGTTCTGTCGGAAAAGTGGGAAGCCAGGGCATTTGTTTTGTCAATGCATTGAGAGTGAGAATCCAAACCCCGAAGCTCCTAAATATACATCTCCAGCATTGGTGAACAGTTAATACAAGAAGACTGCTCAAGAAACTCTAGTTGTCCTTTTACATGTTCTAATCTCAGTGTGCCTGTAAGTGGACATCAGTTACTGTGCTTTGTGGACAATTCTTTGGTGGGTGCAACACAGGCAGTTAAGACATTATTGGCAACGCAAGTACAGGACGCAACAAACGTGCATTAGCTCTATTTGTGATTGCAAAGGTTAAATCTTTCTTTTAGTCTAGGGCAGGGGTGCCCAACCTTTTGAAGAACGAGGGCCACTGAAGCGACTTGGTAACTGGTCGCAGGCCAAAATGAGTGGAATGGGTGGATGACAGGTCTGTGTCCACGCTGCATGCGCTGAACGGACACAGACAGAGCCCACGCTACTCTATGAGCCCTCCAATTCAATCCGCCCAGACGGAAGGGGGCAGATCCCCTTCTGTTTGTTTTTTTTGCAGATTGGATTAGAGGTAAGCGGGGGGTAAATGGACATAGAGGTGAATGAAGGGTCCGATTGGGTCCTAAGGCTGCTTTCACACTGATGCACCACATGCACCTGTGACTTTGCTGCAGGTTAGCTGCACTTTGCCATAGACTTCTATTATATCTTGCAGGTGTGGTGCAATTTCTGAAAGCGCACCAAACCCACAGGTAATAACAGAAGTCTATGGCTAACTGCACTGATTTCAGTAATAAACTTATCTTTTAATAACAATCTTCCATTTAGTTTTTCCTGGCTGTTGCTGTCCCAGGCAGAGTGCATTTGGTATTGTTTGTGACAGGAGCTAGCGCTATATAAGAAGCATCAGCTTATGTGGCTCTGCTCTGCAGCTGCTTGATTTCTCTATTGCCGGCTTCATTCACAACACTGATGCTCTGGGATGAGGGGTCAGCAACCTGCGATCTGGGCTTGCCAAACTACCATCCCAGATCAGGAGGTCGCAGGCCACATCAGAGGGCTCCGCGGGCCACATGTGGCCCCCGGGGCCACTGGTTAGGCACCCCTGGTCTAGGGTATCATGAAAAAAAATGTTTTATTTATCTTATCCCTCATTTTTCAGGCTTCCTACTATGACCATGTCCCCAAAACTACTTTTTACTCATGTACTACTCACCCTACATGTTGGCATTACATCATTATCTCAGATAATGACAAAGCTGTCTCTGAATAAACAGGTCCATAGCAAAAATGTAAAAATTGCCTGGTCAATGGTAGATAAACTGGTTAATAGTCCTAACTGACTTAAAATGAAACCTGAGACCACTTCTACCACTTGCTAGTATTTAAAAAAATCCTCAGAATCAAATCTAGGATTAAGGGCCCTTTCACACCCTACCCCACACCTACGGATCCCGTGAGGATCTGTTCCTTTAACATCCGCTTGCTCAGCGGGGATCGCTCCGTTGATCCCCGCTGAGCCGGCAGATGACAGTGCAGTCCCTGCACACTGTGCAGGGACCGCCCTGTCAGATCTCCGCTCTCCTCTATGGGGGGATCGGATGTGCACGGACAGTCTGTCCATGTTCATCCGATCCGCAGACGGATGGAAAAATAGGATTTTCCTCTGTCTGCAGAAATGGAGCAAAGCGGGGACTGATGAGATCGGATGTCAGCGGATGTTCATCCGCTGACATCCACAATCCCATAGGGATACATGTATGTCCGTATTTCATCCGAAAACGGATGGATAAAAAACGGACATACGGTCCACATGTGTGAAAGGGCCCTAAGACTAATATTATCTTTTTCAGAAAAAGAAACAAAATATTCATACCTTTCATTGTATAAATATTCTGAAATAATAATAATATAAAAAAAAAAAAAAAATGTATCATAATTTCTTAAAAAATAAATCTGAATGCATGAATTAAAAATAATAAATTCATTCAAAACTATGCATTGTAATGCCCCGTACACACGGTCGGAATTTCCAATGGGAAAAGTCAGTCGGAAATTCCAACGGGGAAATTGAGAACCTGCTCTCAATCTATTTCTGTCGGAATTCCCTACAGAAAAAGTCAGATGGAGCATACACACGGTCGGAATTCCCGACCAAAAGCTCCCATCGGACTTTTTCTGTCGGGAATCCCGACCGTGTGTACGGGCAATTACAAAAAACTTTTTAGCCATAGAAAAAAAATGTAATGCTAATTAATGAAGAATAATCTGTAAACTTAAAAAATATGCATTGCAAAGTGAAAACATCAAAACCTAGTAAAACATGAAAAATGCCACACTCTATCATCATTTACTAAATGGCCAATCTGCCATAATTCAAAGAGCGGTGAAAATGTAGTTACCATCTACAGTGGCAAAGCTAGACATTCTTTCATTCAAAGACTCAGTTTGGCGCTCCAGCCCCCCCCCCCCCCCCCCGAAACATGTAGTATTTTGTCCCTAAATAGAAGGGGTTCAGTAGTAAGAGATGCAGAGGTCAGCAGTAAGTAATGCAGATTTCACAGGTCAGTAGTAAGTGATGCAGAGTTCAGAGGTCAGTAGTAAGTGATGCAGAGTTCAGAGGTCAGTAGTAAGTGATGCAGAATTTCAGAGGTCAGTAGTAAGTGATGCAGAATTTCAGAGGTCAGTAATAAGTGGCGCAGTATTCACAGGTCAGTAGTAAGTGATGCAGAGTTTAGAGGTCAGCAGTGACGCAGAGTTCCGAGGTCAGTAGTAAGTGATGCCAAGTTCATGGGTCAGTAGTATGTGGCGCAGAGCTTACAGTTCAGTAGAAAGTGATGCAGGGGTCAGTAATAAGTGATGCAGAGTTCAGGGGTCAGTAGTAAGTGACGCAGAGTTCACAGGTCAGTAGTAAGTGATGCAGAGTTCAGGAGTCAGTAGTAAGTGGTGCAGAGTTCACAGGTCAGTAGTAGGTGATGCAGAGTTCAGGGGTCAGTAGTAAGTGATGCAGAGCTCAGGGGTCAGTAGTAAGTGATGCAGAATTCAGGGGTCAGTAGTAAGTGTCGCAGAGCTCACAGGTCAGTAGTAAGTAATGCAGAGTTCAGGGGTCAGTAGTAAGTGATGCAGAATTCAGGGGTCAGTAGTAAGTGTCGCAGAGCTCACAGGTCAATAGTAATTAATGCAGAGTTCAGGGGTCAGTAGTAAGTGATGCAGAATTCAGGGGTCAGTAGTAAGTGATGCAGAATTCAGGGGTCAGTAGTAAGTGTCGCAGAGCTCACAGGTCAATAGTAATTAATACAGAGTTCAGGGGTCAGTAGTAAGTGATGCAGAGCTCAGGGGTCAGTAGTAAGTGATGCAGAATTCAGGGGTCAGTAGTAAGTGTCGCAGAGCTCACAGGTCAATAGTAATTAATACAGAGTTCAGGGGTCAGTAGTAAGTAATGCAGAGTTCAGGGGTCAGTAGTAAGTGATGCAGAATTCAGGGGTCAGTAGTAAGTGTCGCAAAGCTCACAGGTCAGTAGCAGGTCAGAGCAGTATAGATTGATGTAATGGAAAAGGAGATCAGCAGCCGGGCATAGCATCCAGGGCAGAGGGGGTGGTCAGGGGGCTTTGGGGGGGCGCAACTTAGATCTGGGGGGCAAAGCCATGTGACACACAATCTGGAGCCTGCAGCCCCTCATGGGCCCCTCAGGAGGCGTTAAGGGATTTGTTTTAGCAATTTCTGAAGGTTTCTCTGTCAGTGTTGGCAGGTGTTGGGGGAAGGTCACCTCCTGGTGGTGTGTGTCTTTTCCCCAGTTGTCAGGGAAGTGGGGTAAGCAGACATCCCCAGGTGTGAGGAGTACAGAGAATCCCAGCTGGTGACTAGGAGACACTGATCGGTGTCTTACCTCACCAGTGACATCGGTCCCATCGTGGCTACAGGACGGCACTCTCCTCCCCTTATCTCGCTGAGCTTGGTTACCATTCCATGTTGCTATCATACAGCATAGACACTTTCTTATGCTTGGCTGTTCTCACCCCGTGCTCCTCTCTATTCAGGAAATGGCTCACAGCCTCTCCCCAGAAAATGAGAACGAAGAGGTGTGGACTGTGGAAGGCAAAGTGGAAGCCCAGTACTGGAGCATGACTGTGGGGCCCTAGGGTAGTTCGGAGCTGGACTTTGTGGAGGGTATATTAATAATATCACAGGGAGGCTATAGGGGCCCCCTGGAGCTAGGGGAGGGGTTGCGATTGTGACCCCTGCAACCCCTCATGCGCCTGACAAAATACATCTCCGCTAAATTACTTTTTAATCCATACTATTGTGTTATGAACCAGTGAAGTCCATTTATAAACAGAAACACATTTGTGTGTTTCTAATAATTGTGGGAAATTTGCAGAGGCAAATTAATGACCACTTGACAACCGCCCCATAGCAGATTAACTGATTTTCGGGTACATCGGGCACGAATCCGCGCCGCCTAAGGCTCGCTCCCGCTATGCTTGTGCTGGCTCGATGTCCGCCGGCACCCAGTGATCGTTTATTACACAGGCAGAACAGCATTCTACCTATGTAAACAAGGCAGATTGTCGTACTGTCAGTATGGAAGGCATTGATCCTGAAGTGCTGCAAAGCAGGAACATGGATCAATGTCTTCCATTAGTAAAAGCACCCCCCCCCAAAGTCATAAAACATTGGTCAGGCCCAAGGTAAAACCTTTGATTGCCCCTGATGTTAACCCCTTTCCAGACAGTGTCATTAGTACAGTGACAGTGCATATTTTTAACACTAATCAATGTATTAGCGTCACTGGTCCCCATAAAAGTGTCAAAAGTGTCCGATTTGTCCGCTGCAATATCACAGTCCCACTATGAGTCGCTGGTCGCCTCCATTACTAGTAAAAAAAAAAAACATAAATAAACAAAATTTCCATAAATATACGGTATATACTCAAGTATAAGCCGACCCGAGTATAAGCCGAGGCACCTAATTTTACCACAAAAAAATGGAAAAACGTATTGACTCGAGTATAAGCCTAGGGTAAGAATGCAGCAGCTACTGTAAGCAGAAAAGAGGGTCAACAATGCCCATTTGCAGCTTCACTGTGCCCATTTGCATGCTTCACTGTGCCCAACCTCACTGTGCCCATTTCCTCACTGTGCCCATCTCCTCACTGTTCCCATCTCCTCACTGTGCCCATCTCCTCAGTGTGCCCATATCCTCACTGTGCCCATCGCAGCGTACCTGAAATTTTTGACAGACTGCGCTGCGGGCGTCCATTTTTTTAAATTTGCGGCTTCCTCCTGGTCCTGTGATAGGCGATTGACACTGTGTTCAGTGTTCCGCCTATTACAGCCATCTTCTCATCCTCAGACTTTCCCAGCAGACACTGTGTTTAGTGATCCGCCAATCTCTGAAGTTCTTTCATCCTCGAACAAGAAAAGGTCTGTGATTGGCGGATCACTAAACACAGTGTCTGCTGGGAAAGTCCGAGGATGAGAAGATGGCCGTGATAGGTGGAACACTGAACACAGTGTCAATCACCTATCACGGAACCGCACGGGACCAGGAGGAAGCCGCGAATTTTAAAAAATGGACGCCCAAGGTACACTGACTCGAGTATAAGCCGAGAGGGGTATTTTCAGCCCTAAAAAAAGGTCTGAAAAACTCAGCTTATACTCGAGTATATACGGTATCCCACAGTTTGTGGACGCTATAACTTTTGCACAAACCAATCAATTTGCGCTTATTGCCATTTTTTTACCAAATATATGTAGCAAAATACATATTTGCCTAAATTGATAAAGAAATTTTATTTTTTTACTTTTTTTTATTGGATATGTTTTATAGCAGAAAGTAAAAAATATTGTTTTGTGTTTTTAAACATTGTTGGTCTATATTGTTTATAGCGGAAAAAATAAAAAACACAGAGGTGATCAAATACCACCAAAAGAAAGCTCTATTTGTGGGAAAAAAACTGCAATATAGCAGATAAACAGACAAGCACTGTTTATGGTCTAATATCTGAAATTTTATAACAGACTGGCATGTGAAATATAGAAACATATTGTTAGTGCTGACCACCCGCTACTTGCTCTGCATTTTCAATAAGATGTCACTTACAAGATTACTGTCTTCTGACGAGGGCAAAACTCACACCTTCTATTTTAGAATTCACCCTCCTGTTGCTATACATTTGCATATTAACTGTTCGCTGTCCGGATCTTTTTGTAGAAAATTGAGCATTGAAGTTCAATAAAACAGGAATTTTCATTTCTTATCAGTGCTTAATTTCAGGATATTTACAATGATATTTTTTATTATTGTCTGTCTTGTAAACATTAGAGGTGTACATACATAGACTATTAATTACAGGCAAACATTACCTCAAGTTGTGGAACTCAGTTTTAAAAGGACACTAAAGGTACATGTTTTTTCACCTTAATACATCCTATGCATTAAGGTGAAAAAACATCCGACAATACCGCCCCCCCAGCCCCCCGTTTTACTTACCTGAGCCTGTTCACCTGCGGCGCTCGCCCCCGACGTCCTCTTCGCCGCTCAGCCTGGTCGTTCATTGGCTAGAGTGGATGGATTGAAAGCAGCGCAGCCATTGGCTCGTGCTACTGTCAATCAAATCCAATGACGCGGCACGCCAAGGGACGGGACCGAGTGATACAGCGAGTGGCTATAGCCACCGGCTGTATCACGGGAGCACGCCCGCAAGAACTTACCACCATGCAAGCTCGCTCGCATGAAAGTGTTCAGTTCTTGCGGGCAGGACCATAGACAGCCGCCGAGGGACCCCAGAAGACCAGGTTCGGGGCCACTCTGTGCAAAACAAGCTGCACAGTGGAGGTAAGATTAACATGTTTGTTATTTAAGAAAAAAAAATTCTCTTTAAGCCTCATACACACCACTAGTTTTTTTCCCAGCGAGTTGAACAAAATAAAACTGACAGCTCAGGTCATTGCCACTGTACTAACAATCCGATGTTAGTACAGCGATCTGCCCCGCTGTGCTATTGCGTTCTAACAGGGGGACATTCCCTCGCTAGAACACTCCAGTCAGCACTCTCAGCCATTGGCTATGATCGTTGATAGGGAGCCGGTCGGCAGACTTTTTTCGGTCACGAGCCTTCTGTCTGACCAGCTGCCATACATTCGGCCTATGTGTACTAGGCTTAATCTGCCATTTTAGTGAGAATATGCAGCTTCAGCATCAGCTGTCACCACATACGTTAACTTTTAGCATATTTCCAAAATGTTACAAGCTCTGAAAATAACATAGTATAGGGGGAGCACTATTTTAAAAGTCCACTGACTGCTCATAAAATGTATCACCCTACAGGTTTTGCATCTGTCCAGGCCCTTCCTCAGAAGCCAGTGGACTGACATGTAAGGAGAGCCAACTGTATGACCAGTTAATGGAATTTTAGCAAACTATGTTATCCCTCCAAAGCTTTATTTAGATTTATCATTAGTTTTATTACAACATTCTGTACTGCATTTAATTATTTTTACATGCCCAGCAAAGATTGCGCCCATCAGATCTTGAATATGATTGCCTCTTCTTGTGGATGATATTAAACCTATACAGATGTATAGGAGTACAGAAGTATACCTTAGCCTGTATGCAAGATTAAGGGCTTGGTTTACTTAAGGCAAATAGATTGTTTGCTTTACAAATTGGACTGTTCATTTTGCAAGGAAAATTTCCCCAGAGCTTGGAGAATGAGGTACTGACTTCCATTATCTAATCATCTGCAAGGAAAATGCATTTTTTTATTATTATTTTCCTTGTACATTTTGGGGAAAAAAATCCCCTGCAGAGTGAAACTTCACTTGCAAAGTGAATAAGTATTTGACTTCAGTAAATCAACCCTTATGTCTTCTTTAGTACAGAGATGATAGGCCAAGACATCTAAATCTCCATTGTAGGCACAAGCCACCCAGGTATCATTAAGCCATAAACCTGTACTTTGCCCATGCAGAGTTTATCAACAGTTTTTTTTAATGCTCCCTTCCTTGCTGCAAATACTTATTTACTTTTACTTCCCTCTTCACTCTATCCCATCCCACACCTAGATTCCAGGATCTTTTTCTGCCCCTTTTTGGCAGTGCGAGTCCAATTACTAATGACCACTGCTGTCACATTAGAGGAAAGAGTGACTCAGTCACATGCTTCTTCATACCCAGATAAACTGGGTAAATTCTTTTCTCCCAGTGGCTCAATGAAGCAGCAGGCAAGTTACTTTGACATAAATGGGCAAAGCATAGGTCTGCTTTAAAGTGATATTGAAGCTTGATTTTAAAAAATAAAAAATAACAAACGTGTTATACTTACCTGCTCTGTGCAATGGTTTTGCACAGAGGAGCCCCGATCCTCCTCTTCTTAGGTCCCCGGCCAGCTCTCCTTGCCCTTTTCTTCTGCCTAGTGCTCCACAGCAGCCGCTGCTCCATGTGTCCATTCACACATGGAGCGCGGCTTGGCCCCGTCCTCTCCTCTTTGGCTCACTGGCTGTGATTGACAGTAGCGGGAGCCAATTGCTACCACTGCTATCACAGCAAATTACTAGGGAGAGACCCAGAAGAGCTGAGGCTTTCATACACATCGCTTGATCAGGATGGGGCTCTGATACATTTTAGGGGGAGCTGGGGGCTGGCTACTGAACACAAAATGTTTTTTACCATCATGCATAGAATGCATGCAGGTAAAAAACCTTGAGCCTTTAAAACTGCTTTAAAGACCTGAGTCCCCCTGCATCAGGGCTGTATTTATGAGATTTTCTTTATGTTTGATTATGAGACCATGCCATCCGACCTGTTTACTTCACAGTACCCTGTCGATTTCAAACCCCAATTGTATAAATAAAGCTTTCCCTGTACCTCTACCTCATTACAAGACAACCATATTGCAAATATTACAGCCATTCTAATCGAAATATAAACCAGATTACTTATACATATTATCAATTGCAGTGGATAGGACATTTTCACGCAAATACCTGTATGTGTGACCTGTATTTAGGAACAAGACCTAAATACCATAGTCCTTTGGCAAAAGCATGATGTGCTGAGGTCTCTTTCTTTATCAATGACAGTGCTTGGTAACTCAAGCCTCAACCAATCTTATATGCTTGAGTATTGCTGTACCACTTTGACTTTCAGCCCAGGTATAGAGAAACAGGAGGGGGTGGGGGCCAGGGAATAGTTGCTGAAGCTGACCCTATGGCATTTAGGTATAAAACGGGGCAGATTCCCCATTTCATACTTTCTTCTATCTATTATATCTAGCAGTGGATAGAATATTTCCCTTGCAAATTCAGAAGACCATGAAGAATGACCTACAGACAATCATTCTGGCGCACACATCACAGAACTTTGGTTTCTTCAAATAATGATCCTTGAATTTGTGGGGTTTGTCATTAACAGGACGAGGTGGCTCTGGAGGAGGTTCAAGGTCTTCTTCTTCTTCCTCCTCTTCTGACTCATAGATATAGTAAATGATTGGGCCCGAGTTGGGCAGCTCGCCATTTGGCTGAGTTTCTGGGCTTGGAGGCTGGGGCTCATCTTCTTTGTTCTTCTTTTTGAACATTTCCTTTAGCTTCCGAACCTGAAACAGATAATTACACATTTATTACAGGAATAATGTCATAGTATGAATAGTAATGTTAGCGTTGAAAGATGTTCATAATATAGTTCATATGACAAAAAACAGTTAGACAAACTTATATTTGGTCGTTGACTACAGAAATTGCATGTAGGACTCTAAAGTAGGGATGAGCCGAACACCCCCCTGTTCGGTTCGCACCAGAACATGCGAACAGGCAAAAAATTAGTTTGAACACGCGAACACCGTTAAAGTCTATGGGACACGAACATGAAAAATCAAAAGTGCTCATTTTAAAGGCTAATATGCAAGTTATTGTCATAAAAGTGTTTGGGGACCCGTGTCCTGCCCCAGGGGACATGTACCAATGCAAAAAAAAGTTTTAAAAACTGCAGTTTTTTCGGGAGCAGTGATTTTAATAATGCTTAAAGTGAAACAATAAAAGTGAAATATTCCTTTAAATTTCGTACCTGGGGGTGTCTAAAGTATGCCTGTAAAGTCGCGCATGTTTCCCGTGTTTAAAATTGTCCCTGCACAAAATGTAATTTCTGAAGGAAAAAAAGTCATTTAAAACCACTCGCGGCTATAATGAATTGTCGGCTCCCCGGCAATACAGATCGAAGTCATTGAAAAAAAACAGCAGGCATCCATCCCCCCCCACAGTCCATTACCAAGCCATTTGAGTCTGGTATGAATATTAAGGGGAACCCCGAACCAAAAAAAACGTGGGGGTCCCCCCAAATTCCATATCAGGCCCTTCAGGTCTGGTATGGATTTTAGGGGAACCCTGCACCAAAATAAAAAAAATGGCTTGGGGTCCCCCCAAAAATCCATACCAGACCCTTATCCGAGCACGCGACCTGGCAGGCCGCAGGAAAAGAGGGGGGGGACGAGAGAGTGTCCCCCCTCCTGAACCGTACCAGGCCACATGCCCTCAACATGGGGAGGCTGTCCCCATGTTGATGAGAACAAGGGCCTCATCCCCACAACCCTTGCCCGGTGGTTGTGGGGGTCTGCGGGCTTATCGAAATCTGGAAGCCCCCTTTAACAAAGGGGAAAAAAGAGGGGGAAGGTGGGACTTTAAATGAAACAGTGGGCTGATGGGGATAAAAAATTAGGTAAACCAAAAGATGTTGAATGCATGTATTGAATAAATACAGAAGATATACAATGAAAAAAGGGGAAAGCAGCGTGTACATAAGCACATGGCATGACCAAATTTCCATTCATAAACAGATATAAACATAAGAATACATGGCAATCAATAATGGCAATCAATCAAATGAGGGCGTGTGTGAACATTTATGAGCTGAGCAGCACACAGCATTGGTGGTAAGTAATGAAGTAAAAACAAGTCTAAAACGAATTGATCAAAATAAAATAAAAATCCCATTGGTGCATGAAGCTGCATCATTGTAAGCCCGACACAATGTTTCGTGTATGTAGAAACACTCCTCAGGGGCAGATGCAAGGGGTTGTCTGGAAATACAGAATAATAATGATCAGAGTGATAAATTGATTTCCACCAGAAAAGACAGGAGGTAAATTCTGGTTACTTACAGGGTGTGCCACATTATGATGCATGTGAAAGAAAGGGCCAAGAGGCTGCCCGTCCCGGGAACTGAGGTGGCAGAAAATCAAACACATAGCGGGGCGCAAAGGCATCATCCCTAGGCAGCAGATAGCCATAATTGTACCTGAAGTAAGGTATTCCCTCAAGGTGCAGTGGAAGTATCTGAAATGAATGGGTAAATCCATCAGGAACGACCCACAATATAAAGGAAATGGTGAAATGGAAACTGCATGAGGGATAATCGTTGTTACCTTGTGAGTGTGCTGAATGGCAATGACTGGTAGAGGCTGTGGCGTCTGCATGCAGATGGCAATGGGCTGGATGACCAGGGAGACACCTATATAGCGCCCCGCACGTGCGTGAGACTGCCACCAACGTCACGCTGGCTCGATGTTGCTGGAGGCGGGGCCACAACCAGGCGGCATAACAGCCTGCCTTGGAGTGACGCCGCATAACCTAGACATGTCGGCCAAGTAGGATCATGCGCGCTCAACAGAGCGACGCCCCAAAGGGGCGTCACCCGGATGTGCGGCGCGTAACGCTGATGCAATGACAGCATCCGCCCAGACTCCCCAACGACATCCTGCCCAGTGACGGGCGGAAGTGGCGGGGAGATGAGGGGGGGCACCATAAGCGCATCACAGTCCCGGGTAACGGGCAGGAAGTGGCCCAAAAAATCCACAAATGTGCATCAATGCTCAAAAGTCAACCCCATGTAGAAACTGGCAGGGGAACACTGCCAGTTGCAGACCACTGTTTCCATCCCTGGTACAACTATGAAAAGAAACGGGGGACGCCCAGTGGCGTTTTGGGACTTTGAATGAGATAACATATGAAATCTCCATCCCATATTAAATGAAAAAAAGGGGGGAAATTTAACAAAGGGGAACTCCAGATCCCGGCCCTCCCCCTATGTGAATTGGTAACGGGGTACATTGTACCCCTACCATTTCACATAGAAAGTGTAAATATTTGTAAAAAACACACAGACACAGTTGGACAAGTCCTTTATTTAAAAATAAAATAAATAAATAAATAAATAAATTCCAGCGATGTAATCCCGTCGATGCCCAACGATGATCCATTCTCCAGCGACGCTGCAGTCTCCCCTCTCCAGTAGGAACGAAACCCCCATGACGTGTAAGAGGGGGCGGGGTCATCCGTCCTTATCATAGGGAACCCCCAGTGTTCCCCATGATAAGGACGGGTGACCACGCCCCGTGACGTCACAAATCAGGGTGATACAATGAGTTAGTTTGTTAACTGTATTCTTGAGCTAGATCAAATGAATGGTACAATTGGGACGATTTACTAAAGAAGTGGAGGCTGTTTAGCTAGAAAAATTAAAAATGTAATTTTGCTAGCACATGATTGGTTGATTGCGATGAACACAGCTTTACCAAATTTACTAACATAACTTTACAAAGTAAAACAAACTTTGGCATATGAAAAGCACGACTCCTTTAGTAAATCAACACCATTTTGGTAATTAAAGATGTAAAATAAAATGACTCATAATAATCAAACCTGATTTAAACTTTACCCTGTGACCTACAAATCTTCACAATTCTGTGATGTTACTGTTCTTTTACATATGACACTATGTGATTGGATTAAAAAATGATATGTAACTGGTGTTTAATAGGTATCTAATTTTCTTATAACTATACGACTTTTAAAGCGTTCTGCCGGAAAAAAAAGAAATGAAAGTCAGCAGCTTCAAATACTGCAGCTGCTGAGTTTTAAAATAAGGACACTTACCTGTCCAGGGTGCCTGCGATGTCCTCACCCGAAGCCAACCTGTCCCTCGGCTCCCAGGTGGAGGCTCCGACATCTTCAGTAAGGGAATCAGGAAGTGGAGCCTTGTGGCTTCACAGCCTTGTTCCCTACTGCGGATACACGAGTCGTGCTGCGCGTCCTGACTGGTCCTTGTTGTCTTCTGTGACCTGTGTGTCTCCCAGTAGACAGCGGGGGATACGGAGGAGGGGCTGGACATGGCATAGATCACTGCGGCGATCTATAGCCGGAAGTGGGAGCGAATACCTGTATTAGACAGGTATCTGCTCCCCCCTGAAAGGTGTCAAATGTGACACCGGAGGGGGGGAGAAACCGGATAAGTTAAATTTTTGTGTGGAACTCTGCTTTAAGAATAATATATATTTTTTTTGTAGGAACAAGCTTTTAATTTCTTTTAATAATTAGTCATATATATATATATATATATATCTCTCAACATCCCATGTGCTTTGAAACTATAACACGCAGTTATCAATAAAGCAAAAGCACACACTTTGCTTCCCAACAGTTCAAAATAATTGCACCCTGTGACAGGTTAGTCTATATAAAAACAATACCTATTGACAAAGACGGAATGACGAAACGCGTATGAGCGTGACCACGCGGCTTGTGAGACTGCCAGCAGCTGCAAACTCTACCCGGGAATCACCCAGGGTTGCCACCTGTCCGGGATTCACCCGGACAGTTCGGGTTTGGAATCATGTGTAGCGGGTATGTACTTTCCCGGGTGTGAATTTTAACCTGACAGAGACATTGGTGATGTAAAATTCCCTGCAGCCCAGCGGGTGGCGCTGTTGCCCTGGGCTGGGGTTAAATCATTGCTGTGTGTCGTGCCTCCTTTTTGTCCTCCCTCAGAAGCGGTATGGTGGGGCGGGGAACCCGCCGTGCTTGCTGGAAGGGGGTATAAAGGGGCCGGCCATCTTTGTCACGGGGTCGAAGTCCAGGGCACCTTCAGCCTGTGGACGGTGGTTGGTGTTGGTTCTCTAGGCGGGCTTAGGGCTAGAGGACAGCCGGAGGTCGTGTTCCATCCCAGGCACCTTTAGCCTGGGGTGAGGTACTCAGATGGAGGTCCGGAGCTCAGTGCCCAACACTGAGTTCCGCGAGGGAAGGAGATCCTAGGGAACCCCGGGAGTGGGTACCCGAATGCGGAAGGCGTAATGAACCGGGGGAGCTCCTCACTCGAAGACCTGGTGCAGCAGATTGCCAGTGACGGGTGAGGCCTCGTACACACGACCGAGTTTCTCGGCAAGAACCAGCAAGAAACTTGCTGGCAGAGATGTCTTGCCGAGAAACTCGCTCGTGTGTATGGTTTCTCGTCAAGAAAACCGACAAGTAATCTCGACGAGAAAATAGAGAACCTGCTCCCTATTTTCTCGTCGAGATTCTCGTCGGCATGTTTCTCGACGAGAAAAGTGAGTGTGTGTACACTTACCTGTCCTACCGGAAGCCCGCGCATGTTCGAAATGAATTCGACGCATGCGCGGTAGCTTCCTAGGCATAGGTAGGGTATACCAAGACGGCGGCGACGGCATCGAATGTGACGAGCGCATGCTCGTCGTAGTCGATGATGTCACCGCGTACGCTCTCTCATCGGAGACCGCCTGGAAGGAAATTCCCCCTCGCTCGGAGACCGCAACTCACTTTCAGGAAGGAAAATGGAGAACACGTTGTGTCTGGGCCTACTCGCATCCACACCTCCTTTTCTGTTCTTTTTCTACCAAGGGTGTTCTGATTATAAGGTATATATTTACTGATCGTACTGTTGCTTTAAATTGGCATCCATTACTAGCAGGAACTGTAGTATATTCCGCCCACTTCCTGCTCAGCAGTCAGCAGTCATATTAAATAATCTTTCTACAGAGAAGGAAGCATGCTAAAGACCTCCACTATTTCTTAATACAGGCCTTGGAAGCATAAGTCTGTAAGTAAGCAGTCATTAGTTTTCAGTTAGTCAGTATATGTTCTACTAATGCAACTACATTTTATGTGTCTGTCAGGAAGTTCACTCAGCTAGGCCACATTTTTGCTAGCTAGTGCCTTAACAGTATTGCAGCATGCCTGTTACTATTTGCATTTGTGATGTAATGTTAAATGCTAATGCATATTTTTATAATTTGTGTTTTGCAGTTTTACAAAAAACTTATTCTCAGTAAAGATTTCAACTATAAGCCCTTCCTCCTGAGTCTTTGTTGGGAAGCTGTTAGCTGTCTGCCAAGCTTTGTCCTTTGAACACATTGTGAGGGCAGAACAGTAAAAAGACTTTTAACACAGCGGGCCTAGTTTAAAGAAGAGTGGATGCATTCTGCTCATCATCAGCTAACCTCTACAGCCACAGACACTAAAGAGAAGTAATCTGTTTCATCATGCAGCACACAGACAAGGATAATACACCAGTCATCCCTCAGCATACACAAGCAGAGGAAAGCATACAAAATATGACAACCAACAGGTCACGCTGCACAAGCTCCAGAGTCTCTAGTCAGTCGGATCAGACATCAGCTGGTGCTGAATCTGCCAGGTCCAAGCGCACTAGCTCTAGACATTCAAGCTGCTCTAACCTGTCGTCCACCAGTGCTGCAGCTGCCAAGGCCCATGCAAAAGCAGAAGCTGCGCGTGCACTGGCTTCCTATGCAATACGTGAAGCTGAAATGATAAGAGAACAGGGCTGCATAGATGAAGAACATCATATGATTAAAGCTAAAAGTAAAGCTGAAGCACTTAGAAGAAAAGCAGAGGTGAAAGCATCTTTACATATTATCAAGCAAGAAAAAACTGCTTCAGCAGCCTTAGCTGAAGCCGAGGTGCTCATGAGAGCTGCCGAAGAACAGTACAGAGAGCACTCTGTGATAGATACCCAAATGACACCACTTAGTGCAATCCAACGCACCAGTGAGTATGTGCAATTGCACGCGACCATGCGCTCGGATCAACAGTCTAATGATGCATTGGAATCGTCAAAGGTCCCACTAGCAACAGACAACTTTGATATCGCTCGATGCCACAAGACTGAACCAGAACTTTACTATAACAAGCCAAGTGGTTACATACTCAGAGACCAATCTGTTGGTCCTTCAGGAAATCAAACAAATGGTGACATAATCCCTCCTTGGGAAAATATAAATCCGGCCTATAGCAGGAAGACTTGCAGTAAACGAGAACAACCACACGACTATAGTGGATTTTACCAAGCATCCCAACCGTCTTACCAGCCACAGACATGCCCTGTGTTTGTTCCCAGAAAATGCCCACCTGAGGCAGCAGGAGCCACAGAGGTGACAAAATACTTGATACGCCGTGAAATGGTGAGCTCTGGTCTCCTGAAGTTTGATGACCGTCCAGAAAATTATTGGGCCTGGAAGTCATCTTTTCTAAGCAGCACCCAAGACTTAAATCTGAAAGACAGGGAAAAGCTTGACCTACTCTCCAAATGGCTCGGACCAGAGTCCACCGAGCAAGCCAAAAGAATCAGGTCAGTACATGTTCATGATGCGACAGCAGGGCTTACAATGTTATGGCAGAGATTGGAAGACTGCTATGGGTCACCTGAAGTAATTGAAGATGCACTTCTAAAGAAAATTGAAAATTATCCAAAATTAACCAATAGAGACAATCAGAAGCTGAGAGAGCTTGGTGACATACTTTTAGAGCTGGAAGCGGCAAAGGCTGGTGGATACCTCCCAGGCCTCTCATATTTGGATACAGCACGCGGAGTCAAACCGGTAATCGAGAAGCTTCCTTACAGCTTACAAGAAAGATGGATCACGCAAGCATCAAAATACAAGGAAGATCATCAGGTGGCATTTCCACCTTTCTCCTTCCTCGCCAAATTCATTGTGAAGCAAGCTAAAATATGCACTGACCCAAGCTTCGCCCTTTTGAACAGGGGAGGCTCCAGTTCTGTAAAGACAGAGAAACAACTTTCAGTGTACAATAAAGAACGCAGAGCAACAGTATCTGTACGGAAGACAGAAGTACCGACTGAGTTTGAGGCCAACCAGGAAAAAAGCTCAGGAGTGCAAATTGAGGACCCAGATAAGCAGTGTCCCCTACATAACAAGCCTCATCCACTGAGAAAATGTCGCGGTTTCAGAAGCAAGACGATAGAGGAGCGCAAATCTTATCTTAAGGACAAGCGCATTTGTTTCAGATGCTGTGGTTCAACTCAACATCTTGCTAAAGACTGTGTGAAAACAATTCGATGTAAAGAATGCAATAATGACAACCATCTGTCTGCTTTACACCCAGGACCAGCACCATGGAAAACAGAGAATCCGGTAACCCAAGAAGATCATGGTGGGGAGCAAAAAGAGAGTGCATTACCAGCAATAACCTCAAAGTGCACTGAAATCTGCACAAACACATTTAACTCGAGATCATGCTCCAAGATATGTTTAGTCAAGGTGCATCCTGCAGGCCTCAGAGAGAGGGCAATCAGAATGTATGCGGTCCTAGATGAACAAAGTAACAGATCTTTGGCAAGAACAGAGTTCTTTGACCTCTTCGGTGACAGAGGAAGTCCAACTCCGTATACTTTGAGGACATGCTCAGGAGTTGTGGAGACATCAGGGAGGAGAGCAAACAACTACATCATTGAATCATTAGATGGGAAAACGCAGCTGACTCTGCCCACTCTCATTGAATGTGATATGATACCAGATGATAGATCAGAGATACCCACACCTGAAATTGCTCGTCACTACCCTCATCTGATGCAAATATCAGACAAGATTCCAGTACTGGACCCAGGTGCTGCAATTATCCTTCTACTTGGAAGAGACATATTGAGAGTGCACAAGGTCAGAGAGCAATACAATGGGCCACACAATGCACCATTTGCACAACGTCTTGACCTTGGATGGGTCATAATTGGTGATGTATGTCTGGATGGAGCTCACAAGCCATCAAAAGTGAATGTCTACAAAACAAACATGTTGCAAAATGGCCGCACATCATGTCTTAGCCCCTGTACCAACAAGAAACAGATTAAAGAAAGACTAGTCAACCCAATACAACAGCAGAAAGTTCGGAGTTACATGGAGGCTATCACCTCATCTGAAGATACAGATGAGCTAGGATGCAAGGTGTTTGAAAGAACGCGAGATGATGACAAACCAGCACCATCTGTTGAAGATAGCCTCTTCCTTGAGATAATGGACAGAGAAGTCTTTCTAGATGAGTCAAACAGCTGGGTAGCTCCACTACCTTTCCGTTCACCCCGACATCACCTTCCTAACAACAAAAGACAAGCAGTGAAGCGTCTCACCTCATTGCGACGCACTCTAGACAGAAAGACAGATATGAAGGAACACTTCCATGATTTCATGCAGAAGATCTTCGACAGTGGTCAAGCTGAAAAAGCACCACCATTGGAAGAAAAACAAGAATGTTGGTACTTACCAATATTTGGAGTGTATCATCCTCAGAAACCAGGACAGATACGAGTAGTATTTGACTCCAGTGCAAAGTATGAAGGCCTTTCCCTAAACGATGTCCTCCTCAGTGGACCTGACCTGAATAATACACTCCTTGGAGTCCTCATCAGGTTCCGAAAAGAACGCGTTGCAGTAACAGCAGATGTACAACAAATGTTCTACTGTTTTCTTGTCCGCAAAGATCACAGAGACTACCTGAGGTTCCTGTGGTATGAAGACAATGACTTCAACAAAGATGTCACAGAATACAGGATGAAGGTACATGTGTTCGGGAACAGCCCCCCTCCAGCTATAGCTATCTACAACCTGAGACGAGCAGCACAGAAAGGTGAAGAAGAACACGGCACAGATGCCAAACATTTTGTTATGAGAAACTTTTATGTGGACGATGGACTTGCTTCTTTCTCTAGCAATGAAGAGGCTATCGACATCCTGAAGAGAACAAGGGAGATGTTAGCAGAATCTAACATAAGGTTACACAAGATAGCGTCCAACAGCAGCAAAATCATGGAAGCATTTCCCTCAGAGGACCGTGCAAAAGACCTCAAGGACCTGGATCTAGGAACAGATTCACTGCCCCTTCAAAGAAGTTTAGGGCTCAGTTGGGATCTGAAAACCGACAGCTTTACATTTAGAGTATCCAGAGAAGAGAAGTCGTTCACGAGAAGAGGTGTCTTGTCCACGGTCAACAGCCTTTATGACCCCCTAGGATTTGTAGCCCCCATAACCATGCAAGGCAAGGCTCTTATGAGAGAAATTGCTACTGAACATGAACAAAGTGAATGGGATACACCTCTACCTAAGGAGAAAGAAATGCAGTGGAAGTTGTGGAAGGACTCATTAATAGAGCTTGAACAACTTATCATACAAAGGTCATATGTCCCTGTTTCTCTGTCTGCCACGAAGCAAAGAGAATTGTGTGTATTCTCAGATGCATCTACTATGGCTATAGCAGCTGTAGCCTACCTTAGAGTAATGGACTTTGAAGGACAAAACTATGTTGGGTTTATCATGGGAAAGTCCAAACTGGCTCCACGTCCTGCTCACACGGTTCCACGTTTGGAGCTTTGTGCTGCTGTCTTAGCAGTGGAGATGGCAGACATGATCATTGCTGAACTGGACATTGAAATTCATGCAGTGAAGTTTTACACAGACAGCAAGATTGTGTTAGGATATATTCACAATGCTTCGAGAAGATTCTACATGTACGTGTCAAACAGAGTGATACGCATCAGAAAGTCCACACGGCCAGAACAGTGGCACTACATCAGTACGGATAAAAATCCAGCCGATCATGGGACTAGACCGGTTCTAGCAGCTGTCCTGAAGCACACTAACTGGTTCTCAGGACCATCCTTTTTGAATAGATCAGAAACCGAAGAGACCACTCAGTTTGAGACATTTGAACTTGTAGAACCAGATAATGACAAAGAAGTACGTGCACAAGTAACGGCGTATAGTACCATAACTACTAGAGGCAACCTTGGCGCACACCGGTTTGAAAGATTCTCCAGCTGGAAGTCACTCATTCGAGCTATAAGAAAGCTTATTCACCTAGCCAAATTCTTCTGTAGAGCTACAAACACTGACAAGTGCAATAGCAATCATCTTACGCAAGCCGAAATTATCATCATTAGATGTGTTCAGCAAGAAGTTTTCAAAGAAGACATCAAGTGCCTTCTTAAAAGAGAAGAGATCTCCAAACACAGCCCACTCAAAAAACTGAACCCAATACTTGATGAAGATGGAGTGATAAGAGTTGGAGGTCGCTCGTCAGTAGTGGATATGACGGTCGAAGAGAAACATCCTTTTATAATGCCCAAGAATCATCACATTTCATTTCTGTTAGTAAGACACTATCACGAACAAGTTGCACATCAGGGTCGCCACTTCACTGAAGGAGCAGTCCGGCCAGCTGGATTATGGATCATAGGGAGTAAACGACTAGTCTCCAGTGTCATCCACAAATGTGTAATTTGCAGAAAAATCAGAGGGAAACTTGAAGAGCAGAAGATGTCAGACTTACCTGCTGATAGACTTGCTTCAAACCCACCCTTTACTCATGTTGGCCTAGATGTCTTTGGTCCTTGGAACATCTCCTCACGTCGGACCAGAGGAAGCAGTGCAGAAAGTAAACGTTGGGCTGTTCTGTTCTCTTGCATGAGTACAAGAGCAGTACACATTGAAGTCATCGAGTCTCTGTCTACCTCAAGCTTTATCAATGCTTTGAGAAGATTTTTCTCTATCCGAGGACCTGTGAAGCAACTCCGCTCAGATCGGGGCACAAACTTTACTGGGGCCTGTAAGGAGTTAAGGATCCTTACAGAAGACTCTGAGACGAGTGCTTATCTTCAAGATCAAAGATGCACTTGGACCTTCAATCCTCCTCATGCGTCACATATGGGAGGAGCTTGGGAGAGGATGATTGGAGTGGCTCGTCGCATTCTGGATGCCATGTTTCTGAAGGTTAGCTCTACTCGCCTTACACATGAAGTTCTCATCACACTTATGGCTGAAGTCATGGCTATCATGAACGCTCGACCCTTAGTTCCGGTGTCTACCGATCCAGAAATGCCAACAGTTTTGACACCTGCAATGCTTTTGACCCAGAAGATGGAAACAGTGACAGCTCCCACAGGAGATTTTGGTCTCAAAGATCTTTACACCAAGCAATGGAAGCAAGTTCAGAGTCTTGCAGACATCTTCTGGAATAGATGGAAACAAGAGTACCTGGTGACGCTCCAGTCACGCAGAAAATGGCAAATTGACAAGCCTAACCTACAAGTCGGAGATGTCGTCCTACTAAAGGACGCTCAGGTCCACAGAAACGAATGGCCAGTTGGACTCATTGTCGAGACTGTACCTAGTAATGATAGTAAGGTTAGAAAGGTCAAAGTTAAAGTCATGAGACAGGGCACCCCTAAGGTGTACTTTAGGCCTATCTCTGAAGTTGTTTTACTTCTTAAAAAGGAAACATAGTGGTATAATGTTCATTATGCCAGGTGGGGAGTGTTCTGATTATAAGGTATATATTTACTGATCGTACTGTTGCTTTAAATTGGCATCCATTACTAGCAGGAACTGTAGTATATTCCGCCCACTTCCTGCTCAGCAGTCAGCAGTCATATTAAATAATCTTTCTACAGAGAAGGAAGCATGCTAAAGACCTCCACTATTTCTTAATACAGGCCTTGGAAGCATAAGTCTGTAAGTAAGCAGTCATTAGTTTTCAGTTAGTCAGTATATGTTCTACTAATGCAACTACATTTTATGTGTCTGTCAGGAAGTTCACTCAGCTAGGCCACATTTTTGCTAGCTAGTGCCTTAACAGTATTGCAGCATGCCTGTTACTATTTGCATTTGTGATGTAATGTTAAATGCTAATGCATATTTTTATAATTTGTGTTTTGCAGTTTTACAAAAAACTTATTCTCAGTAAAGATTTCAACTATAAGCCCTTCCTCCTGAGTCTTTGTTGGGAAGCTGTTAGCTGTCTGCCAAGCTTTGTCCTTTGAACACATTGTGAGGGCAGAACAAAGGGAGTTCAACTGATTGTGTTCATTCAAGAAGAATAAAGGAGTGTTGAACTTTAACGGTGTGGGGCTCATTTCCTGACAGATATTGTTCAAGGTAACTCTCGGTGGAGGCTCCAGGTGCACAACACTGACCCGAAGGTAAAAGAACTTTGCTTGTATCACACTGACACCTGTGATGAAGAACAGGCGTGGTGTCCCCGCTCCCTTCCCCTCTAAAATATATCCCTAGACAAGAGAGAGACGAGCTGAAGAAAGAGAGGGGAGTTAGGAGGGCGCTACACATGCATCCAGGTTTCAGACTGCCTGAAACCCGGACACATTATTCAGACCAGACTATGGCTTCCCAGCAGGGTTGCAGGTGTCTAAACCAAGAGTTACACTCTCTTTCACACTGCCCAAAGCTAGCACTAACAATCCCCCCCCCCGCACACACACACACACACACACACACACACACACGAGATGGCTCGATCTGCTCCTTTTCCTCCCATCCCTACCCCTCTGTGTCTGCCTACACTCCTCAGAAAAAAAGTGCGGGCCAGAAACATCAGAGTTCTCTCTCTGTACATCAGAGTTCTCAGTGCTCCCCCTTAAATCAGAGCTCTCGCTTACATCAGAGTCTGCAGAGTCGTCGTCGCCCCCCCCCCCCAGTGTAAGGGAACTCTGCGAGTTCAGATGTAAAAGGGGAACTTTGTGGATTCAGATGTAAAAGGGGAATTTTGTGGATTCAGATGTTAAATGGAATTTTGTGGATTCAGGTGTAAAAGGGGACTCATATGATTAGAAATGTTATTTAATTGCAAAATTTATGTAAAGTTTATAAAAAAAAAAGTGCTGTGTGTCATTAAAGTGTTCGGGTTTGACTCAAAGGAAAGGTGGCAACCCTAGAATCACCGCTAATAGGATTTCTAAGGATCGGTGACCGAGATGCGGCTAGTGATGAGCCGAACACCCCCGGGTTCGGTTCGCACCAGAACCCGCGAACTGACCGAAAGTTCGCACGAACATTAGAACCCTATTAAATACAATGGATGCGAACGTTCGGATTCTAAAGTGCTAATTATAACGACTAATATCCATGTTATTGTCCGAAACAGAGTTTGGGAACCCGGCTTCTGCACCAGGGGACATGTATCAATGCAAAAAGAAGTTTTAAAAACGGACGTTTTCCGGGAGCAGTCATTTTAATGATGCATAAAGTGAAAAAAAAAAGTCAAATATTCCTTTAAATATTGTACCTGGGGGGTGTCTAAAGTATGCCTGTGAAGTGCCACGTGTTTCCCGTGTTTAGAACTGTCCATGCACAAAATAACATTTGTAAAGGGAAAAAAGTCATTTAAAACTGCTTGCGGCTTTAATGCAATGTCTGGTCCCGGTAATATGGATGAAAATCTTTAGGAAAAATGGCATAGCTACCCCATCAACCCCCCCCCCCTACCCCAGCCCATTACCAGCCCCATTGGGTCTTGTATGGATATTAAGGGGAACCCCGCACACAAAATAAAAAAGGACCTATATACTCTGAACAGCCGTATACAGGCGGTGCATACAAGACAGGGACTGTAGGTTTGTTCTTATGTAGAATCTGTTTATAATTTTGAACAGCTGCATTGTTTAAGTGGAGCTCCATGGCAAATTGCTTTTTTTTTGTTTTTTGTAAAACATAGGGAACGGTTATCACCCCTGTCACATTTTTTTTGCTGTCTGTGCCCCTGTTCAGAACATTTCACCTCACTTTGCGTCCCAATGACAACTGTTTTTGAAATGTGGTGTTTTTATTGAAACAAGGATTGGTGATAAAGCATCAGTAGAGAGGAGATACCTTTCTCCCATATTAATTCTTAAAGGAGAGAATTTTCCTTCCAAGGGGTAGATTTCCTCTCACTTCCTGTTGTCTTCTTCCGTTTGCAAGTAGTAGTAGTTTGTAAGTTGGATGTTTGAAAGTAGGGACCTTCCGTATATACTCTGCAGAAATTGGCCCCTTAGGTGTTGGTGTTGGCACAACACTGAAAGCACTCACAGTTATTCTTGGTGGGTGCTGGAACGCCCTGCTGTCAAGTATAATATCAGGAATTGTAATAACATATAATTGTTGATCAGTGGTAGTAAAAATTGGGCCTTTGATGGTGGTGCTGGTGCCACAACACTGTAAGGCCTGACAGTTACTCTTGGTGGGCGCAGCAATGGTCCCTGCTGTGAATTATTAGATCAATAATTATAATTGCATGCCCCTGTTGAACAGGGGCTGAAAAATTGGGCCTTTGGTGGTGGTGGTGGTGGTGATGGTGGTGCTGGTGCCACAACACTGTAAGGCCTGACAGTTACTCTTGGTGGGCGCAGTAATGGTCCCTGCTGTGAATTATTAGATCAATAATTATAATTGCATGCCCCTGTTGAACAGGGGCTGAAAAATTGGGCCTTTGGTGGTGGTGGTGGTGGTGATGGTGATGGTGGTGCTGGTGCCACAACACTGTAAGGCCTGACAGTGACTCTTGGTGGGCGCAGCAATGGGCCCTGCTGTGAATTATTAGATCAATAATTATAATTGCATGCCCCTGTTGAACAGGGGCTGAAAAATTGGGCCTTAGGCACTGGTGGCACAACACTGCAACCCCTCACAGATACTGTACTTGGAGCACAGCAATGAGGCCTGTTGCAAAGTATTGCATCAAAAATTTTAATTACACGCCCCTGTTAAACAGGGGCTGAAAAATTGGGCCTTAGCCACTGGTGGCGTCACCCATAAACCAAAATGATCTTCCAAGCTATCATCGTTAATCGTATCATTGAGGAGGAGGAGGAGGATAGCCAGTCAACATAACAGCACAGGCACTCAGCATCAGCATCAGTCTTGAAGGGATGTGACATTTTAAAATCAATTAGTCTGTTATATCAGCATCTGGTGTGTGGTAGCTGGTGGTGATCCAAGACTGGTTCATCTTGATGAAAGTCAGTCGATCAACCGAGTCAGTGGACAGGCGCACCCTGTGATCCGTGACAAATCCTCCAGCAGCACTGAATGTGCGTTCTGAAAGAACGCTGGATGCAGGACAGGCCAGTAGCTCAATTGCATACTGTGCAAGCTCTGGCCAGTGATCCATCCTCAAGACCCAGTAAGCCAGAGGATTTTCGGTGGGGAAGGTGTCCAAGTCTGACCTTGCCCCTAGGTATTCCTGGACCATGTATATCAGACGCTGGCGATGGTTGCTGTAACCGATCATACTTTGGGGCTGCGGACTAAAGAATTGTCTGAACGCATCGGTCAGACGGCCACCTTCCCCACCGCTCCTTCTTTGACTGCCCGAAGCCTCAGCAACTCGTTGTCCAGGACCAGGAGTTTGTAACCTCCCAGTCTCTGGGAACGCGTTGCACAGACCTTTCTGCAAGGCCTCCCGGAGTTGTCTCATCCTCTGCTCCCTCTGCGACGGTACGATAAGGTCCGCAACCTTACCCTTGTACCGTGGATCAAGGAGAGTGGCCAGCCAGTAATGGTCCCTCTCCTTGATCCGAAGAATACGAGGATCCTTCCGCAGACTTTGCAGGATCAGGGAGGCCATGCAGCGTAGGTTAGCTGAGGCATTCAGTCCGGAGTCCTCTGGGTCACTAAGGACGACATGATCCGCAGCCACCTCCTCCCAGCCACGTACAAGTCCACTGGTTTCTTGGGACTGTAAATCATCCCTAAAAGACTGCTGCTGATGATGCTGAGTGCCAGCCTCCACCTCCATGCTGACACAATCCTCCTCCTCCTCCTCCTCCTCCTCCTCCTCCTCCTCCTCCTCTTCCTGTGCGATGGGTGGGACAGAAGGAACACTGTCTGGGTAAAGGGGGCCTTGAGAGGCAAGGAAGTCCTCCTCTTCCTGCCTCTGTTCTGCCTCAAGTGCCCTGTCCATTATTCCACGCAGCGTGTGCTCCAACAGGTGGACAAGAGGTACAGTGTCACTGATGGATGCACTGTCACTGCTCACCATCCTCGTGGCCTCCTCAAATGGTGCCAGGACAGTGCATGCATCCCTGATCATGCCCCACTGGCGTGGTGAAAAAAACCCGAGCTCCCCTGACCCTGTCCTGGTGCCGTAGTCGCACAGGTACTCATTGATGGCCCTCTGCTGCGTGTGCAGCCGCTGCAGCATGGCCAACTTTGAGTTCCACCTGGTGGGCATGTCACATATAAGACGGTTCTTGGGCAGGTTCAACTCCTTTTGAAGCTCAGCCAGGCGAGCACTGGCATTATAAGATCTGCGGAAATGCACACAGACTTTCCTGGCCTGCCTCAGGACATCCTGTAAGCCCGGGTACCTGCCCAAGAACCGCTGCACCACCAGGTTAAGGACGTGAGCCATACAGGGCACATGGGTCAGTTGTCCCTGTCGGAGGGCGGAGAGGAGGTTGGTGCCATTGTCGCAAACCACCATTCCTGGCTTAAGCTGGCGTGGCGTCAACCACCTCTCGGCCTGCCCCTGCAGAGCAGACAGGACCTCTGCCCCAGTGTGGCTCCTGTCCCCCAAACACACCAGCGCAAGCACGGCATGGCATCTTTTTGCCTGCGTACTTGCGTAGCCCCTTGAACGCCTACGGAGCACCGCTGGTTCCGAGGACAAACCACAGGAAGAGGCCATGGAGGAAGAAGAAGAGGAGGGGGTGGAGGCTAGAGGTGTGTCACAACCAGTAGTAGCATTTTGGAGGCGTGGCGGTGGAACAACCTCCAACACTACTGCACCTTGTCCTGCATCCTTCCCAGCTGCCAAAAGAGTGACCCAATGGGCCGTGAAAGAAAGGTAACGTCCCTGTCCATGCCTGCTGGACCATGAGTCAGCGGTAATATGCACCTTACCGCTGACCGCCCTGTCCAGCGAGGCCAAGACATTGCCTTCCACATGCCTGTAGAGAGCCGGAATAGCCTTCCGTGCGAAAAAGTGGCGTTTGGGAACCTGCCACTGAGGAACCGCACATTGCACAAACTCACGGAAGGGGGCAGAGTCTACCAACTGAAAAGGCAGCAGTTGAAGCGCTAGCAATTTAGCCAAGCTAGCATTCAACCACTGGGCATGTGGATGGCTGGGAGTGAACTTCTTTCGACGGTCCAGCAGCTGGGGCAGGGAAATTTGCCTGCTAGAATCGGACGTCGGTGTACTGCTAGCAGAGTGCCCGCAAGTACTTGGCTGTGACACACCTAATTCTACACCTTCATTCCTCTCAGAGCAGGTTTCAGAGAGGACTGAAGGTATACTGGGGTTGGAGATCCCAGCTGATGCGGTGCAAGAAGAGGTCAGCTTTGTTCTTTGGTGTGGGTCTTTAAGGTAGGCTTGCCAACGAGCTGCATGGCAGGTCAACATATGTCTGATCAAGCATGTGGTGCCCAAGCGGCTGATGTTTTGGCCACGCGATATACGCTTGAGACATATGTTGCAAACAGCAGCTGTGCGATCTGATGCACTCGCCTCAAAAAAGGCCCGCACCAAAGAACTTTTTTAATGACGGGCAGAGGCAGCGCCCTGCACAGGCGGAGCTCTGCGGTGTGATTCCGTCGGTGTGCTGCCCATACGCTGGCCACTCAAGGGCATCCTGCCTCGTTGGAGATGTGCCTCCTCCTCATCCTCCTCCTCCTCCTCCTCTCTCCTATTAGGCACCCACGTGGAGTCAGTGACCTCATCATCCCCTCCCTCCTCATCACTGGAGCCAATCTGGCAGTATGCTGCAGCTGCTGGAGCATGACTGCCAGATTGGTGTCCTTCTTGAGCATCCCCTCTCTCTGCTCTCACGCTGCTGCCTTCCTCTAGCTGGGTATCATCATCAGATCCTTCCAAACGCTGGGCATCCTCCTGGAGCATGTACCCAACACTGTGCTCAAACAGTTCGGGGGACTCCTCAGGAGGAGGGCATGGTGGGTCTAGGGAAGGATTGACTAATGAAGATAATGATACCAGAGAAGAGGACGCTTTGGCAGCTGCTTTGCCAGTACCCTGAGCCTGGGTGAGAGAGGATGAGGAGGATGAGGTGGGCTTGGTCATCCACTCTACCAAGTCTTCGGCATGATGTGGCTCAACATGTCCAGCTGCCGAAAACAAGGACAAGCGTGTCCCATGGCCATGTGCTGATGACAATGCACCGCGTACACGACCAGCACTGTTGCCCCCAGACACAGAGCCTGCTTGCCCTCTTTTTTTGCCTCCTGACTGTCTGCCTCTCCTTGGTTGCCTTCCAGACATTTTAATGGATGGCCTGCAGGGAGATGGGAAAAACAGCAATAAGGGCTACCTTCAGGTGTATATTGTGCAGGAGGCTTAGCAACAATGACACTGACACTGTCCCCTGCCTATCCTTCTCTGTCCCTAAACACAAGGATTGAAAATATGGAACAGCAAAATTGGTTTAGAACAGAATAGCACACTGTCAGTTTCACTCACTGTACCTCTCTGTCCCTCAACTCAAGGATTGAAAATATGGAACAGCAAAATTGGTTTAGAACAGAATAGCACACTGTCAGTTTCACTCACTGTACCTCTCTGTCCCTCAACTCAAGGATTGAAAATATGGTTCAGCAAAATAGTTTTAGAACAGAATAGCACACTGACACTTTCCCTCACTGTCCCTCCCTACAAACAAGATTTAGCACAGAATAGCACACTGATAATTTCTATGAGTGTCCTTCTCTGTCCCTCAACTCAAGGATTGAAAATATGGAACAGCAAAATTGGTTTAGAACAGAATAGCACACTGTCAGTTTCACTCACTGTACCTCTCTGTCCCTCAACTCAAGGATTGAAAATATGGAACAGCAAAATTGGTTTAGAACAGAATAGCACACTGTCAGTTTCACTCACTGTACCTCTCTGTCCCTCAACTCAAGGATTGAAAATATGGAACAGCAAAATTGGTTTAGAACAGAATAGCACACTGTCAGTTTCACTCACTGTACCTCTCTGTCCCTCAACTCAAGGATTGAAAATATGGTTCAGCAAAATAGTTTTAGAACAGAATAGCACACTGACACTTTCCCTCACTGTACCTCTCTGTCCCTCAACGCAAGGATTGAAAATATGGAACAGCAAAATTGGTTTAGAACAGAATAGCACACTGTCAGTTTCACTCACTGTACCTCTCTGTCCCTCAACTCAAGGATTGAAAATATGGAACAGCAAAATTGGTTTAGAACAGAATAGCACACTGTCAGTTTCACTCACTGTACCTCTCTGTCCCTCAACTCAAGGATTGAAAATATGGAACAGCAAAATTGGTTTAGAACAGAATAGCACACTGTCAGTTTCACTCACTGTACCTCTCTGTCCCTCAACTCAAGGATTGAAAATATGGTTCAGCAAAATAGTTTTAGAACAGAATAGCACACTGACACTTTCCCTCACTGTACCTCTCTGTCCCTCAACGCAAGGATTGAAAATATGGAACAGCAAAATTGGTTTAGAACAGAATAGCACACTGTCAGTTTCACTCACTGTACCTCTCTGTCCCTCAACTCAAGGATTGAAAATATGGAACAGCAAAATTGGTTTAGAACAGAATAGCACACTGTCAGTTTCACTCACTGTACCTCTCTGTCCCTCAACTCAAGGATTGAAAATATGGAACAGCAAAATTGGTTTAGAACAGAATAGCACACTGTCAGTTTCACTCACTGTACCTCTCTGTCCCTCAACTCAAGGATTGAAAATATGGAACAGCAAAATTGGTTTAGAACAGAATAGCACACTGTCAGTTTCACTCACTGTACCTCTCTGTCCCTCAACTCAAGGATTGAAAATATGGAACAGCAAAATTGGTTTAGAACAGAATAGCACACTGTCAGTTTCACTCACTGTACCTCTCTGTCCCTCAACTCAAGGATTGAAAATATGGAACAGCAAAATTGGTTTAGAACAGAATAGCACACTGTCAGTTTCACTCACTGTACCTCTCTGTCCCTCAACTCAAGGATTGAAAATATGGAACAGCAAAATTGGTTTAGAACAGAATAGCACACTGTCAGTTTCACTCACTGTACCTCTCTGTCCCTCAACTCAAGGATTGAAAATATGGTTCAGCAAAATAGTTTCAGAACAGAATAGCACACTGACACTTTCCCTCACTGTACCTCTCTGTCCCTACAAACAAGGATTAGCACAGAATAGCACACTGTCACTGACACTCTCCCTACCTATCCTTATTTGTCCCTAAACACAAGGAATCCAGGAATAGTAAAGGAAAAATAATGACACTGTCCCTGCCTATGCTTCTCTTTCCCTGCTCCGGAACACACTACACAAGGCCGCCGCGCTGGCGGCCTTTTATAGTGTGGGGCGTGTACTAAACCCCATCAGCAATAATTGGCCACAGGCATCCTGCCTGTGGCCAATCATTGCTCTCCTCGCTGCCGGCGCTGTGATTGGCCAAGCATGCGGGGTCACAGTGCATGCTTGGCCAATCACAGCGCCTGGATGACACTGCGATGGCGTAGTGCATTGTGGGCCATTCGCGTCACTCGAATTTGGCGCGAACGGCCCAAATCGTTCGATCTTCGTCGAACGATCGAACAGCCGATGTTCGAGTCGAATGTATGTTCGACTCGAACACGAAGCTCATCCCTAAATGCGGCACAGTGTCTTATATACTGTATATTCAAATGCTGGTTTTTAATTGTTTTATTGTAAGTGCAATGTTAAAAGGGGGGTACTTATGGGAATAAAAGCCTTAACAGGATCACGCTATAAGGTCTGTTTCCCTTTGTTATGAGATACTGAGACTAGTGGAAGACCTTGATCTTGAGTGACATGATGAAGTGAAAGATATGACCGAAAGGCGTATATACTTTGCATATCTGGTGAGTGCAAATTTTGAGGGAGTGGTATCACTAGGTGTGGGGAAGGTTTTCTTATTTATACACCCGACTAATTCCCAGAAAAACACTCAGCGGGGAAAGTTTTTATATGGACTGTCACAGGGTGCAATTATTTTGAACTGTTTGGAAGCAAAAAGTGTGTAATACATCAGAAAAGTGCTGCTTTTGCTTTATTGATTATAACTGCGTGTTATCGTTTCAAAGCATATGAGATATTGATTGTTTTATGTTATAGCAGCTGCTTATATGTTTTTCATCCATGTCAATCTATTTTCCACAAGCACTGGATTAGTGATTTATTTTGCTTTTTAATATATATATGTATATATGCGCATCATTAGGCACTCTATATAGATAAAGCATTAGGACTTCAACACACTTTGATTATGTAATGTATCTTCAGATGTTTTTAATGCATGTACATCAACATGTAAATCTTAAAAAAATATTCACAGACTACAGTTTCCCTTTAAATAACCATTCCATTAAATGCGAAATAAGTTGTATTTTTGTCATGGAGAAATGTGTATGTAGTCGTACCTAAAGGCCCGTACACACGGTCTGACTTTTTGCCAACAAACTTCAAAATGAGCAAGTTTGACAAAAAATCCGACCGTGTGTACGCTCCATCGGACAAACTTTTTTGGTTTTCATCGGATAAATGTTCAGTCTGCAAACGGGCAAATTTTTCGCCAACAAAAGTCCGATGGAGCAAAGTCCGACCGTGTGTACAGAAATACATCAGAGTTTTGTCCGAAGTACAAATACGCATGCCCAGAATCAATGTTAAAATCAACCAACAATATCAGAAGTTGACAAAAGGGTGGCGGTAAAGAGCAGAAAAGAGCAGAAAAACCACGTGATGTTGGAAAAGTTTTGGGAAAGTTTGCAGAAAAGTCCTGCCGTGTGTATGCTATGGGTGTGCCCGGCCAACTCTCTTTGGACAAAAATCCACAGAAAAATTAGTTTGAAGTCCGACCATGTGTACGAGGCTTTACACATACAGAATGCCAATTTTTATAATTGCTCACACAGCAAAAAAACTAAATTAGAATACTTTTGAAGACTTGGTATAGGTTTTAAAAAATATCAACCCTGCAACTATTTTTTATTCTCCCCAGCACTTCAAAATCATATTTGCTGTAAATTAATACTATTATTGATATTAAAATGTTTTTTAAAGCGCAGCCTATGGAGATTTTCAACTACCGAAATTAGGCACCATTCCACAAGCACACGCATAATTAAAAGTATGACATTTATCTATTTACCTGGCATAACATTATCTGTCATTATATATAAAAAAATTGTTGTATATATTATGCTTTGTTTTTTTAATTCATTAATCGCTTGCCTACAGGGCACTTTTACCCCCTTCCTTCCCAGGCCAATTTTCAGCTTTCAGTGCTGTCACACTTTGAATGACAATTGGGTGGTCATGCAACACTGTAACCAAATGAAATGTTTTGAATTTTATTCACAGAAATAGAGCTTTTCATGGTATTTAATCACTGCTGGGTTTTAAATGTTTTGCTAAACAAAATGAAAAAAGACTGCAAAGTTTCTTAGTTTCTGTCAGTAAATTCTGAAAATAAGTAATTTTTCTCCTTTACTGATGTGCGCTGATGAGGCGGCACTGAAGAGCACTGATTGGGTGGCACTGATGAGGAGACACTAATATGCTCTAATATGCTGCACTGATATGTGGCACTGATGAGCACTAATAGTCGGCACTGATGGCCACTGATAGGTGGCACTGATGGGCACTGAAAAGCAGCACTGACTGGCATCACTAATGGGCACTGATTGATGTCACTGATGGGCACTGCTGGGGCTGTACTGTAATCAGGGCACTGATGATCAGTGCCCTGATTACCTGTACAGGTCTCCCCAGCAAAGAGATGCCGCTGATCGGCTCTCCTCACCACACACTGTCAGTGTGAGCCGACTTCCATGTTTACATGTGACTGGCTGTGATTGGACACAGCCGATCACATGGGTAAAGAGCTGCGTCATTGGTTCTTTACCGAGATAGGGGTAGCGCTGTGTCCTAGAAACATGCATCATTTTACTATACAGCGGGCGGGAAGTGGTTAAAGTGTATGAAAAACCGCTGTGCAAAAAATTGCAATGACCACCATTTTATTCTCTAGGGTCTCTGCTAAAATATATATATAATATTTTGGGTTTTAAGCAATTTTATAGCAAAAAATACTGCTTTTTACTTGTAAACAAAAATGGCAGAAAAAGGCTGGGTCCTTAAGGCCCGGTTCACATAGGGGCGACTCCTTAGGCGACTCGGTCACCTGAGGAGTCGCGTCCCCCTCTGTACTATGGAACCGTTCTAATAGGAGGGACTCAGGTCGCTCCGACTTAGAAAAAGGTTCCTGTACTTCTTTTGGGGGCAACTCAGGGCGACTTGCATTGACTTCTATACAGAAGTCATTAAGCAAATAGCCTCAGGCGGGCGTCTCAAGTCGTCTTGAGATCACGCCGCCGAGTCGCCCCCGAAGTCGTGACGCCCCTGTGTGAACCGGGCCTAAGTGGTTAATAACAAAATTGGCTAGTTCAGCAATAAATATTACAAAGGAAGGATGTAGTAGCCATAGGAACAGACTTCGCTGTGAGTTTTGTTAATGCATTCATGGTACATGGTGTATATGTAGGGCATTCTCATATAAATAACAACATGCTCGCATAAATAACACAATTGATGCTAAATTGAGCTTCTTTGACTTTAAAAAAATAAAATAAAAAATTCTTCTAGAAAGAGATTAAATCGTTTCAATTCATTTAATAAATATCCACTGCAAATTTTTATTTCAAGGATCTGAAAACAAAGTCCAACTCATTTTCAGAAGTAAGCATAACACAACTGGTTCCTAATAATTAATTATATTGACAGGCGGATTGATAATATTCCATATGGTCAATTAAAAAGCATAAAAACACATAGTACAAGATACCAGGACTGTGGAATGCAGGCAAATATTTACTTGGCTAGGCAGCTGATCACAGACAGAGACAGATGCTATGAAAGGCATAGAAGTGTGATATGGAAATTGTCTAGAAATACCAGCTTTAACCGTAAAAAAAAAATGGTTCAAACTTAAGAATAGCTTTAATGCAATAGATCCTGGAAATAATAATTAAAAGGTTACATAATTGTTATCTTGGCACTTTATAGAAAACTAATTAAGATAGTTATATTTTGGAGATGATTCAGTAGTGCTTAAATGCTTAAAAGTAAAAGTAAATGTTCACCCAGTTTGAACCAATCAACAGAAAAACTAGAAACAGTACTAGTCTAGCAGAAGATGGCAAAAAGCACAAAAAATAAATACATATCCCTCAAATGAACCTTTTGCATGTAATTGAAGACTGGATGATTGCCTGATGTCACTGCTTCAAATTAGTCACCATGTATCAAAGTACATTGTAATGGGCACGTCCAGCAAGCAATCCTGTCACTGACGAATTGTCACTAACAGGATTACTCACTAGCCATTCCAGCAAGATGTTGCTCTCATGTTATCCAGGGAAATTTGGCAGCATTCTAGGCCAGCATAGCAATGATTCAATAGAGGTATATGGAAGTCTTTCTGATGATTCTTCTGCTTGCAATGTGTCACCAGCATAATGGCTTATGTGACCTAAGACTAAAAGCCCTGTACACACGATCGGTTTTCCTATGGATTCTAATCCGATGAAGCTGACTTTCATCAGCCTTGCCTACACACCATCAGTCAAAAATCCGACCGTCCCAAACGCTGTGACGTAAAACACTCCGACGAGCCGAGAAAAATGAAGTTCAATGCTTCTGAGCGTTGACTTGATTCTGAGCATGCATGGGTTTTTTGTCCGATGGAGTTCCACACAGACGATCGGAATTTCCTATCGTTTTTTTTCCCATCGGATAAATTTAAAACATGTTCTATTTTTTCTCACCGATGGAAAAAAGACCGATGTGGCCCATACACGATCGGTTTGTCCGATGAGAAAAGTCCATCGGACTGTTTTCATCGGTAAAGCACGGCTTAAGTCCTAGGAAAGAGGTTCCTAGAGTCTGGAATACACAGGATAGAAGATTTCTATCAGTTTCACATTCAGAAAACATTAGCTAGATGCTGGGGTACTCCAGCCTAAACTTTGTTTTAATAAGGCTGTTTCCACAGTTTTCACAGTGAACCAAAAAGACAAAAACAGATGTGTTTTTTGTTCCCATAGGGCAGTGATCTACTTTGCTTGCCTTTAGCTGGCCCTTGGGGCACTAGCCCACCAACTAACACCAATGATGGAGCACCATTCCCCCTACTGACACCATCAATGGGGTACCATTTCCCCTACTGTCACCATCAATGGGGTACTATTGTGCTCATTGATATAAAAAAACAGGGCACTATTCCACCAACTAACACCAATGATGGGGCACCATTTCCCCTACTGACACCATCAATGGGGTACCATTCCCCCTATTGACACCATCAATGGGGTACTATTGTGCTCATTGGTATGAGGGCACTATTCCTGTCATTAAAACCAATGATGAAGCACTGATGCTGAGGCATTTTCTACTCCCACTGTTCACAGTGTGGTTCCCCTAAAGCCCAAAGGACAGTAAACTTGCCCTTTGCTTAGAAAGTTTGGAGACCCCTGCTATAGGGGAATTACTACTGATTTCCCTGTGGTGCCGGAAAGAGAAATTAAGAGAAATCTTTCTATGGGGACACCAACAGAAATGAAAGGTTCTTTCGCCACACTAAATTGTAGCTCTACCCCCGGAGGAGCCGCTTAAGTATGTTTGGTTCCGTACTCTGCTTCTCAACCCTAAGACCAGCCTCAACCCCTCTTGGCACACCTGGCAATAGTGTAAGTGCAATGACCAATGAGAAAGACACACATTATGATAAAACACAGAAATTGTCTTTACTGCAATTTGTCTGTGCAAAAGAACAGGCAGTAACAATATATATATTAAAGTAATCAACTGGAGAGCAATAACTGAGATTAAGAGCAATATAGCTCAATACTATATTCAGGCTGCTCTCAGGGGATTCAAAACCTGAGAATAACCCCAAAGGCAGAGGCAAACACTTCTGTAGCACACAGACCACTTTACTGCCGTCCTCCATTCGCAATCGGGCACACCTGCTACTTGCCCGGTATCCCCCCTTGTGTAGAGGGGCAAGCGGTGTTATTGTTTGGGTCTTGCAGAAATTACCTCTCTCAAGTGGATCCCTTTTCTCCGTTGTCTAGGTAGAAGTTCCTCAGAATAAGGCCAATGTCCACACAGGAGTAAAACCTACAGTAAGCAACAAGGTTTTATTCTTTATATTTGCAGTAAACTTGAATAGAGAGTAGGAAAATTAGAGAAGTAGGGGGATAAGGTTCAAGGAGGCAACACTTAAGACACAGTGCAACTCATTCGTCGCCACTCAAGCTTGAGTGGGTATTGCTCACCCGGATAGTCCCTTTATGAGCGGTCCTAGCAGCCAGGATGGAGCACCGATAAATGGATCAATGGTCCCGAACCTCCCAGCCAAGCAATAATGAGAGAAACCTTTGTACCAGATTGGTGTATTGCAGGGCTTGTGATAAAAATGATGGATCCCTCTTTAGGCGAGTTTCCAGGCCTCTTCCCGAGACAGCAGTACCATAGCTAGTCTCCTCTGGGACTGATCCCCCCCCTGGTCTCCTTTCCTAAAGGTGGGCTCCCTACAGGTGGGCAGCCTGGGATCCTTCTCTGAGGTGTAGGTCTCAGCCAGCAGAGCTGGGACTACCATGCAGCAGCTCAGCCTCGGGCTGAAGGTGCCCGAGACCCAAAAACACACGCGCACCTCGTGCTACAAGGCGCACATACAGGACCAAGGGTCCCCTGGAACGAACGAACCCCAATGGCGTCTGCCCCTTATGTACCCTTTCCCAGCACACACAGCAGGTCGACCATGCCCACTTCACGGCTGCCGAGAGAGGACACCAAAGATGCTGTGATACCCCCTTGTGGTTCAACCTGAGCCGGTGGTGACAGTGCCACCCACAGGCACCAGGGAACACTACTACCAGGCAGCATCACACCCAGAGCAGAAGCAATTTAGAACAATCGATTGATCTGAACCCAACTACTGGCTCAGACCACCCCTAAATTTACACATAGCGCCCCCAAATTTGGGGGGGGTTGCTACACTTCAATAACAATAAATCACAATATGGCAATCTGTACCAGATTGATTACTTCTACTCAGATTGGCTCTATGAGTCCAGGCAGGAGGAGTGCAGAGGAATGACCCTCTCTCGTGTCAGACCTCTCTCTTCCGTCCCCGGACACCACAGGCCCAACTAGCAACACTGTACATAAATCAACACTTAAGGAGTTAGCTTCCAAGGCAAACTATCCCGCACACCCACTACATATACAGAGCCCTGGACATGTGTGCGCATGTCCGTATGCGACCAGTAACTTCAGTCCCTTTGAAGAAGAATGAGGCCTTGGGTCTTCAGGTAGCCACTCTCGTTGGTGCACTTAAACCCCTGAATAGCAATGTGAAACAGTACAACTGGCCTGGATTATCAAGAAGTAAAGAATGCAGGATCTTTGTCTGCAAGGTGAAAGGACAATTATGTATTTATACAGTGTCTCTGTATCTGGACAGCCTGGGGTTCTGTGGCACTACAGGTGTCAGCTAAGTAACTAAGAGCAACTATGTCTGTATACAGTGTTCACAGAGCTGGATGAGCAAAGTGAAGCAACTCTAAGGCCTCGTACACACGACCGAGTTTCTCGTCGTAAAAAACACGTCGTTTTTTTCGACGAGATTCTTGTTAAGCTTGTCGATTTTCTCGTCAAGCTTTCTATGCGTACACACTGTCATTTCCCAATTTCCTCGTTGTTCTCCGCGCTCACGTCCAGCACGTACGACGGCACTATAAAGGGGAAGATCTTTTTTCTTGGCGCCACCCCTTGGGCTGCTTTTGCTGATCTCGTGTTACCGCGTGTGAAGTAAAAGTTTGGGAAGAGACGATTCGCGCTTTTCAGTCTTCGTACTTTTCAGATAGTTTTCTGCCGTTCAGTTTGTGCTTGTGGGTTCGTATCTTGACTTTCAGGGCGTCTAGGCAGGTCGTATCTGTTTTACAGTGCGTTCTTGCCTGTTCGTTTCTGATTTTCAGTTCGTTATTCATAGGCCTTGCTGTTCTAAAGTGCGTTCTGTTCTGTACGTTCTGATTAGACGACCGTTTCCTAGCCATGTCGCCTGGACGTTCTCGTCGTCGAGTTCGTGCTGTGCGTGCGCTTGGTGTTGGTCTGCTTGTTTTGGACCAAGACCAGTCCATGAATGGTGTGAGGAGGAGTTCATGGACCAAGAATTGGTTGCTCCAGCGGGACCAATTCTGCCACATGCCTCTGCTGCGGGAGATCGTCGAGAATAATCCTGAGGACTACAGGAATTTTCTGAGGATGTCTGACCCCGTTTTTCAGGAACTGTTGGCTTTGGTGTCCCCCTATATTACCAGGAAGGACACCGTTATGCGGGAAGCCATCAGTGCTGAGCAGAGGCTCATCGCCACGTTGCGTTACCTGGCGACAGGGAGAAGTCTTCAGGACTTGAAGTTCACCACAGGCATCTCCCCCCAGGCTCTGGGCCTCATAATCCCAGACACCTGTTCTGCCATCATCCAAGTCCTGCAGGAGGACTATATTAGGGTAAGTTTGCTCCCTTAACATCACATTTTAGGTATTACATGTATGCTAATGTATTGTATTTCTTTCATCCTTCCCTAATTACCATGATTGTAATATGCTGAGAATGTCCCCTTTGTCCCCATGCATGTTGGAAGCTTTAGATTGCCCCTTTTTTCTCCTCCCTAAATATTTCCCTTCACTAACTTTTCCAGCAGGGGCGCCTGTTGCTCCAAATGTTGGGGGGTTCAAACCCCAGTTTAGGAAATAAACTTCCTCCTTTTTTGCTCTGTTGCCTATTAAACGCCCCCAGTTGTCCCCTCCAATGCAGCCATTTTGTTCCCTCAAATGCAGACATTTAGTCCCCTCTAATGCAGCCAGTTTCCCCCCAGCCCTGCACTTACCTTCTTGTGGTCAGCGCCATCCTTCTTCTGTCCTTGATGTCTTCTCCTTCCCTTCATGTTGCATCAGCCAATCATGTGACCATTAAACAGACTTGGTAAACATGATTGGCAGAGCAGCCTGTCAGTGTTTACCCAAGGAATGCCCCCCCCCCCTGCGTCCCCGATTTTTCTTTTAGGAAGCCAATTACATCCCTCAGGTTGTAATTTGCAAGACTATTTTACTACCTGTTTCTGCTATGCAATTTTAACCCCCTAAATGCCGCAATGATTCATATGTCGGTCGCTTTACAAGAGGCCATCCACCTGAATAGTGTGCGGCATAGACAATACATAGGTTCATGCAACGCATGAACCTATGTATTGTTCTGAGTGATGGGCACAGGAGAGAGGGGGCAGTGCTCCAGCGCCCACTCTGGACGCACCGCCACTGCAATGCTATCCTGTGGCCAAACACATCTCCCCCCCCCCCAAAATAATTTAGTAATGGCCCATCAGAGGGGGTGATGAATATGATAAATGAGCCTTCCATTATCCTTTCTTTTACACACCTTAATAAACGTATAATTAGATTGATGTTGGCCTCTAATTTTTTGGGATAGAATTTCCTTGTAATGTATGACTTTGTTTTTCTAATATTATTTCATCTTGTTTCACTCCCCAGCTTCCTTCCACGCCACAGGAATGGCAGACTGTGGCATCGGAGTTTGCTACGCGGTGGGACTTCCCCAACTGCGGTGGTGCCATAGACGGGAAGCGCGTCCACATCGTGCCGCCACCCCGTTCTGGGTCCTTCTACTACAACTACAAGGGGTTTCATAGCATTGTGCTGATGGCAGTGGTGTCAGCACGGTATGAATTCCTCTATGTTGATGTAGGGAAGAATGGCCGGATGTCCGATGGGGGATCCTTCATCCAGACGGAGTTTGCCCTCTGTCTCCAGAGTGACGACCTTGCATTGCCACCGGATGCAGGGAATATTGAAGGACTCCCCTTTGTTTTCTTGGCTGATGAAGCCTTCGGACTCGGACGGCATCTTATGAGGCCATTTCCACAGAGGACCCTGACCCCAGAGAAGAGGGTGTTCAATTACCGGCTGGCCAGGGGCCGAAGAGTCGTTGAAAATGCCTTCGGCATAATGGCCAGCCGGTTCCGCCTTTTTATGACTTCCATCCACTTGGCGGACTACAAAATAAACTATGTAGTGTTATGCTGCTGTGTGCTACACAATTTTCTTTGCCGCAAATCTAATTTATATATGGCCTCAGTTTTGCCAGAGGCTGGACTTTCCCCTGCAAATCCCCTTCCGGGCCTGGAATCTGCCCGTCTTGGCTTGCACCCCCAAAATGCCCGTGTGGTTCGGGACAAATACATGGAGTATTTCACGGGTAGGGGGGCAATTCCTATGCCAGCCTATGTCTAAGTATCCCAATAAAAATCTTGTTTAAACCTTTAATTATTTGTTCTTTCCTGTCTCCTAGTTTGTCTTTGTGCATTTGTAGTGGCAAGTGTATTTTACTTTAGTAAATAACAACCATTTCACTATGTAACCTTACAAAAGAACCAAATAAGCTTAGAGGGTATTATAAAAAGAAGCTACACGTTGTTTGTGGTCAAATATTTTACTCTGTGCACATTCTCTTCGTTTTTTTTAATTTTTTTTTACTTTGGGGTTGGCCTGGCCCCAACCCGGCAATTTTTGGCTTATGAAAATACAAAAATAACAGTTGCATTTCAAAAATTACAACATTGGATACCTCTGAGCAATCGGAGACATTCACTTACACAAACTATGTCTCTATGTGCCCGTCCTAATATGGGGTCCTGCCACCCCTTGCCCAGCCAAAAATTGAATATGCACACATTTGTTTTTTTTTTCATATAGGAAGTTTACAATCCTGATCCCTATTGTCAACATGTGCTATCTGCCATCAGGGGTGATCAATGGACGTGTTTTGGGGGTGCATCCCCTTCCTCAGTTCACCGACTTTTGATACGAGGAAGGGGTTGCACCCACAAAAGACGTACATGGATATCCCCTGATGGCAGATAGCACATGTTGACACACTGTGTGCATATTCAATTTTTGGCTGGTTTGATAGTCAAAAAATTATAAAAACAAACATGTAAAAACAAATGTGTTTGGATGGCTTATTGAATTCTCCCCAAAACATCGAGAATGTCTTTAAATGTTTGTTCCATCACATGGATTCTTTGTTTAATTAGGTCCAGTTCCGTGCTACATTCCATCACTTGCTGGATGAGGCGGAGGGCACTGTCAGCAGAGAACCGTGTACTATCCTTCACAACATTTACATCCCCTAAAAACCAAAAAAAAAAAGTATTATAACTCTGCAGGCCTACCTCGCTTACCTGAAGCTGTGGTGTCAGATACTGACCTGTTGTGGTGACCAGATCCACAACGTCATCCACCTCTCCTTCCTGCACTTCTCCTTCCTCCACCTCAACTTCCTGCACATCTTTCGGTTGTAGGTCTTTGGGAGTTTGGGGTTGCTTGGAAGTTGTGGGGTGCATGTGCTCCCTGGAGTGTCCTCCTCCCAGTCTTCTCTCCCCTATGAGAATAAAACCAAAGGTCTATTTATCACACTGTAAATCTCATTGTTAAAATAAAAACAGGCTAAATTGCTTGGAAGTGGGGTACAAGTGTGTGTTTGTGCGGAATTTAAAGAAGAATGCATTATTTATGACCCCAAATATGTTTAGTATTCACATTTGGATGTAATTTTTTTGACATGGAGGCACCACAAAAATTCTCTGATGCACCTGTGTGGGACACCCAAAAAAGGCGGGTCTGGTGGCCCACACTATAGTGCTCCAAAGTACAGATGTGGAAGCAGCTGCTGAGTGTCCTCTCCTTTACACTGATAAAAGTTTGCATTTCATTCTCTTTACAAACACATCATCTAGACTAAAAAATTATCCACAATAGTTGATCAAAAATGGCAGATGTCTAATTACTTTTGTGGCTCTTAAATAAGCCAAAACCGCGGATAGTGGCCGAACGAAGTGTCGGTAACGTAACGAACGATTACTGTGCCCAACCAAGTTCAAAATATTACATTTTGGAAGGGAGTCCAATATGATAAAAAAAAAAAAACATGTCAGTTTATAAAAAGATTAATAGCAGAAACGTCGACATTTTACTTACTTTTAGCGAGCATCCTCTTTATGCTCCTCAACTGGTCTGGCTCCCTCAGTTTGAGGTCTGACCACCTCTTTCTGAGCTGCTCATTTGAGCATTTCACCCCGAACTTCGCCCTCAGACTCTTCACAACTTTAGTGAGGATTTTGGCCTTCCTTCTATTTGGTTTGCTATACGGCCCATGCTTGGCATCATAATCAGCCTTGACCAAGATGTCCACCATCTCCGCCATCTCCGCCAAAGACATATTCGATGCCTTGAATCTCCTCCTTGATCGTGACGTGTCCTCGGTCTCCGGGCTTGTCTCCTCGCTAGTTGCGGAATTATCAGACACCTGCTGTAACTCCGCCATATCTGTCTGCGCGCCGAAAGAGAAGGGGCGGGGAAAAGATGTTAGTTAGAACGTCATGGGCGGGCGACGTGTGCGGAGCGACGTGTTGGAATTTTGACGCATGCGTGGTGTGTGTATATAGCAAACACACATGTGACTATAGTACGTTCGGTGTGCGGAGAGAGGAGTTCAAGTGACGGACGTGCGAACGAAGGTATGTGATTTTGTGACTTGTAAAAATTGTTGGCCTATACTGTCTTGAGATTGTTGGAGGATATATATGGTGACTAGGATGTTAAGGAGGTTAGACTGTTTGCCTCAGATTAGTTAAATATAATTTATTTAACTTGCAGATACAATATGAATGTCTTTATTAGCGACAAAGAGTTCCTGGCGGAATTTATTGACCGGGTAAGGGAGCTGCCGGCTCTGTGGGAGACGAAAAACCCCATCCATAAAAAAAAGGGGTGAGAAAAGCAGCGCTGGAGAAGCTGCTCCCATTTGTGCATACCAAGTTGCCCACAGCCACAGCAAAACAAGTGGACACTAAAATTGGGAGCTTGAGAGGTACCTACAGGACTGAACGCTCTAAGGTGCTGGCTTCTCAGAGGTCAGGAGCAGCAGCAGATGATGTTTATGTCCCGATTTTGTGGTACTACAACAGGATGTCCTTCCTGGATGACCACATTGACACAAGGCCATCACTCTCCACTCTTCCCCCCAGACTTCCCTGCAGCCAACCTGAGCCTTCTCTGGAGCAAGAGGAGGCAGCCATCCTGGATGATCCAGATTTGGCCATCTGGAGCCAGGTATAGTATTAACTGAAAATGTATTGGGATAAAATTAATGTTTGACAAATATGTCAGGATGAGAAACACACATTATTTTGGATTTCACAAGTGAAATCAAGATCTGTAGACATTATTCTGCACTTAATTGGGTGCTAAATAGTCAATCTGATGTAGTGGTAAATTTAAAGCAAGGATTTATGCATTTACATTCTAATTGCTTCAATCAGGATTACAAAGTTTGATGCAAAGATTAAACCAACATATTAAACTATGTTCCTTTTTCATACACAGGATGAAATCAGCCAGGAGGAGGGTCTGGAAACTGTCAGGCAGGAGGAGGAAGGGCCCAGTGGCAGCCAGGAGGTGGCAGGGCCCAGTGGCAGCCAGGAGGTGGCAGGGCCCAGTGGCAGCCAGGAGGTGGCAGGGCAAAGGAGAAGCACCAGATCCCAGGTGCCTCCCATCCGGCTTCACAAAAGAGGCAGGAGGGACAGGACCACCAGTGAGGCAGCAATGGCCCTTATTAAAGAGGCCCATGCCACCCTCAAGGAGCCCACATCCCCTGAAGAGGCCATTGCCGGCCTAGTGGAGGCTAAGTTCAAGGTGATGAGCATGGAGCAACGCCTCCTATGCGAGCCCCTGCTCATCACCTTGCTCAACAAGGGGGTGATGGAGAAAATTACACCCAATACCGCCATATGTGAGGTGGCCCAACTGACCCAACCTCAACCTCCACCTTCTTCTTCTGCCCCACCCCCTTCTGCTACACCTCCACCTTCTTCTTCTGCCCCACCCCCTTCTGCTACACCTCCACCTTCTGCCCCACCCCCTTCTGCTACACCTCCACCTTCTGCCCCACCCCCTTCTGCTACACCTCCACCTTCTGCCCCACCCCCTTCTGCTACACCTCCACCTTCTGCCCCACCCCCTTCTGCTACACCTCCACCTTCTGCCCCACCCCCTTCTGCTACACCTCCACCTTCTGCCCCACCCCCTTCTGCTACACCTTCACCTTCTGCCCCACCCCCTTATGCTACACCTCCACCTTCTTCTTCTGCCCCACCTCCACCTTCTTCTTCTGCCCCACCCCCTTCTGCTACACCTCCACCTCCTGACAGGAGTACCCCTCCAGTGGGCCAGCCTCCAGCCAAACGAAGAAGGAAGGCTGCAGGGAAGGCTTCAGGAAAGGCTGCAGGGAAGGCTTCAGGAAAGGCTGCAGGGAAGGTTGCCAGGAAGAAGAGGAAGTGATGGCCTTGCTTCATTGTGGTCGGACAGAAGGCAGCCTGTTGTAGTACCACACACTTGGGACATATATATCACCTGCTGCTGTTCCTGACCTCTGGGAGGCCAGCATCAGATTGTGTTCAGAAATGTTGGCCTTCTCAAGCTCCCAATTTTAGTGTCCACACAGGGTTGCTGTGTGCTCTGGGGTCCCTGGGATGCACAAATGGCAGCAGCTTCTCCAGCGCTGCCTTCTCTTTATTTAATTTATAAACATGAATAAATGTGTTTTTTGTTTAAGTTCATACTTAACTATGTGTATTTTTAAATAAACAAAATCAAGCTTTGGAGTAAGCAGATACATTTGACTGACAATAAAAAGCACAGATATCACCCCCCCCCCCCCAAAAGTATAACTAAATCTGATTAGCACAAAAACATGGTGGGAAATTTAAATAATATAGATTCCAAAATTAGATGGGAGATCGCTATCAAAACATTGTGAAATTATAATTAACATCATTTTGAAAAATCTAACCATTTAAATTATTCCGAAAAACTTGCACGATATAATACACATAAATCTTATAAAGAGCAGCATGAAAAAGGTTAAAAATAAGGCATAACTCTGTGTGAATATCAGCAGTAAAAGAAGGTCACTCATTTTGATTAATGTAACATTCTAACGAAGATTTCAATGCAGAACATTTAAACGATGAAATATTTTTGAGCGTGACGAATATGCTCTCTCCATTACGAAGGCTTGTTTTACCAGAAGATGCGCTCCCGTCTCATAGTTGCTTGTGAGCATGCGCGCTTTTGGAAGAGTCGTAAAAGCATACACACGAACCATTTTCTCGTCACAAAACAGGCCGACGAGAAACACGACGAGGAAATCTGGAATCCTGACGAGAAAATAGAGAGCAGGTTCTCTATTTTCTCGTTGAGATTCTCGGCAATTTTCTCGTCGTAAAACCATACACACGAACGTTTTTCTAGACAAAAAAACTCTCGCAGCACTTTTCTTGACTGTTTTGGATGAGAAAAACGGTCGTGTGTACGAGGCCTAACTGTGTGCACCAACCGTTTTATGGCACAGTGGCTGCTATTGATGGGCACAGTGGCTGTAATTGTTGGGCACAGTGGCTGTAATTAAAAAGGAATAAGTATACTGCACTGTCTATAAAACATAAAGTGATAAATCAATATCTGTGCTGCAACTAAAAAATGTGAGACACACACAAAAAACAGTATTGTAAAGAAACTAAAGCTGCGCAACAACGTATCATAAAAAATAGGTGAATAAAATGATCAAAAATTAATCTGTGTTAGATTACAATGATCAAACGTGACTGTGCAATAAAACATGTAGATCAAAAAATGGAAACTAGTCTTAGAGCCTCTAGGTAGAGATAATGAATAATGTCACAATCTATTCCCTGGTATTTACACACAAGAGAATTCCAATGGCAGTTCATGTATGACGAAAAGTCCCCAGGGGAAAGAAACTAAGTGAAAAGAGTCCAATCTCTTTAAAATGAATTTGTGACCTCAAACTGAAACACCATAGAAAAAGTGCTAATGCGACAGAAAGGAATCCACCACCTTATCCTTCTCAGGCTGCTTACCAGAAATCCTGATCCCTGAAAGAGATCAGTCTGAGTAGATGGCTGTTATCCCCGCCAGGGTCTCTAATTGGCTCTCTCTGTACTTTTATATTCCACAAGGTTTCAGTCTGTAGACCCCCGATATCTCCGTGGATCACATTTAGGGTAAAAAAGAAAGCCCCATAGCGTAATCCAATAATTTAAAACATTTATTAAAATAAAATAATGCACTTACAGCATGTTGAATAATAAACAGCAGTGGTTGTGTATAAGGCCGGCCGGCTCTCACTACCCGTTGCTTCCGGGATTCGTATTGTGGTGACGTCAGCACGCCGCTCCTCCCTACGTCGTTTCGACAAACCTGTCGTCATCCAGGGAGGAGCGGCGTGCTGACGTCACCACAATACGAATCCCGGAAGCAACGGGTAGTGAGAGCCGGCCGGCCTTATACACAACCACTGCTGTTTATTATTCAACTTGTTGTAAGTGCATTATTTTATTTTACTAAACGTTTTAAATTATTGGATTACGCTATGGGGCTTTCTTTTTTACCCTAAATGTGATCCACGGAGATATTGGGGGACTACAGACTGAAACCTTGTGGAATATAAAGAACAGAGAGAGCCAATTAGAGACCCTGGCGGGGATAACAGCCATCTACTCAGACTGATCTCTTTCAGGGATCAGGATTTCTGGTAAGCAGCCTGAGAAGGATAAGGTGGTGGATTCCTTTCTGTCGCATTAGCACTTTTTCTATGGTGTTTCAGTTTGAGGTCACAAATTCATTTTAAAGAGATTGGACCCTTTTCACTTAGTTTCTTTCTCCTGGGGACTTTTCGTCATACATGAACTGCCATTGGAATTCTCTTGTGTGTAAATACCAGGGAATAGATTGTGACATTATTCATTATCTCTACCTAGAGGCTCTAAGGCCTCGTACACACGGCCGAGATTCTCGTTGAAAAAAACATGTCGTTTTTTTCGACGAGATTCTTGGACAAGAAACTTGTCCCGGCCGAGTGTACACACGCTCGTTTCAAAGAACCCGTGGTTCTTTGAATGGAGCGTACGCGGTGACGTCATCGACTACGACGAGCATGCGCTCGTCACATTCGATGCCGTCGCCGCCATCTTGGTATACCCTACGTATGCCTAGGAAGCTACCGCGCATGCGTCGAATTCATTTCGAACATGCGCGGGCTTCCGGGAGGACAGGTAAGTGTACACACACTCACTTTTCTCGTCGAGAAACATGCCGACGAGAATCTCAACGAGAAAATAGAGAGCAGGTTCTCTATTTTCTCGTCGAGGTTTCTTGTCAGTTTTCTCAACGAGAAACCCGATAGCCGCGTACACACGACCGATTTACTCGGCAAGACCTCTCTGCCAGCAAGTTTCTTGCTGGTTCTTGCCGAGAAAATCGGTCGTGTGGACGAGGCTTAAGACTAGTTTCCATTTTTTGATCTACATGTTTTATTGCACAGTCACGTTTGATGTGATATCACATTGTGATCTAACACAGATTAATTTTTGATCATTTTATTCACCTATTTTTTATGATACGTTGTTGCGCAGCTTTAGTTTCTTTACAATACAGTGGCTGTAATTGTTGGGCACAGTGGCTGCGTTTGATGGGCACTGTAAGGCTGCAATTGATGGGGTTTTTTCTGAATTTTTCACTTTGTTTGCAACCCCCAAAAAATTTTGAGCACCAGCCGCCACTGCATGTAAACAATTTCCACTCTGTAATTGGCCAACATAAAGGCCTCTTCTGCCTTTATGTTATCCTGTCTGTCTTGCCTAATTCATATCAGCAGTACGCTGTACTCCATAATGAGTCCTGTATGGTCTAAAGCTGGCCACACACACATAGATGCACACACATAGATACACATAGATGCAACACTGGGATTACATCTAGAGATATCTCAAATGCACAGCTGGTCTTTAACAGCCTGATTTTGACACTTCAGCTAATATCCAGCTCACCATAAAATGATTGCATTGGAAGTGTAAAAACACCCTTAAAATTTATCTAAAGCCACATTTAAAAAAAAGTGTTGAATAGAATGGTGAAGGCTTAGAACCTCTGTCAGCTTTTTATCATGGTCTAGAGCAGGGGTCTCCAAATTTTCTAAACAAAGCCCTCGTACACACGGCCGAGATTCTCGTTGAAAAAAACATGTCGTTTTTTTCGACAAGATTCTTGGACAAGAAACTTGTCCCGGCCGAGTGTACACACGCTCGTTTCAAAGAACCCGCGGTTCTTTGAATGGAGCGTACGCGGTGACATCATCGACTACGACGAGCATGCGCTCGTCACATTCGATGCCGTCGCCGCCATCTTGGTATACCCTACGTATGCCTAGGAAGCTACCGCGCATGCGTCGAATTCATTTTGAACATGCGCGGGCTTCCGGGAGGACAGGTAAGTGTACACACACTCACTTTTCTCGTTTAGAAACATGCCAAGGAGAATCTCGACGAGAAAATAGAGAGCAGGTTCTCTATTTTCTCGTCGAGGTTTCTTGTCGGTTTTCTCGACGAGAAACCCGATAGCCGCGTACACATGACCGATTTACTCGGCAAGACCTCTCTGCCAGCAAGTTTCTTGCTGGTTCTTGCCGAGAAAATCGGCCGTGTGTACGAGGCCAAAGTCGTTTTCTTTCCTTCAGGCTTTAGTGGGACCAGACTGTGGCCATTAGGAGTACAAAATGTCCCAGGATCATTAGGAGTAAACAATCCCCTGTCATTGGGGTCAGTGGGAGGAATTGTGCCCCATCATTGGTGTCAGTGGGAGGAAATGTGTCCCATCATTGGTGTCAATAGAGAGGAATTGTGCCCCATTGTTGGTATCATTGGGAGGAATTGTCCCCCATCATTGGGCCCCATTTTTGGTGTCATTGGGAGGAATAGTGTCCCATCATTGGTGTCATTGGGAGGAATTGGGCCCTTTATTGATGTCAGAGAATAAAATAACACCCCGAGGGCTACAAGCAAGCAAAGGGCCGCATCTGGCCTCGTGCCACACTTTGGAGGCCACTGGTCTATAGATTCCTGAAGGCGAAAATAATATTAATCTTAATAATCACTGTTACTAGGACTGAAGGTAATGGGAAATTCAAAATTTTGGAGGGGAATTCTTCCAATAGAGACACATATTCTGGTGAAAGATATCTTAGAGAGCATTGCCCTCACTTTGAAGAGATTGCATCTTGCTTCCTGTTGTGTCTATACAAAAGTAAATGAAGAAAAAAAAAACACAGTGGAACATAGAGATCAAAAAAAAAAAAACATGACGGGGTTTGCAGTTACTAAATCCAAGATAAAAAAAAAAAGTTTTGGCTTCAGACACACTTTACATTTCGTATTAATTTAAAATTGTAATATAAAAAATATCATTGTGCATTGTCAGTAACTCATAGCAAATAATATTTTTTAATTTTTCTGACTGTTCCAAACTGATAAAAGGAGAAACACATAATTGGTTTCCGCATGTTGTATGTCAGCATTACACTTTGCATCGCCTTGGTAATTAAGCTTGTAGCTCATTTCATCTTTTGAATCTTAATTGTATAATTAACCCATTGTAAACCTTATATGGGAAATAAACTTTGAAGGAACAATGATATTACAATAAAAAGCATTATGATATCTAGGGGTCCGCACATTTTCTAAAATCAGTATATATAGGGGATGATTTACTAAAACTGGAGAGTGCAAAATCTGGTGCAGTTCTGCAAAGAAACCAATCAGCTTCCAGATTTTTTTTGTGAAAGCTTAATTGAACAAGCTGAAGTTAGAAGTTGATTGGCTACCCATGCAAGGCTGTACCAGATTTTGCACTCTCCCGTTTTAGTAAATCAACCCCATAGTGTCTTTTTCCAAAACCAAACTTCTGTACAGGTAGATGCAGAGGTGTCTTTTTACTTAAAGCGGAGCTCCGCCGGAAAAAAAAATATTTAAAGCCAGCAGCTACAGCTACAGCAGCTGCTGGCTTTTAATATTTGGACACTTACCTGTCCTGGAGTCCAGCGACGTCTGCAGCAGAGGACGAGCGACCGTTCGTCGCTCTGCTGCTCCCTCCGCCATCCTCACTGAGGGAACCAGGAAGTGAAGCCCTGCGGCTTCATGCCCGGTTCCCTACGGCGCATGCGCGAGTCGCGCTGCGCCGTTGTGATTGGTGCTCCTGTGTTTTGGGAGCCGAGTGTCTCCCAGAACACCAAGGGAAGTCTGCGGGAAGTGACGTCACTCCCGCAGATTCCCGGAGAGAGGACTCCCGGATGTGGGTGAAAATACCTGTCTTAGACAGGTATCTTCACCCCCCTCCCCCCTGAAAGGTGTCAATTGTGACACCGGAGGGGGGGAGGGTTCCAAATAGCAAAAGTTGCTATTTAGGGTGGAGCTCCACTTTAACTATACTTTTTTGTCTGCATTGTGACTAATCTGGGGCTTGTCACACTGTATGGTGTGTGTCTGCAGAGATGCCATACATGACATTGTGCAGGAATGTGACCTGTCCTAGGAATGTGCGCGCAACAAATGGAAAAACATTTCTTCGGAGCCCTACTTACATTACTTTTCAAGTAGCTATTTTAAGGGACATTAGAGTACATTTTTAATGAGGATGCATTCTGAGTTATTAACATTTAGGCCTCATGCCCACGGACGTTTTTACAGCCACTTTTATGAGCGTTTTCTGCAGCTTAAAAACAGGTCTCCATGTTAGCCTATGGCCTCATGCCCACCATGACGTTTTTGAGCTGTAAAGGGCATAGGCGTTTTTAAGCTGCAAAAAAACCCCAGGACCAGTGCGTTCAGAAGCTCCAGCGTTAGAGCTGTAAAGATGTCAGATGCCGGCAAAGAGTGTAAAAACGCGATGTAACGAGGCTTAACGCTGTGTTAAGCCTCGTCCGGCGTTTCTTTCTCTATTCCAAATCAATGGTTCACTATGGGAGCCCATTGATTTGAATAGAGGTCGCACCAGAAGTCGGATCAAGATGATCCGACTTGCGGGGCAAATTGTGTGCGGAGAATCTTGAAGGGGAACCCCGCGAAAATTTAGAAAAAATTTGCGTGAGGTTCCCCCTCAGGACGATACTAGACCCTTCAGTCTGGTATGGATCTTGAGGGGGAGCCCCCACACCAAAAAAAAATGGCGCAGGGTTCCCCCCAGGATCCATACCAGACCCTTATCCGAGCATGCAGCCCGGCCGGTCAGGAAGGGGGGGGGATGAGCGAGCGCCCTCCCTCCTGATCCATACCAGGCCGAATGCCCTCAACATGGGGGTGAGTGCTTTGGGGCGGGGGGGCACCCTGCGGCCCCCACCCCAAAGCACCATGTCCCCATGTTGATGGGGACAAGGGGCCTCTTCCTGACAACCCTGGCCGTTGGTTGTCGGGGTCTGCAGGCTTGGGGGCTTATCAGAATCTTGGAGCCCCTTTTAATAAGGGGCACCCAGATCCCAGCCCCTCCACCCTATGTGAATGAGTATGGGGTACATCGTACCCCTACCCATTCACCTGGGGGAAAAGTGTCAATAAAAAAACACACTAGACAACTTTTTAAAGTAATTTATTAGGCAGCTCCGGGGGTCTTCTACCGACTTCGGGGTCTTCTACTGTCTTCTGTGGTCTTCTACCGTCTTTGGGGGTCTTCTTCCGACTTCTCCGCTCTCACCGGTTCTTCTCCCGCTCTCCGGTGCTTTCTGCCTTCTGCCGGGCACCTCCGCTATCTTCTGTCAGCTCTTTTGCTAGCGAGGGCCCGGTCTTCATCGTCGTCTTCTTCCCTCTTCTCTTCTTGAGGTGTTGACACAACGAGGTCTGCCGCTGTAATGCTGTGTGCCCGGCGCGCAATGACTTTTATAGGCATGGGGCGTGGTCACCGGGTGATGTGACCCCGCCCCCTTATGACATTGCAGTCCCGGGGCATGATGGGACTGCAACGTCATAAGGGGGCGGGGTCACATCACAGCACACAGCATTACAGCGGCAGACCTCGTTGTGTCAACACCTCAAGAAGAGAACAGGAAAGAAGACGACGATGAAGACCGGGCCCCCGCTAGCAAAAGAGCTGGCAGAAGATAGCGGAGGTGCCCGGCAGAAGGCAGAAAGCACCGGAGAGCGGGAGAAGAACCGGAGAGAGCGGAGAAGTCGGAAGAAGACCCCCAAAGTCGGTAGAAGACCCCAGAAGTCGGTAGAAGACCCCAGAAGTCGGTAGAAGACCCCAGAAGTCGGTAGAAGACCCCCAGGGCTGCCTAATAAATTACTTTAAAAAGCTGTATAGTGTGTTTTTTTTTATTGACACTTTTCCCCCAGGTGAATGGGTAGGGGTACGATGTACCCTATACTCATTCACATAGGGTGGGGGGCCGGGATCTGGGTGCCCCCTTATTAAAAGGGGCTCCCAGATTCCGATAAGCCCCCCGCTCGCAGACCCTGACAACCAACGGCCAGGGTTGTCGGGAAGAGGCCCTTGTCCCCATCAACATGAGGACAAGGTGCTTTGGGGTGGGGGGACGGCAGGGCACCCCCCTGCCCCAAAGAACCCACCCCCCATGTTGAGGGCATGCGGCCTGGTACGGTTCAGGAGGGGGGGCGCTCGCTCGTCTCCTTCCTGACAGGCCAGGCTGCGTGCTCGGATAAGGGTCTGGTATGGATCCTGGGGGAGCCCGCGCCATTTTTTTTTGGTGTGGGGGTTCCCCCTCAAGATCCATACCAGACCAAAGGGTTTGGTGTCGTCCTGAGGGAGAACCTCACGCAATTTTTTTTTTAAATTTTCGTGGGGTTCCCCTTCAAGATTCTCCGCACACGAGTTGCCCCGCAAGTCAGATCATCTTGATCCGACTTCTGGTGCGACCTCTATTCAAATCAATGGGCTCCAATAGGGAGCCATTGATTTGGAATAGAGAAAGAAAAACGCGTCTGAAAGCTAGCGTGGGGAACCGTGCACTGAATTCAATGCAAAACGCGGAAAAAATCGCGTTAAAAACGCTGCTTTTTTCCTGGCGTCTGTACTAGCTTTACAGCCCATTTTTTAAAACGTCCGTGGGCATGAGGCCTTACTGGAAAGTAGGTTTTGATGTGACTTTTTGTTTTTCTTTGCTTATTATTCCACATTTTCAGGAACCCATTTCATCAACAGGTTTGTAGATAATTGTTTGAGCACCTATCTGTAATGTAAAAACAACAATCAATAGCCTCGATGAATGACTACTGAAGTCAATTTAGCCATCAAACTTTTTTTGTAAGTGAACACAACGTCGATTTTCGTTTAGTTAGCACAATTTTAGTCCTAAAAAAATTTTAAGATCAAGATTATTAAAAATGATTAAAAACACATTACAAAAGAATTCAACACATTACATCACTTCCAAAGTTGTATTCTGTCATACGAGAATTTTCGAAAGTTCAGTAACCTCTTAATTTTCGATATGAGACTAGCACGCAAAAAAAAAAATCAGATGATTATTCGTCCGATAACCTCATTGTGTGTACCAGACTTTAGAAGACTGTTGAAATAAATGGTACTCAGCAGGAAACATGGTATGAATATGCCAGAAGAAATTCCCCTGAGAAATTATAATAAACTATTGTGTTATAAACTAGACTGTAATCTAAGACTTCATAGGGTAGGAAATGTTGGCAATTATACATTCATTTCCATACTTATTACACATTTAAGTAAAACACCATAGTTCACGACTATGTGCTCCTGTGATGTGCACTACATAATGGACCATTATATTACACACAATAGGGCCTCATTCACATGGTATTTTAGTGCCAGCTGCAGCAAGAATTTAGCAGATTCCCGCAGATGGATTCACAGGTGGATGCTGAGAGTGGCGACAGCTCAGCATGTCCAAAGCAAGAACAGACTGACAGCAGCATTAGCTGCCCACTGGTGTTTGGATTTAAGCACACATGGAGCGATTACCTGCAGTTCGGGACAGTTTGCATACCAGGGATTACATCCAAACACCAGCAGACAGCTGTGGTCACAGTCAGTCTGCCTTTGCTTTATACAGGCTGAGCCACGGCAACTACCTGTGAATCCAGCTGGCACTAAAATATTGCATGAATGAGACCTAAAGCCTTACACTAATTTATAGAATAAAATTACAACAACTGCATTCTATTATCAATAACCAACCCAAGAGAGATTAACATAAGTATCCCAACATGCAAATAAAAAAAGATTTTTAATTTAAAGTGATTCTAAAGTTATTTACAATTTTTTTTAGTTTGAAATGATGAGAGGGGAGGGGTCTGTTTTTCATTTATGTCTGCGTGCCAACTGTGGAGCTTCCTCCTCTCCATTTGTCCTGTGATTACTCAACAAATAAAAGTGGTGGAAAATCCCATATTTTAGTATCACACCAAAACAGGAAGAGAGGTAGACTTTTCCAGCTGGGGACACTGTTCCAGTGACAATTGTCTAGGAAGGGAATTCTGTCACTTTGGAGAGAGCTCCTTTAATTTTCTGTTATGTCTACATAATATCTACATCTCCTCAACACAACAAAGATGGCAAAAAAAATATGACATAAGTTTTAACCATTCCCTACTCTGTCCAAAATGAAGCGTTAAAACATAAACCAAACCCCAAAACATAAATGAAATATATTGCATCTTACCAGTCCATAGACGGGATGGCTGCATTCGTTTTTTTCAGGCTAAGGATGATTTTGGCAAGCGCAGAAAAATACCTGGTAATTTTGCCAGAAATGTAGTGCCCTTGTCACTTTACTTTAAGATGAAAAATCAACACAAGTACACAAATTTACTCAAAGCTCCACCCAAAAGGGGAGGTAGCGCTTTAAGGACTTGTCCCACACTCTTCTGGAAGAATTGGCACTTTTCAGGAGTGGGGGGGGGTAGGAGCGGGTACCTAATTTTCACAGTAAAAAATGTCAGGGGGGAAGGGGAACGCTGCTTCATATCTTTTGGTTTCTGCCTCAAACTTGACCACTTCTGGAAAGAGGTCAGGTGGATCATCCAAAAAATCACTAAATATGAGATTCCTGATGATCCTGCCTTTTTCTTATTACATGTTTTCGACCATTCTGGCAAGAATTTACTAAAAATCGATTGTACGTCACGTGTCTTATTAAACTCCCTTCCGCAGAAAAGTTTTATCCCTATTGTGGGTTCACCAGTATGGTATTTGTAAGTTGAAATCATATCCCCTCTCAAGCGTCTCTTCTCCAGAGAGAATAAGTTCAGTGCTTGCAACCTTTCTTCATAACTAATATCCTCCAGTCCCTTTATTAGCTTTGTTGCCCTTCTCTGTACTCGCTCAATTTCCAGCACTTTCTTCCTGATGTAGCGGCCTCCACTCTCCCCTCTTTTTCTCAGCTCGTCTCTCACTTGTCTAGGGGTACCTTATGAGGAGAGAGTGCAGGGTCACCACGCCAAGCCTCCACCACAGATGTCTGTGTAGTGTAAGCAAAGTTCTTGTTTCACCTTCGGGTCTGCATTCTGCACCTGGAACCTCCAAAGAGAGTTACCTTGAACAATGTCTGCCAGAAAACGAGCCCCACACCATTAAAGTCCAACACTCCTTTATTCTTCTCAATGCAAAAATGAACACAATCAGTTGGACCCCTTAGAGAACAGAACAGAAAAGGAGGTGTGGATGCGAGTGGGCCCAGACACAATGAACTCTCCACTTTCCTTCCTGAAAGTGGGTTGCGGTCTCCTAGCGAAGGGAGGGATTTCCTTCCAGACGGTCTCCAATGGAAGGCTCACCTGTCACCGGCAATATGCTGCACCGGGTCTTCAAGCAAGTGTCTCCCACCGGTCCACTGCGCCCTCCGGATTCGGGTACCCTCTCCCAGGGCCCCCTAGGATCTCCTTCCCTCGTGGAACTCAGTGTTGGGCACTGAGCTCCAGACCTCCATCCGAGTACCTCACCCCAGGTTAAAGGTGCCTGGGATGGAACACGACCTCCGAACGTCCTCTAGGCCTAGGCCGCCTAGAGGACCGACACGAACCACACGCCCACAGGCTGAAGGTGCCTGGGACTCGACCCCGTGACAAAGATGGCCGGCCCCTTTATACCCTCTCCCAGCAAGCACGGCGGGTTTCCCGCCCCACCATACCGCTGCCGAGGGAGGACAAAAAGGGAGCACAGCACACAGCAATGGTTCAACCCCAGCCCAAGGCGACAGCGCCACCCGTGGGGCTGCAGGGAACTGCACATCACTGGTGTGTCTGCCAGTTTTAAATACACAGAAAGTGTATACCCGCTACACTGAGGACTGGTGCCCAGAACTGGACAGCATACTCCAGGTGAGGCCGGGCCAGAGTCTTGTAGGGTGGGAGAATTATCATTTTATCTCTTGAGTTAATCCCCTTTTTAATGCATGCCAATATTCTGTTTGATTTGTTAGCAGCAGCTTTGCATTGCATGCCATTGCTAAGCCTATCATCTACAAGGACCCCCAGGTCCTTTTCCATCCTTGATTCCCCCCCAGAAGTTCTCCCCCCAGTGAGTAGATTGCATTCATATGTTTGCCACCCAAACGCATTATTTTACATTTTCTACATTACACCTCATTTACCATGTTGTTGCCCACCCCATTAATTTGTTCAGATCTTCTTGCAAGGTTTCCACATCCTGCGGAGAAGTTATTGCCCTGCTTAGCTTGGTATCGTCCGCAAATACAGAGATTGCACCGTTTACACCATCCTCCAGGTCGTTTCTGAACAAATTAAATAGGATTGGTCCCAGCACAGAACCCTGGGGGACCCCACTTTCCACCCCTGACCATTCCGAGTACTCCCCATTTATCACCACCCTCTGAACTCGCCCTTGTAGCCAGTTTTTAATCCATGTACTCACCCTATGGTCCATGCCAACGAACCTTACTTTGTACAGTAAACGTTTATGGGGAACTGTGTCAAATGTTTTTGCAAAATCCACATACACCACGTGTACGGGCCTCCCTTTATCTTGATTGCAGCTCACCTCCTCATAGAAGGTTAATAGATGAATTGCTCTTGCCAAACCTGTCATGAATCCATGCTAAATACCGCTAATGATACCGTTCTCATTACTACAATCTTGTATATAGTCCCTTATCATCCCCTCCAAGAGCTTGCATACTATTGATGTTAGGCTAACTGGTCTGTAATTCTCAGGGATGTATTTTGGCCCTTTTTTAAATATTGGTGCTACATTGGCTTTTCTCCAAACAGCTGGTACCATTCCAGTTAGTAGACTGTCAGTAAAAATTAGGAACAATGGTCTGGCAATTACTTGAGTGAGTTCCCTAAAGACCCTTGGGTGCAAGCCACCTGATCTCAGTGACTTAACAATGTTACGTTTTCCAAGTCTATTTCTAATTCTGTCCTCTGTTAGCCACATTTACAAAGCTCTCGAGAAACTTCCCTTGCAACGTGAACAGCCTATTTGCCTTTAATAAATGAGCCCCAAAGGCTCAGAACTCGAAAAGAAGAAAATCAATGCAACCAGTACATCTAAGGACCAAGATGCTATATGTTACTTTTTTGGGGGGGAGGGGGGGGTAGTTATGCCTAAGTGTTTGTAGTTACAGGCTACTCATATAAATTTGACTTTTGCATTTCATATACAAATGTATTTGATACAGGCTCTCTAATCAATTACTGTGGGGACAATATCTCCGGTAGGGAGGCTACTGTTTTCTAGGCATCTGTCAAGACTTTCTCATAGAGAAAAGATCAGTAGGGAGAAATTACTGTGCAGCACTAATATACAAGAAGCAGGACCTATATAGCTAATAGGTAAATATGTTTTTGCACATGTACAAACATCTTTCCATTCAGCACAATAATTAAATGAAGGCATAGATTAAATCAACGCATAGACATTTACACTCATGTCTAAAAAAAAACTTTTATGAAGACTATGTATGTGTGTAATTAGCTAGGTTTTTTTTTCATCTTAATTTATTTTCTATATGCCAAAGGCTATTGGGAACATTTTCTTCAATTTAAATACTTTCTCTCTATATTTATTTTTGTTTATTTAACCAAAGAAAAATATACAGTTGTGCTCATAAGTTTAAATACACTGGCAGAATTTATGATTTCTTGGCCATTTTTCAGAGAATATGAATGATAACACAAAAACATTTCTTTCACTCATTGCTAGTGTTTGGCTTAAGCCATTTATTATCAATTGTGTTTACTCTTTTTAAATCATAATGGCAACAGAAACTACCCAAATGACCCTGATCAAAAGTTTACATACCCTGGTGATTTTGGCCTGATAATATGTACACAAGTTGACACAAAGGGGTTTGAATGGCTTTTAAAGGTAACCATCCTCATCTGTGATCTGTTTGCTTGTAATTAGTGTGTGTATAAAAGGTCAAAGAGTTTTTGGACTCCTGACAGACCCTTGCATCTTTCATCCGGTGTTGCACAGATGTTTCTGGATTTTGAGTCATGTGGAAAGCAAAATAATTGTCAAAGGATCTGCAGGAAAAGGTGGTTGAACTGTATAAAACAGGAAAAGGGATATAAAAATATATCCCAGGAATTGAGAATGCCAATCAGCAGTGTTCAAACTCTAATCAAGAAGTGGAAAATGAGGGGTTCTGTTGAAACCAAACCACGGTCAGGTAGACCAACTAAAATTTTAGCCGTAACTGCCAGGAAAATTGTTCGGGATGCAAAGAAAAACCCACAAATAACTTCAAGTGAAATACAGGACTCTCTAAAAACATGTGGTATGGCTGTTTCAAGATGCACAATAAGGAGGCACTTGAAGAAAGATGGGCTGCATGGTCGAGTCGCCAAGAAGAAAGACATTACTACGCAAATGCCACAAAGTATCCCACTTACAATATGACAAACAGCACAGAGACAAGCCTCAAACCTTCTGGCACAGTCATTTGGAGTGACGAGACCAAAATTGAGCTTTTTGGCCACAACCATAAACGCTACATTTGGAAAGGAGTCAAAAAGGCCTATGATGAAAGGTACACCATTCCTCCTGTGAAACACGGACTTGGATCGCTGATGTTTTAGGGATGTGTGAGATAAAAGGGAAAAGAAAATTTGGTCAAAATTGATGGCAAGATGAATGCAGTATGTTATCAAAAAATACTGGAGGAACATCTGCATTCATCAGCCAGGAAGCTGCGTATGGGACATACTTGGACATTTCAACACGATAATGATTCAAAACACAAGGCCAAGTCAACCTGTCATTGGCTACAGCAGAATAAAGTGAAGGTTCTGGAGTGGCCATCTCAGTCTCCTAGCCTCACAATCATTGAGCCACTCTGGGGAGATTTCAAACATGCATTTCCTGCAAGACCGCCCAAGAATTTACAGGAACTGGAGGCTTTTTTGTCAAGAGGAATGGGCAGCTTTACCATCTGAGAAGATAAAGAGCCCCATCCACAAATACCACAAAAGACTTCAAGCTGTCATTGATGTTAAAGGGGGAAATACACGGTATTATGAACTGGGGTATGTAAACTTTTGATCAGGGGCATTTGGCTAGTTTCTGTTGTCAATATTGTCATTAGGATTTAAAAAGAGTAAACACAGCTGATTGATAATAAATGGCTTCAGCCAAACACTAACCATGAGTGAAAGAAAAGTTTGTGTTATCATTCATATTCTCTGAAAAATTACCAAGAAATCATAAATTCTGCCAGGGTATGTAAACTTATGATTACAACTGTATATGTTGCAGTTTGTTTCCATGTTGAAAAGTGCTCCGTGAACTGTTTGTTATCTTCCTAACAAATATTCCTAGCGCTTCTTATTCAATTATTTTCTTTGGGTAAATATTATATTGCTATTGCATATGAATTTGTCAATGTAAATTGAAGGGCATATTTCTATAGAAGGGAATGTTATATTTATCAAATATTTACTGCAGGTGAATCTTCCTGGTGTAAATGTTGTAAATTATAGTGAATGTTTAACCATTTGTGAATGTCTGGTGAATGTCACATTCATTGCTTTATAAATATGTCCTGGGTCTTTACAGCAACTTATTATATGAATAGTATCAAGGGGACAAAGCTATGCTGCCCACCACCAGTTAAGTTACCATCTCAACCTAAAATATAAGCCTATATTTGAAAACATAAATAAACAAATTACTAATTAAAAATGCACATATACACATTCAGATATACAGAAACACACAAAAATATTTAGCTATAATTATTTAGATTGCATTCATTTAGGATGCTATGACATTATTACATGCCACATATAAAGCAATCTGTAGTACACTCATAAGATACTCATTTACAACAAACTGACCATCAACATTTAGACATTTTATTAGAAAAATATGTACACCTTGATGTAAAAAGCTCATGGCCTCATGTGTTTATATGTTAATGGTCAAAGCTGACTCTGAATATTCTTAGATTTTATATTAGGAGGTGCATTCGGCCAGGGTCTATGAAATGTGACATATGTAAGCTCATACTATACAGATTAGTAATGTGTCAGTCTTGAGGTTGCGTTATTCCAGATACAACATATTAGACATGGGATGAAGCATCTACAGTTAATTTCATACTATGGAAACCAGGAATGCCTGTACAGATGCACAGAATTTTGTTTTGTCCTATGAAAAAGTTATATTAGGAAACAGTTATTCCCTTCAAAATGTTACTTGTGAGCACGTCTTTTCTTCATGTTAAATAAGAGCATACTTCAACAAAGACTGCACTGGGTTTAAGACACTAGACATGCATGGCAGTAATAAAACCCACTGGAAGAACTCAATGTTACCTTTTGCATGACTGCTAAGATGCTTTTCTCAAGCCCAGAAACTGCAACCTTTTTACTCCTCTCTAAAGCTTGCTTTAACAAATTTAGATTTGGACAAGCTGAAAGATGTTGATGGACTTTGTTGTTCCAGTCTCTAATTAGAGGTGGGTGGGAGAGATGAATGTGTCCTAGCCGTATTACATAATTGTTAGCATTGTTCTATAGTGGACTAGATTTAAATGACTGGGATTATATGGACATCAGCTAATCCCCTAATACTGGATACAGTAGGGTATTTGGCTTTGATCACCACTTGTCACTTCCTGCAAATAACAGAATGAGGCAATAGTTTCTGAACAGTACACAGTACTACTGGGCAAAACATTTACGCAAGAAGAGCTGAGTGACAGAACTATGCATGCCATCCACTATTGGTGACTAAGAATAAAGCATGTCTTTTTATAGCTAGTGAAGGGTAATAGTAAAATAGGGATGAAGGCTGCCCATACACTGTCTATAAATAGCAATTTTCCCATTGGACCACTGGGCAATGTATAAGTATGAAAAAAAACAATAAATATAATTTTCCAAAGTAAATTTTATGACACAAACAAATTAAATAACCCATCAGCTTGAAAATTTTTGATTTTTTTCAGACGAATGCTGATTTAATGCTCATTAAACAAAAATTGTATGTTCTGGTATCATTTGAGGAAAAATGTTGTGTTTGTCCATTCAGATAATTTTGCATGAACTGCCATGATCAGCTCTCGAAAGCTGTATACTAGTGATTAGATTATTATACGATCACTTAGTCAGTATTTTCTGAACATGTATGCAAGGCATTAGTTGTAGACTGCATTTAGATTATTATTTACCTTTGCTACCAAATTACACTCCCAACATGTTTGTATTTCTTATTGAAGCTTGCCTAATACATCCATGTGACCCGACTTATGCCTATATCAGACACAGCATCTGCCTGGAAGTGTTAAATATACTGTGTGTTTCATTAGTATGACCACGTCTGTATTTAACTTTATCCGAATAAGTTTGTCATCCTTTAGTCATGTATAATGAATCATGTGCAATCATAAACTATTTATTGTTAGTCAGGTAGTATTGGATCATGTGTACTGCTGGACACCATAGCAATGTATGACTGGAGAGAATAATTATGGCTTGCTATGGCTGTTTATTGTTTTGAAAAATCTTGTAGGCAACCGCTATTATCTTGAAGGAGGAGGATAGAAATGTAAAAAGAAAGTGCCAGTCAGCCCCTAATATGCTGTATCAGAAAGGCTAGACTACTTTATGCCACTGCTTAACCACAACTAACACTTTAGGGAACATTTATCAATTCTGTCGCATAGCATGACAGTAATACAGTAAATAGAAGAGTTACTACAAGAGTTCTGCTTAATTTATAATTTCCTCTCGCTGCTTTAAGTACACTGCAACAGGGGGTCAGGGGGATTAGCAGCAACGTATCTTGAGAAATACTATCAGGCGATCTGTGTTTCCCGGATGGTAAAGTGGATTCATAATAAAGAGGGGAGAAGTTGGGTAAATATGGAGATATCACAAAGTAAGGTAGATTTAGGAAAAATGGTTTGGATACCACGGCAGCACCGGGACTTAGCTATTAGCACAAACCTACTAACTAGAAATACTTTTAAGATTTGGGATGGCCTAGGGAGATTACACCACTGGGATCATAATTCACCATTATTATCTATACTGGGCACAAACTACTTTAAGGCAGGGAAAGAGGAATATATATTTCACTAGATGGGCAAAAAAAGAGGAAATACCATTACATGACGTAATGAAAGGCAACAGAATATGCACCTATGCGGAAATTACACATAAATGGGGAAATAAGCACTAGATAAATGGAGGTACACACAATTACAGCATTTTGCACAATCACTGCCACAACCATTACCGGGAAAAGGACACATGAGGTTAATAGAGAAATTTTTCTGCTCCCCCTCAGCTTAAATCAAAGTATATCAAAAATTTATAGAATCCTAATTAAGGAAACAGAACCTGAATTCCCTCCACATCTGGGGAAATGGGAAGAGGAGATAGGCCCGCTTAGAGATAAGGAACATAGAAGGAAAATTTTGAGAATAGCCTGTTTTTCTTCAGGGGATACAAAGACAGTGGAAATGTGCTACAAACTCCTGGCGAGATGGTATGTGACCCCCCCCCAGAGGGTGCATAGGATCGGGGCAGAGGGACCCCCAACTTGTTGGAGGGGTTGTGAAGCCCCGGGGACCTTCACGCACCTCTGGTGGGAATGCACAAAGATTCGACCATATTGGGAGGGAATCTTGGCATCAGCTTACCAAATTACAGGAGAACGGATTCAGAAGAGCCCTTGGGATTGTCTATTTCACGATACAAGGAAAACGGTCCCTCAATATAAAAATACCCTTGCCGCATTCCTTTTAAATGCAGCTAAAAGTTTGATCACGAGTTTTTGGAGGACTCAAGAAGTAACGAGCATGAAGGATTGGGTTGTACGGGTTGAAATAAGAGCCATAAAATGAAACTATCCATATAGAAGAGGACTCACTAGAGATATTCCGGAATATATGGGGAAATGGATGGAATTCAGGGAATCTGGGAGGTTGGAGGAATTGATGGAGGTGTAGGGAGATGGGGAGGAGAGGAAGGGAGGGGAGAGAACCCCTCTTCTGTGTTTTTTTTTACTGGTATTTTTCTTTGAGTGGGTTGTTTAGGGAGAGGGTCTGTGGATAGGGGGCATACATGTTTAGAGCTTAGATAAAGGAATATGATTTGTATCATGTGTATCTGTTTATATCTGTCTATACAATAAAAGAGAGAATATTCAAAAAAGTACACTGCAACAGGCTAAAACCTGACCCGGACTACTTTTTAATTTTGTGTCTATTTGGAGTGAAAATCCTCAGTTCTAAATCTTTTAGAGTTTTGCAAATCTGTCCTAGTTTTCTGTCCAGGATAAGGTTATACAGAAAAACAGTTTCCTAGATTTTGCTAAATGTGAGGAAGTCTGATTTGTGTCACTATTTCGCTTGATAAAGGTAATTTAAAGTGGGAGTAAACTCCCATGCATAATTTGTATCTATAGGTAAGCCTATAATTAGAGAGTATATGCAGATAGTGACGTCACCGGCACATGCGTTCTAAAGCAATAGCCACCCGGACCGTTCCTTCAGAGTTCTGTGCCGTACGTGGCAGCTCCTGCGCGCATACGTGGGAGTGACGTCATCGTGGCTATGGCCACTCACACAGCAGAGGTCCGCGAACCCGGAAGGAAGACCGGATGAAGATGGAAGCCCTGTCAGCAGTGACAGCTGGCCGCTGGAAGACTTAATTCTAAGGTAAGTTTCACATAATGTGCTAGTATGCGATGCATACCAGCACATTATGGCTTTACCCTGCAGGTTCCAAAAAAAAAAAAAAACACAGTGGTTTACTACTTCTTTAACAGCATGGAGCCCCCCTAAACATTCATAAAAGGCCTTTATCCATGCATGCAACATGGGTGAACAGTAAAGGAGGGGCAGGGACTATGCAGTACTTCCCATCCCCTTCCTGAATACTTTCAGGCCACGTGTCACGACTTGACCCAGCCTGTTTGTTTACTAACAGAATCTGGTGGGAACATATCATTTTGCTGCAGTAGCGCTACCACTGCAAAAAAAAAAAAAGGCAGACTTCCATCTGATGTTTGTTTACACATATCAGCTGGAGATTTGTGCGATCAAAGTGGCTAAATATGGCTAGTTTGTTTGCGAAACTGCAAAAACACTAGGTTTGGGGGAACTCATCTACAACCCAAACCTGGAGCTTATCTCCACATACACCTTATTTCTTGTGCTGAAATCAGCTGTCACAGTATCAAGTCAGGTGAAATGGACAACAATAAAAACCTGACAGAAGTATTTACTCTTTTCAAGTATATCCAAAACTAATTACCGTATTTATCGGCGTATAACACGCACAGGCGTATAACACGCACCCTAACTTTAAGAGGGAAGTTTCAGGAAAAAAACTTCCACAACCCCCTGCGTATAACACGCAGGCACAGTTTACCCTCTATTTTCAGGGTAAAAATGTGAGTGTTATACGCCAATAAATACAGTATGTACAGTCTGTTTTCTAGACCACTATAATGTAAAGGACAATTCCACTTTTCTTTTAAGCTTCCTGCTTTATTCTTCACTCCTACCCCCATAATTTTAACCCTGCACCGTTTGACGTGAAGCTCTCCCTAATACCACACAGAAAAAGTCCCAGGTGCATCTTGTGTTTACTCACATGTGTGCTGCTCATTCTACTCAGCGCTATGACTAGTCCATGTTCCTGTGTATTGTGGGGCTTCCAGGAGTACGCACCAGTTATAGAAATTAATAGAATGAGTGATGCTCATGCTCAGTAGGTTCAGGGCATGGCCCAGGCTTGTATAAGCAAAGGCTGTGTGGCACCAGGCAGTAGACATGCGCAGAACGGAAAAATGTGTTTTGTTTAGTTTCAGATTGATTAGTTGATGTTACTAATTTAGTTTTGTCGATTCGTTTCGGAATTAATTTAATTTAATTTCTTTTAATTTCGTGTCATTTATACATTTTCTAACGAATTACACATTTTCAAAACAATTCCAATTCATTGCCAGCATTCTTCTGTTTACATTTTAGGTCTCAGTGGGGAAGCCCGCTGACAGCTGATGAGTCGTCGGTTGTTAAGTATGTGGCGGCCAGCTTCCCAGGCCACTCCTTAACAACCAGCTATTCTTCACACAGAATTTGAATCAGTTGATAATTTTTCAACCAATCAAAATTCAAATCATTCCAAAATGTTGAATTTTGTTAGAAAACTAATATACATAACTCTTACCAAAAATTCGTCCAAATTGACATTCCAACTGAAACAAATTGCACATGTCTACCAGGTAGGGTCTCACAGTAAAGATCTCTGCTATAAGGGCTGAAGGTACAAACTTTGGCATGTGGCTTACACTTTTATTTTTTAAATTCTCTTTATTGATTTTTAATAGATTTACAAAAACAGAGCCTTGGGGCATTCCCCGGCTTAAAAAAGTACCACGTAAATTGGTACCTAACAGGTTATCTGCCTAAACAGTGCTGTTAGCAAGAGTAAAACAAAAAAAAAAAAAACAAGGTACAAACAATAAAACATCACTGCTCAGCCACTCCATTTGGAGAAATTATGAAAGGAGAATGTGCTACTCGTCTTCGATGGAGATGAGGTTTCCCAATAGGGAACTCTGGTACTAGGCCTAGAATACTAAGGGTTCAACTATAGGGGCGTCAGGAGGGTCTTAGCAGGTGTTAGCACGGAAGGAGTAGTTAATGTGTATCAGATAAACCGTCTATTCTTGAGCCGCATTAGTGGAGGCAAAGTCAAGCCATAGTTTCCACACTTTGTCAAATGTAGCAATACACCCACGGGAGTGATATGTGGCTTTATATAATGGTATTGTAGAATTGACCAGGGCTTTCCAAGAGTCCAGAGAGGGCTCATCTGATTGTTTCCATTTTAGTAATATTGCTTTATGGGCGTAAAAGAGCAAAAGTCCTATGAGGGTCTAAGTTGCTGTGCGGTGCGCTAAAGAGCCCACCAGGCCCAGCAAGCAGACTGGTACAATCAGCGGGATTGTTAACAGTGAGGCTATAAACTGCGTCACCTCTACCCAGAAAGAGTGCTCTTTGGGACAAGACCACAACATATGACAGAAACCGGCCTCTAGATTACCACATTTCCAACAGTTGGATAGGCCCCAGGATAAATTTTGTTCAGCCTTTGCGGCGTTAAATACACCTAGTGTAGAATCCTGAATTGAATTAAGTGATCCTTAACTGCCACTAATTGGAGAAAAGGGTATTCCCACATATCCTCCTAATCCTGTGTGTCTAGTTCAGGAAAGTCCACCCTCCATTTAGCGTGGAGAGTTTCAAGCCCAAAATGCATTGATGGTAGTAGTGCCTTATATATGGTGGATATCTAAAGAAGTAACAATTGGGTAAGTCATGGTTCTGTTTGAGAGTGTTAAAAGGGAAGGATAGCCCCGTCATCACATATATGGTCGAGTACCCTAATGCCCCTAGTTGCCCATATGCTCGGATGGCTTACACTTTTAAAATGAAGTTGTCTTAAAGGGGTTGCTCCACCGGAAAAAAAAAATTTAAAGCCAGCAGCTACAGCTACAGCAGCTGCTGGCTTTTAATATTTGGACACTTACCTGTCCTGGAGTCCAGCGACGTCCGCAGCAGAGGACGAGCGACCGCTCGTCGCTCTGCTGCTCCCTCCGCCATCCTCGCTGAGGGAACCAGGAAGTGAAGCCCTGCGGCTTCATGCCCGGTTCCCTACGGCGCATGCGCGAGTCGCGCTGCGCCGTTCTGATTGGTGCTCCTGTGTTCTGGGAGCCGAGTGTCTCCCAGAACACCAAGGGAAGTCTGCGGGAAGTGACGTAACTCCCGCAGATTCCCGGAGACAGGACTCCCGGATGTGGGTGAAAATACCTGTCTTAGACAGGTATCTTCACCCCCCTCCCCCCTGAAAGGTGTCAATTGTGACACCGGAGGGGGGGAGGGTTCCAAATAGCAAAAGTTGCTATTTAGGGTGGAGCTCCACTTTAAGTTATTTTAGACCTATAAGCAAAGGACAATGAAAAGACATAAGCAAAAATGTGAAAATGAGCCGAGTGCTTCACCTCTAACAGAGGTTGCAGGTGCTGTCCAGACACCATGAAGCCCTGATCCACCTGCTAGCACTGCTCCTAAATTTCCTTAGATTAAAGTATAACTTGATATGGACATTTTACTCACTCAGTCTACTAAAACCATCCAGCTAGTTCATACTCCTTAGTGTCTGTGGGTGACTAAGGTAATGTTTTTTCAACAGAATGTCCTTATTTCAATTGCTGTGCTCCAGGTGGATTGTCCCAAAAACTGTTGACAGCCTGTTTTATTAATATTGTGTAAAATTTAAATTGTGTGAATTGCCTAATAGACAATTAGATACTAGCCAGATTCAACTTACCATCCTTTTCTATATTTCAGTATGTTTTGCACTAAGTTTCTGACATAAAGAAACGATGAGGGGCCATTTACATTCGTGCAGTGTATTAACGCCCATTATGTCACAGGTTACAGCACGTTGCATTTAGACAACCCAACAAGCTTTTGACACACTGAATTGTTCCAAAAATCAGATATTCCACAATGCACGTGTGCTACCATAGTGCATTGGGTTGCTTATGAAAATGAATGGCACCACTATGCGTCAGCACATACAACATGCTTTTCCAACACTTGAGTTGCTGCCACTCACAGATGTAAATTGGCCCTGATAGTTCTTATTCTACACACTCTGAGAAATAAGACTTTTTAGTCACTAATATGTTTTGCCCATTATACACCTCGGACTGGTCAGCACATTGGTAGTTAAAATCTAAGGCATTGATAACAAGAGCTCCACACATTGCCCCCACCCAGGATTATGAGAGTGCACTATTTTAGTTGACTGTGTAACTGTAGACTCAGAGATATTAAAAACTATGTTTGATGTCTGACAACAGCTGTGCCGTGTCTGTGCCTGTTATGTGGCCACTTTACCCAATTAGATATCTGAAGTCCAGCAATAGACTGGGAAACAGGGCAGTAGTATGTTATACTTTACCTCTTCTGCAAAAATTAAGACGAGAACATGAAAACAGTTTACTACCCTTACTAAGTGTCAAACATTTTCTGAGAAGAATTTTAAACTTTTGGTTTACTTATTGTAACATCAATATACAAAGAAGTTTACTTACCATGTACTCATGAGGACTGAAAATCTCACATATACTTTAGCTTATATTTATAAGCCAATGTATATGAAAGTGGGTGTTTTGTACATAGCAACCAAGAGAAAGAGTATTTTTACTTTATTAAGATCCCACTTGTCATTTTTTTTCCTGTACATATTGAAAATGAAAGTAAGAATCTAATTGGCTGCAAATGATAAAACCCTCCCTTTAAAGCAAACCCATGAGCAATCAAATTATATAAAACTGCCAATAAACATATACTAACGGCACCTCCTGGAGCCTGTGTGTCATTTTATTTCTTTCTGATTTTTAGTAGAACACTAGGGGAGCTCTAAATACTGGGGGGCACTCTGATAAAGGATTGGCAAGGTTATACGCAGAGCTTCTGCTATTGCTTTGAGAGTTCATTCGATAAGCTTTGGACCTGGCATTAAAGATGAACTTGGGATTTAGTAAAAATACCCTTGCAGTGGGGCCTCTAGCACTAAAAAGGTTAAATGCTAATTAAATGTAGAGGTAGTAGAGGAATAAGCTGTAATCATTTCTATATTCCTTGCTTAGGCAGGCACCTGCCACCCACTTCTCTCCAATGTGCTGGGTTGTACAGGGGCCCTTGCCATCCTCACATATGATGCAAGATTATTGGTGCACCTGCCAGCCAGAGTGCCTTAGTGAAGACTGGACTGGAATCAGAGCAAGGAATAGGGTAAATATTACAGCTTATTCCCCCAACCCTAAACTTAAATAGCATTTAACCCCTGCAGTGTGTTTAGGCCCCACTGGATTTGAATTTTTTTTACGATGCACAGAGTGCGACTTGAAGCCGGAGCCAAGCTGAAATTCAAATGGCTCTGGAGCTCGCATTCTGAATCTGCCATTTTAATGCTGGTTCACATGACTCACTGTAATGTAAGCAACAAATTGCCCATGGAGGGGGACAAAAACAATTGCATGACCTAATATACAAACAGTAATAAAAATATGAATTGTTTAGCAACATGAGTTCTCTGGGGGTCTGACCTTGCGGTTCATACTACGCCCCAACAAGTCTTATCAGGCTGAACAACGCAGAGACATATGTATATCAGGAAGAAAAAATGTAGGCCAGGCATGAGAAAGAGTGCAAATCCAAAGGAAATTGCCATGATTGCATAAGAGAAGTCAGAGAGTGTATAAAGTGGTAATAATTTACTGTGAAAAATGATGAATAGCTGGGGTTCGATTTGATATCTAAATAATCCAAAAATAAAGTCACTCAATGATACAGGAATCAAGATTGGAGATGGGATACCATAGCAGTTGAGAAGGAGATATTCAAGGCAGTTGTCTTTTGTGGGTTGACTCGGAGGCCTGAGATTTTGGAAAATGATGTTTAAGCGGAGCTCCACCCTAAAGTGTAACTTCCGTTGATCGGAACCCTCCCCCCCTCCGGTGTCACAATTGACACCTTTCAGGGGGAGGGGGGTGCAGATACCTGTCTAAGACAGGTATTTGCACCCACTTCCGGGAGTCCTCTCTGCGGGAAATCTGCGGGAAGCGCGTCACTTCCCGCAGAATACCCGTTGTGTTCTGGGAGACACTCGGCTCCCAGAACACAGGGGACCATTCAGAGCGGCGCAGCGCGACTCGCGCATGCGCCGTAGGGAACCGGGCAGGAAGCCGCAAGGCTTCACTTCCTGTTTCCCTCACCGAGGATGGCGGTGGGGGCAACAGAGTGATGAGCGATTGCTCGTCCTCTGCTGCGGACGTCGCTGGACTCCAGGACAGGTAAGTGTCCATATATTAAAAGTCAGCAGCTGCAGTATTTGTAGCTGCTGGCTTTTAATATTTTTTTTCTGCGGCACCTCCACTTTAAGGTATGCTATAGAAGAAGGTGGTGTATGCAATTAATTTTGAAGTTGAAAAACAAGTGTCTGCATTGTGGATCTCTCTTTACGATGCAATCTTAGTGCACATACAGTATATAGAAATAATGCTACAAATAATCTTTCAATTCGAGCAGCTCTGGAGGTTGAACTGGTGGGGGATTTGCTTGTGGAGCTGAAGTTGAGGTTTGTTTAGGCTATGTAACAAGCTGCAGCTTCACTTCGGGGACAGCCATTCTTCCAGTGCCAGAACAAACAAATATGGATGCACTTCCAACCATACTTTGATATGCAAAGAAAGAAAAAACAGATCCCATGGTTGCCAGCTCTGGCCTCTCCCCTGCTACATACTGTGTGGACCATATGGGCTACAGAACTCCTGTGGAAGTTTGTTTCAATTTTCATTACAAGGCTCAAGGGCATTCTACAGAGAATCATAAATCATGTGCAGGTATTATATTTTTTACCCAAAGACGCTCTAAGTTTTATAAAAAGATTAACAAATCTAAATAAATTTGAAACTAGGTTACAACCTAGGAAAATGATATGTTAATAAAGCAAATTCAGTTTGATAAATATGAGGCACATATGGCCCATAAATGCACTTTATGGTTACAGCCATAGGCGTGCCCAGGCACACCCTAATCACCCTGTGCAGCACAGATTCCCCCTACTGCCCTGACTCCCATCTCCCCCCCGAAGCGCTGCCAGCTTCCCTCCTCTCCTATCGGCTGTTGCTGATGGGATGTTTTAGGAGTGGGGAAGGGGCCAGTAAATATGTAATTTACCGTCCCCTTCCCTTTCTGAATGAACATCATGAGTGGTTGGTAGTGTGTTTGGGCTTTGGGCTGTACACTCTAATGCAATAGGCTGTGCACACTTATGGTTACAGCATAAGATCTAATAAGGTTTTAACTGTGCAGAAACAATTTTTGCCACTTTGTAAACATAGACTTTATCTGCCATGCTATGGATATGCTTTATGAATATGCTTTGGCATATGAGTTCATGCATGTGCTGAAAATGTTTGTTGTATTCTGGAATGCACATGATTTCTGATTCTCTGTAGAATGCCTGCTAAACAACATACGGCAGTTATGAGACATTTAGGACTGCTCGTTTGCTATTGATAATAACAAGCACCCCTCCATGCAGGGAATCCAGCAAGTCTTCTGAACAGAGCCAAAGTAACAGCTTCATATTTCCTATCCTCCATAAAAGGGCCACCTTTACAGAACCATCAAATAAAAAAGCTCACAGTGGTCAGATGATCAGACAAGTGCAATAAAGAAAAAATGTTGATTATCTTTACTTTAAAAATGTCAAACATTGCTGAATTAGTCACTTATTATGCATATCATTCTATCATAAAAGTATTGGCTTATAGCATTAAAGATGCAGACCACTGGTAACCTGAACGTGTCCAAATGAAATTCTATTCTCACCATGTAAAAATGACAATATAAAACCATAAATGACAGATGTATATAATAATAACAGTAACAACATAAAAAACAAACAAAAAAACCCACACCTGCAGGTAAAAAAATTGTTTTATCTGAAAACACTACTAATAACAACATCACAGATATGTGGCATACAAAAATCCCTATATCTCTATCAAAATTAAAGGCCATTGGCTTCAACAAGCTGGAGTCCGATCATTAACAAAGCAGCATGTCTCCAGTGAAATCATCCTCAGTAGGCCATTATGAATAGTATACTGCAGTGTACACAGCTGTGTAGAGAGGCCTTTACTATATGTAGCATTCTATTGTGATGTCGTGAGGCAAAAGAAGACCCTACATTGTTTCAATTGGCCCTACAGTGGTTTTAATTTACATGGGACAGCTTTAGATTGAAAAAAAAGAGAGATCAGTTTAAACCCCAGACCCCCCCACCCCTGGCTCTGGAACTATATTTGCCATATAATGGCATACCATAGGTCAGGGGCAACCTCTACTTACCATCCTATCTTTACAATATATTTATTTCTGTTACATTGCTGAAACCTTTACTAATGTACAGGTTTCTGTCTCCTAGATCCTCTTTTAGATACCTCCAAACCTGTGTTGCTCAGTTTTATAACAATGGCTAGCAAATTCATAGGACTTTATTTTTTTTGTTATTTAGATACTTTGGATCTAAACAGATGTTGCTAAACAAAATATTACCGTATTCCTTTTTGAAACTATTCTCAATATTATTTGCTAGTTACTGTTTAAAATTAATAATAGGGAGAAGTACAAGTACACAGACTACACAAGTTGTGTACCTGTATTAATTCTCAGCAGGGCAAGACTGGCGAGTCTTGTTTAGGAGGGAGTGTGTATGCAAGCGTATTGCCTGGATAATTTGCTGTCCAGTGCTGAATCTGTTCTTGCAGAATGGGTCATAGGAAGGTAAAGGTTTTTTTTGTTTTTTTTTTTACTCAAATTTTTTTATTGTTGGTATCTTACAGCATAGCTTTGTTTTGTGCACTGTATTTTTCTTACCCCTAATGTTCAGGCTATAACCATTTTAGAATTATATTCATGATAATTCTGGGATTGAGGCAGAGGTTGAGCTTTAGGGCCTACTGTAAAGCTAAGTTTCAGGGGCTTAGGTTGAGGCTAAGGTTTAGGGGTTAGAAAGAAGTTAAAGAGGAACTGCAGTCTGCTCACATAATTTGTAATTAAAATTTTTTTGCCATTCTGAAGCTTCCCTCCAACCACTTTGCATATTATTTTATATATACTGTGATTCTGTACTTGCCAAATATGCTGCAGAAAGCTCCCTTCACTGAGTCTGGTAGCAACCATTTTAACTGTGGGCAGCTGAAGCTGCTGCCTGTTCACTTCCTGGATTTACACAGACACACACCTCCAGCTCTGCAGATCTCATCGGCCCTCTTATGACCCTTCCTGGCAAACTCCTACAAGAGTGAGAGAGAGAGCTGTGCATGATGTCATAAGCGTAGGCTTTTTACCAGACAAGAAACAGGCAGTGGGCTGTATAAGATATTTACTGGCAGAAAGAAAAAGTAAAAAATGTTTTACTATCCAAAGTTAAAACAACAAAGGCAGAGGATTTAATAGATGGAAAGATGAAACTGAAGTTCTGCTTTAGGGTAAACACGTAAATACTTATGAGGTTGAGCTGAGGTTTTAGGCTAATGCCCCATACACACGATCGTTTTTCTTGCCATTTTTTTTCTTGCCGTTTTTCACGTCGTTTTTTTTCATGTTTCCTCTCAAGCCTGTCTTGCGTACACACGATCATTTTAAAAAACGATCAAGCAAAGCGCAGTGGCGTACAACACGTACGACGGCACTATAAAGGGGAAGTTCCGTTCGAATGGCGCCACCCTTCATGTTAGTAAAGTTTGTTGAGCGACGATTCGCTCTTTTCAGTCTCGTGCTTTTCAGTCCGTGACTGCGTGACGAATGTGCTATCTCCATTACGAACGCTAGTTTTACCAGAACGAGCGCTCCTGTCTCATACTTGATTCTGAGCATGCGCATTTTTTTTCACGTCGTTAAAGCATACACACTATCGTTTTTCACGTCGTTAAAAAAAACGACATGAAAAACGACGTGAAAAAAGAGAGCATGTTCGAAATTTTTAATGCCCGTTTTTCACGTCGTTAAAAATGCTCTGGAGCCTACACACGATCATTTTTAATGGCCATTTTTTTTAATGGCATTTTTAACGGCATGAAAAACGATCGTGTGTATGGGGCATAAGAGTTGAGGATAGGCTTAGGTTTAAAAGTTAAGTTAAGAGGCTAAGGTTTAGCAGTTAGGCTGAGGTTTAGGATTCGATTTTGGGAAAGGTTTTGATTTATAGGTTAGACTGAAGCAAAGGTTTAGGAGATAGACTAAGGTTTAGGGGTTAGGTGAAGTATAAGGTTAGGTTGGAGTTTCGGACTTGTTTAAAAGGTTAGGTTGAGTAACTCATTTGGTATTAGTTTTGACAGCTGTGATAAATTTATTTTTAAATGATAAATATACCAAAATAAAACATAGGGTCAATCAATGTCAAATCCATACGTACAATTAAAATGTACTTGTCTACATTAGTGATGGGGAAAGTTTTCTAACACCAAAACTCCTGGGTGCAAAGCAATCAACTAAAGTGCTGCCCAAAGGGATACCAGTCTAGTTCAGCAGGATAGTAAGCACGCAGACTCCAGGCAATTTTTAGGTGGCCACTATGTTTGGGGACTCCTCCTGAATCCCAAACCACGTTGAAAGGCTAATAAGCTGGTGTTTGCATGGAAGGGAGCAGCACTCGTTTGTCCTTTAACTGTGGGAATATGTACATGCATGTGGTAAAGGATAGCATAGTAAACAAACAAATTATGGACCTGTTTAATCATAGATCACCCAGCTTTACCAGGTAAGAAGATGTATATAAAAGAACACCCTGGACTGAAATGCCACATAACTGTGGATTTAGTTAAGTAAAAGGGCAATTTTAGTAGGTATTTTTATTTAATATTTTTTTATTTATTTATTTCCAACTAATAGCGCTAGGGGTATGGGGGCCAGAATTGACTTTTTAGGCTAGACTTAGAGTAAACCAATCAAAAATGGGCACTGGTAATAATCTGACTGATCAAAAGGTTAATCGCCTGTGTGGCATCACTGCCCTAATAAAAAAGTGTTACAATTACTTAGTAGGATAGCATCTAATAAGGATTTACTGTATACTACGTTTTTTATTATGCTAATGGTGCAGCTTTGAAAAAAAACAAACAAAAAACACAACTCTAGCTAGCTACATTACTTTCTCTCTGATCCTTTCCCTAGATTGAATGATGCTCAGCCACCTCAGTGAGTCCTGGCCATCATGGATATTCCCTTTGGGGGTCTATCATCATGCTGGTCTTTCATGAGCACCATGATGTCCGGGAGGAAAAAATGCCCAGAGACACCACTAGAGAAAAGAAAGGACTTGCGTTGTGAATAGGTGAGTAAAAAGTAGCAGAGAGACTTCAGAGAGAAAGCAGAAAAGGAGGGCAGAGAGTGCAGGAAAAGAGGAGTTGGGCTCAATCGTGAGTTATTTACAGAGATTTTTGTGGAATTCATATATCTAAAGAAATCATCTGGGTGCTAGGTCCTCATGTGGTTTTTAGTCAAATGGCAATATACTTTATTTATTTTTAGTAATTTTATCATCTTGAAATGAATATTATATATATTTATGTGACATACCACATTTAATAAAATATTGAATATATTTATAGCTTTATTTTTATTTTGTAGACGTAGCAAATTTTAAAATAAGGTATATACCTAAGGTTTGCATGGAAGAATATTAAAAAAACAAAAACAAAGAAAAGATAGCTTGGATGGTAAATCGTTTGATTTGGCACTTGAACTAAAGAGATCTGAGAGACTAGAATAGGGAATTCTTCTGTGGAACTGAGAACCCATCTGCCTGTGTACAGCTAACTTTAGATACTTATAAAGAGTTATGCCGCGTACACACGATCGGAATTTCCGCCAAGAAAAAAACTGGTTCTCAATTTTTCTGACAGGAAAAGTTCTTGTCGGAAATTCCGGTCGTCTGTATGCAATTCCGACGCGCAAAAAAACACGCATTCTCTGAATCAAGTCGACGCATGCTCGGAAGCATTGAACTTCATTTTTCTCGGCTCGTCGTAGTGTTGTCGTCACTGCGTTCTTGACGGTCGGAATTTGGTGTGACCGTGTGTATGCAACACAAGTTTGAGCCGAAATTCCGTCTGAAAAAAATCCTCGGATTTCTTGTCGGATTTTCCGATCGTGTGTACGTGGCATTAGAGCATATGTACACTGGTGTTTAAACTTGTTTTGTATCTTCTTTGCCTCTGATAAGTGTAGAGATTAATCACCTTTGTTGTAACAGCAGATGCACAATACTGGGTATTTTACTGTAAATAACGTGTATTAAATGCACCTGAAATTAAAATGCAACAGTTGGGGGTGTTTAGCAGGAGTTAAATTTAGTAGAGTACATTGCACCTCAAAGCCCAGCTCCAGTATTTCTAGCTTTAGATACAGGGAACGTTTAGAGCGTGTGAAATTTTTATTTCTGTGACCTACAGGGGAGAGTTCCCCTCACTTCCTGTCCTGTTGGCAGTTCTCAGACAAATCTAGAAGAAATATTCTCTGGGGGAGCAGACAGAATTAAAAACTTGATAAATGTTCTAACACTTCCTCAACTTATCAAAAACAAAAATTACATTCTGGTTGGAGTTGTGTTTAAAAGTCTATCTCTAGGCAAAACCTTTTTTTCAGCTTTGGATAGACCAGGAAAAGGTTAGATGTTCTGCCAAGTTGTTCTTGCTGTCTATGTCCCCATTGAGGACATGAACCCTTCTATTTATACTAATGTTCATGATCAGCATGAAAGAAAGCGAGGAGAAATCTAACGTTTTCGAGTTTTCCCCAGAACAACGGTGGGGGACATCTTTCAATGGGGACACCTGTCCCAGGGACATTTATCTAAGAGGAAATATCCCCTTCTTTTGGGAGGTTTCCTGTTACTTTCTGTGGTGTCTTTAGGACAGGAAGTAAAGGATTTTTTTTATTCCAATGGTGCATAGCCAGCAAATAAAAAAATGATATGGTCGTCTTTTACCCTTTCTGTACTCTATCCAAAACTATAAGAAACAAAGTTTGGGCTTTAGATATACTTTCTCTAAGCTGAATGACAGCAAAATTATGTAGGCTGCCATTGCTGGCCTCTCCTTTGAGAATTTCAATTACCTTACTGTCATGCTGATTCTTTGGCTTCAATGCTGTCAGAGTTGCTGATCTAGAGCAGGTTAGAAATAAATAAAAATTGCTGACACATTTCCAACATTCCTTTGCAACATGTTGTTCTAGGTCTGTATTTCAAAAGTATTGAAGCCAGACACAGCCAGGTAAATAGCACTGTCAGGAGGAAGCCAGTAATGGATACCCCCACACCCATCTCATGGCAGGTGTACTTTAAAGTAGTAATATATATATATATATATATATATATATATATATATATATATATATATATATATATATATAACACATATTTATTCTTGTTTTGATATATAGTGGTACATTATAGCCACAACTAAGCAAAACATCTCTATTTTACATACAGTCAAAGACACTAAAAAAGATGATTGTTAAAAAAGAAAACAAAAAACAATAAAACCACTGAAAAATATACAGAATATCACGCCCATCAACAAGGCCGTTTAATAAATGTCTTTGTATCAGTTAATCTGTGGCCTATGCAGATCTAGTTATATCTGACAAGACATTGCAAAGGACAATGAAGATGAGCAACATACAGTAATGAATATTTTCTGTTCCAATTTCATAGTAATGTAATCACACCAGCTACAGAACCATTTCTGATTGGTTGCTGTGGATTACACCATACAGGACTACTCACAATAATGCAGTCTAATAACTCGATTAAAAGCAAAAAAAAAATTCCATCCCACTCTGCACAATAGAGTGACCCCTTAAAATATATGATAAACAGTATTAAAAGCTGCTATGCTAGTCAACCCCCAAATATGTGGTGAATATCTTCAGAGAGCGATGAATTCTCCCAACATATGCTCAGTGCTCAATATATAGAACATTGTATAAAAAATGTGTTAAAAAAATATATATACCAAAAGAATAATAAATTAAATAAAAAACGAATGCACTAAAATCCAAGTGCCCAAAAGTAATGGTCTCTTACAGGGTATATATAAACATTCACACAAAACTGACCAACATCATTATTTAAGTTAATACAGTATACATTCAAATGTATTTAGTGGTTAAGTACATGCGTGTATGCCTTCCTTTTGAAAAAAAATTAGGCCTTGAGATCTGGTGAGTGCGGAGAAATATTCTATTGGTGGATGTATTCACAGGTGGAGTCATTTAGTTTTCCAAGGAATATCACATGGGGGAATATAATTAGCTGCAATTATATTCACTTAATTAAGGTTGTTTGTCAGTTACTGCATGTGAAAGTTTGGTATTTTTTTTTTAACATACACTTTTTATACAATGATTGATGTATTGAGCGCTGAGCTTATGCTGGGAGAATTCACCACTCTCTGAACATACTGATCACTCAATGGAAAGATCGGTTTTATTGAAACACACAGATCTTCTAGAGTTCACACAGCTATGACACAAGGACCATCCATTGCCTGTGTTGGGGACTGTTTACATAGGTTTTTGTTCCTGCTAGAACTGCTTTTCTTTCCATACTTATTAATGGGAATGCAAAAAAAACTTGAAACGCTTTGATATAGGATAGAATAATAGATTGCCAGTCCTCAGACACATTAAAAGCCCCACTTCTAGAAATCATTCAGCAAAAAATATTGGCCTATAACATTATTAATGTAGTCAGTAAACAATTTGGGTACATGATTTAAAGCAAGTACTGTATTTCAAAAAGATAAAAGAAACTACACAGAGTCATATAATGGCAGATATGAAATACCTCTTTACTATTCAGTAAGGCTGTGCAAAGAGCAATGATGATGTGCTAAGAGTCCATATGAGTCAATCAGGTTCCTGTTAGTGTACTCACATCTCTTATTGATTGTTAGAGCAGTGTTTCTCAACTCCAGTCCTCAAGGCGCCCCAACAGGTCATGTTTTCAGGCTTCCCATTATTTTGCACAGGTGATTTGATCAGTTTCACTGCCTTAGTAATTACCACAGCTGTTTCATCTGAGGGAAATCCTGAAAACATGACCTGTTGGGGCGCCTTGAGGACTGGACTTGAGAAACAGTGTGTTAGAGGTACCAGACTTTGCACATCATTACTGCCCTTTCTACTTCCTTTATTAAATACTTGATGACTTATGCTACTATAGATGTTTTTGTGTTCAATGTTCATACATGGGTATGTGAGAAGACAAAAGTTAATATAGATTGTACGGCCATTTTATTTATGGTTATACCACAGAACACTTTAAGAAAAACAAGATGAAGCATGTACTTTCATTATAATTCAGGTACTCAAATAGGGGCATTCATTGTAGACTTGGAGCAGAATCATTGCATGAAAGCCGATTCCAGTGATTTTCCTGGTTCTGAGCTTTTTACAGTGAAGGAAGTTTACTCATAGTTATGTTCATTGAAATAGACACATTTTAGGTGTAACATCACTTTTAGAACACATGCAGATGAAATATCTTTGGGCCAATGAAAATTTCTCATATTTGCTAGTAGTCATGTAATCTATCCACAGATGTCTCCTGTAATCTACAACGCAATGTTTGCAGACACAGTGTCCCATATGTCCTCAATTTCCCCCACGACCCCAAGCAAAGTCATAACCGTTTAAACACATTAGATACTACAACAGCCTGTAGAGGTATCAGCAAGCGTGTAATGACTACTTCCTACAAAAATTGTTATTAACCAATTATTTTTGTGTACATATCCATATGAAATGAAAGCATTACAAACGAATAATCTCTTTATCCTCCTGTACATGATCATTACATGTGAATTGGGACCTAATCCTAGAGACTTGTGGCTCTATCATCCCCATTTGAGGGAAGGTGGTTTAACAGGAAACCATCAGGAGAAATTTTTTATAAATTTTTGAAGATGTAGGTTCCAGGGTTGTTATCCTTCTTCCACTATTTGGTGAATGAAAGTGTAAAGCAGGGATAAGAATCAATGTTCTGGAGCATGCAACTGCAAAAACAAGTCAGCAACATCTGCTCCCATATTTATACTCTGACAGATCATCTTTAAAATCCAGTCAGCGTGTTGCATGGAAAGTTGGCAACACTCTGAGGGAGTGACACCAGTGACAATGAAACGGAGCACATTCAGCTTCTCTGCCTTGAGACCAGCATGGATAAATGTTGCCACCTTCCCATACTGTACACCAGGTTTTAAAAGCCTTTTCTGTGCAGTGCAAAAAACAAAATGGATTGCTGAAAATGCGAGTAATGTGTTCTACTTCAGTTCAAATATATACGTTTTTTTTTTTTACTTTTGAAAATCTAGCCTCTTCCTTTAACCTCTCAGTTAACATTTCAAATAATAAAAATAAAAAAATAAAATAGTCCAGGACAAGTTTAAGGCTCCATGCATACTGGACGCTAAAATAATGTTATAAAAACACCAGTAGCTTTGCAGTGAGTCTTTCAATGTTTAACATTTTTGCAATTGCATTTATTAGCGTTTTTCTGCGTTAGCGTTTATAAGCGTTTTTTTTTTTTATATATATTTTTCTTTGTTCAATGGATCAAAAACGTTAAAAAGCGTTAAATGTTAAAAACGTGGTTAGCCACGTTTTTGAGCGTTTATCAACATTTATCTGCGTTTTTTGTGATCCGGAACGTGATTTTAGGGCGTTCAGAAAACAGCCCATAAACTCCACTGCTGATAAATGTCCAAAAACGTCCATGTGTGCATGGGATAACATAGAGTGGAGTTTATGGGCTTTTAAAAAAAACGCCTAAACTCCAAAAAATGGCCGTTTATGAGCTCCAGTGTGCATGGAGCCTAAAGTTTTATTCAGCATTCAATAAAAATAGCAGTGACCATTTAACACCATTTTACAATCAGCTTTTAAATCACAGATGCTACATAAACATTTAAATAAAAATATGCATATCTCACAAATAGAATCATTTTCATTTTAAAAAAAAAACTGGGAAAATAAGTGAATTTGAATTCAAGCTATACAGTGTTTTTTTCTTTTAAGTCAATTGATTTTGTCTTTGATATACCAATTTTCATGGGTACAATTTGTTCTATGAGTAAATATATATTCCTGCGCTACTATATGCTACCCCAAATGTATTACAGACATTATAAAATATATAATATATTATGGAAACCAGCTACCACCCAACAGTGCACTTCATGCAGAATCCAAAATAAATTGAATAATAGTGAAGCGCTTCACCATTATTTTATTTATTTTGGATTCTACAATTTGTTCTAATTTACACGTGCTTGTAGCCATATTAGTGCACTTGCGACAGAGACAATTGAGTACTCGTGATCCTTTTTTTTTTTTTTTTTTGCACTGACATACAATTTTTCAGGTTCTCCTAATTTACACAAAATTCAGAGGGAGCTATGAGAGTCATTGCTCAGTTTAGAGGTTTACTCTCTCACCCATTGCTGTAGAGTTTTAACAACCCCAACTAGGTATTTTAACCAGTGTGATATGTGTTGTGTATTTTATCTATAACCAGGAGTATAACTGAACCTTATGTGAATGAATAGGCCATCTAAATGAAAAATGTAATTATTTTTCTAATAGAATTGCTTTGCTTTTCACTCCACCTATATGTGTTATCAATATTCCCATATCAAAAAAAATAGGAAAACAGAGTTAAGGAACTACAGTATATGGAGATATTTGTGACATGATGTTTAATAATTAGGAATTATGCCCTGCAGAGCTAAGCCTGATTATACTTTGTCCTCACATATCTAAACTGATGCATTCAACATTTAATAATACTTCGGACAGAGCTTTTAAAAGAAAAAAAAAAAAGGTTCCTTACCTGAGATTTTCAGGTATAAATCCACTAGTGATTCCTTTATCTTCACCTGGTTATTTGTACAGCCAAAGTTCTGAGATAGAGATGGGACCCTCACTCCTCACTGATAGCCCAACCATAAACTGCTCCTTGAATGTGGAGGAGTGACAAGAGTAGAGGTGACAGGACAGCTGAGATGCTAAGGCTGACACAGAGAAATAGGAGCCCTCATAAGCTACAAGTAACATGGCTGGTGAGGGCCCAAGCAGGAATTGCAAGGGTGGAGGAGACGGGATAAAAAAAAATACAGTATGTGTCTCTGAAAGAATATTCTACTAATGTGAGGTGCTAATGAATAGTGAAATTAAAAAGTAAATTTAGAATGATTATGGAGCAAAAACAAAAAAAAAACAAGTCCATCTATTCTAAATTTCGAATCTTACATTCTTTGCATTCCTACAGATCCCAGAATTTTCTAAATATTGCTGCTGGCATTCCATGTCCTCTGAGGTGACACATGGCATAGGAGCTGGCAATAAAAAATTCCTTAAGTATCTCTTCTTTCATCACAGGTTTATAAAGAGTTACTTTTTAAAACTATAAGGCAACTGCAATGACACACCGTGAGCAATTATACATTCTAGTGAGATGACTAAATGGAGATTTTTTCACTCAGATAATATCAATATCCACTAGATACAAAACTAATAACAAACTTATAAAAACTGTGCAGTAATTAACAACTAGAAATCTCTTAGAACAGCCTTTGAAAAATTTTTAACACAGAGAACCCCTAAAAATAATGGAACCTCTGCTGCAAAATGATTATATCTAAAGCTCACAGTACCTTAGGATGATCAGTAAGCGCGCCAACAACGCCGGCGGCACGCACACCCACCGCCTGCTCAGTGACCGTGCCTGCGGACTTGATGTCCGTCGGGTGCCCGCGATCGTGTCACAGAGCGGCAGAACGGGGAGATGCCTACGTAAACAAGGCATTTCCCTGTTCTGCCTAGCAACATGACAGAGATCTACTACTGCTCCCTGTCATCGGGAGCAGTGATCTCTGTCATGCTGTAGTGAGCCCACCCCCCCCCCCCCAGTTAGAATCACTCCCTAGGACACACTTAACCCCTTGATTTCCCCCTAGTGTTTAACCCCTTCCCTGCCAGTGTCATATACACAGTAATAAGTGCATTTTTATAGCACTGATTGCTGTATAAATGACAATGGTCCCAAAATAGTGTCAAAAGTGTCCGATGTGTCCGCCATAACATCACAGTCACAATAAAAATCGCAGATCGCCGCCATTACTAATAGAAAAAAATAATAATAATAAAAATGCCATAAAACTATCGCCTAGTTTGTAGACGCTATAACTTTTGCGCAAACCAATCAATATACGCTTATTGCGATTTTTATTACCAAAAATATGTAGAATACGTATCGGCCTAAACTGAGAAAGAAAATTTGTTTTTTTATATATTTTTGGGGGATATTTATTATAGCAAAAAGTAGAAAATATTGCTTTTTATTCAAAATTGTTGCTCTTTTTTTGTTTATAGCACAAAAAATAAAAACCGCAGAGGTGATCAAATACCACCAAAAGAAAGCTCTATTTGTGGGGAATAAAAGGACGTCAATTTTGTTTGGGTGTAACGTTGCACGACAGTGCAATTGTTAGTTAAAGCGACACAGTGCTAATCGCAAAAAAGTGCTCTTGTCAGGAAGGGGGTAAATTCTTCCAGGGCTGAAGTGGTTAATTACATTGATAATCACTGGTACCGGGTCTCTGGTTCTGCCAAGTGATGTTGGTGCTAAAACTACATGTAGCGCCCCATACAGCTACTATTTGCTAAATTTTGTTTGTGGCTTCCCTGTAATCAGGGAGAGCATTGTTTGATTAGTTAGGTCTGCTCTGTAGTTATGGGCTTAGTTACTATTCAATTACAATTACAGGGGACCCTGGGACATAGTGGGTGGGAGAATATGACCTCAGTCTGCATGTTAATATCTCCCCAACCAATCTCTGGTCAATATGGCAGGTGAACTGCAGGGGGCTGAGAGAGGTACAAATGGGCTAGTCCCCAGAGCAGAGAGCTTGTTCCTGGGGGAGTAAGACCCAGCCTGAGGCATCCCTGGGAGATCTGCCTGCAACAGCCAGCACCTTTTATGGAGTCCCAGATACAGTTTGGCTGGCTGACCTCTGTTCTATCCTCCTGGAGCATTTTCTGAAAGCTTTTCAAAGATCCAGGACACAGGCTGCTGGAGTACTTAAGCGGTCTGATCCTGCACGTGGCTGTCTGGAGACAGTGAGTACCAGCTTTCTGAACCTAAGAACCTGAAGGTTTTCCTTAGCTCTTATGGGAGACTACCAGCTACTATTTTGTACACTCAGGACTGTATTCTTGTTGAGGAGTCCCTGGTTTGTACTGTTCATCTATTCTATACACTTTAAAAGGGCGAGCCATTTCTTCAGTGCGCATGTGCCGGGGAGAGGGTAAGTAAAATAACTAAAAAGGCAGTTGGTAATTATATCATGACCATAAAGGTGAAATCGCCATCCACTGGCATCAAATGGTCCAAAACATGGGGAGATTTTCAGCGACGAGGATCTCTCAATGTACTTTATGGTCATGATATTACCAACTGCCTTTTTAGTTATTTTATTTACCCTCTCCCCTCTTTAGTTTTGCATATACCTGGATTTGTGGGGCAATGAGCGCTTGACTCTCTGCCCTTCTGACTGTTATGGCTCAGTGGATCTCCCTGGCACAGGGGGCCTCCATGCTGGACAGTGTTGCAGCTGGAGGCATCCCATTTTTGGGCTACGTTGCTATGCGCATGCTCCATGTAATGTTTTGTCCGGCGCATGTGCAATGGTTCCCGTCATCTACCACAGCAAACCGCCGCCCTCTCTGCTGTCAGCAGCCTCTGTCGGCGTCTGACGTCATCGTGTCGGGAAGCCGCAAGATGGAGGCAGGACCTGCCAAAGGAATGTACTCAATGAATGTGAAGCACCCCGCCAACTTTCAGCTGGCGGGTGCGGCACATTATCTTAATGATAAGAAAACCTTGCGGATACATCCAGGATGATTTTGGATTGGTTAGTATCCCCAAGGCACTCCCACCCTTTCAGGTACTTAAAGACGGCCGGTGCAACAGATCATTGCTGCACAGCCAGGATGGTCTTTCGATTTATTTGTGAATGACACTCTGCTAAGGTGAGAGATCTACATTATATCTTATCCTCTATACCCAGCTTACATGATTAATACTTTCCACCATCAGACTCCTGGGAATTCCTCAATCTCCCTTGGTGCCTGTTTTAGTTCAGCTTGAATTGAGATTTAAATTTATTTAGTGTTTGTCCAACTTAGTACAATACACTCCCTTACTATTTTGTATACATTCTTTTTATTGTCAGGTTTCTGCTCTCTGTTTGTTTTGACTCCTGTGAGTCCCGACTTGCCGTCGCAGATTAGGGGCGGGACCTCTGGTGACCCCCACCTTTATCCGAAGCTTCAGGCTCTCTCTCTACACAGTGTAGCAAGCCTTATGCAATTGGGGAATAATCTGGCTTTATTTTACTCCTTCAATGGCTACCTAGTAGCCCTGTGGTCCAGTGAGGTGTAACGCCATCCACCTGCAACAATGCTGTGCATCATTTATTGTCAAAAGAACATGTGATCTGTGAGTATTCTGTGTACTGCTGTAGGATATTTGTCTGTTTCTCTGAAATCAATGGTTCTATGGGCAAAATTTCTTCCCATTACTTTTTTCTTGTTTACTTATATCTATACACCTTCCTTTATAGAAATATACCAGCAAGCTTGTACCCAACCCCTGAAGAAGGATATATACACATGACAATAGGAAATGAATGCCTGTTATGTCTTTTCCGAAACATGTAGGGTTGTTGTTGCTTCTACAGTCTGTATTTGACACCTGTCTTTAAACATATTGTATATTGCAACAACCGAGCAGCTGTATTTCTTTGAGATCATGTCCCATTTCCATGATTGTTTTTAACATTTATATTTTCTTATCAATAAATTTATACACTTACCTACTCCTTTTTTCGCTATCCTGGCACAATTCCTATCCGCACCGACCCTTGGGGCATTCTTCTTTCTCAATTGGTTTTAGGTCTGGACTTTGACTGGGCCATTCTAACACATGAATATGCTTTGATCTAAAACATTCCATTGTAGCTCTGGCTGTATTTTTAGGGTCGTGTCCTGCTGGAAGGTGAACCTCCGCCCCAGGCTCTAGTCTTTTGCAGACTCTAACAGGTTTTCTTCTAAGATTGGCCTGTATTTGGCTCTATCCATCTTCCCATCAACTCTGACTAGCTTCCCTGTCCCTGCTGAAGAAAATCATCCCCACAGCATGGTGCTGTCACCAACATGTTTCACAGTGCGGATGGTGTGTTCGGGGTGATGTGGAGTGCTAGTTTTTTGCCACACATAGCGTTTTGCTTTTAGGCCAAAAAGTTAAATTTTGATCTCATATGACCAGAGAAAGATTATATGGTGACTACCATTAGATAATAGATTGGAGAACTAGGCCACATCCCAAATACAAAAGGAGAAAAAGAAGGAATGCCCTAGGGATTTTGTGGGCCATGGTTAAATACCAGAAAATTTAGTAAAGAACATTTGTAAAAAGTATTACAAGTTAATTACAAAAAACGTACAAGTACATACAATTGGTAGTTGATAAAAACAAAGCACAATAGTCGTGTTACAGTGGTATACAGCTAAATTCTGAAGCACTTGGTAGGTCTCAGAAGTGGAAGGCCAACCATGATACATGGGTTCAAAAGTCCAGACATGTTTCGGAATATTTAAATATTAAATTCCTTCTTCAGGGGCTGATCGAAGGCCAACTGTATTATCTAGTAACACAACATCAAAAAAAAAATTATATATAAAAAAAAGCAAGTTTATGCAATAAGTACTATGCTTGTACAATTGTAAACAAGAATAGGAAAACAGCATGACAGGTATATAGTTGGGACAAGCGGTCTGAAAAAATACTTAAAAGATGGCCATCTCTGACAAATTATATTACAGATCAAGATCTATGCCAAACAGAGTCAGCGTCTCCCCTCTATACCCCTTGCATGTCCAGAGGACCCCCAAGGTGGGTGAAGATTGTAGCGATACTCTCAGGCCAATAGTAGCATAATGATCACCACTAGAGATTTAAATAGGGTGCATCGCGGTGTATCGAAAGAATCTAATGGCATGGATGCCGGGTAGGCGCACGAACATCAAAGTCCACGAGAATTAATAAGATATCGGGCGGCCCTGGACAACAAAACGTATATATTTTATTTTATATTTAACCACTTAAGCCCCGGACCATTTTGTAGCTAAAGGACCAGAGGTGTTTTCAAAATTTGGCACTGCGCTGCTTTAACTGGAAATTGTGCGGACATGCAATGTTGTACCGAAACAAAATTTGCGTCCTTTTCTTCCCACAAATAGAGCTTTCTTTTAATGGTATTTGATTGCCTCTGCGATTTTTTTTTTTTGCGATATAAATGGAAAAAGACTGAAAATTTTGAAAAAAAATGATATTTTCTACTTTTTGTTATAAGAAAAATCGAATAAACTCAATTTTAGTCATACATTTAGGCCAAAATGTATTCAGCCACATGTCTTTAGGAAAAAAAAGTCAATAAGCGTATATTTATTGGTTTGCGCAAAAGTTATAGCGTCTACAAACTAGGGTACATTTTCTGGAATTTACACAGCTTTTAAATTTATGACTGCCTATCTCATTTCTTGAGGTGCTAAAATGGCAGGGCAGTACAAAACCCCCCCCAAATGACCCCATTTTGGAAAGTAGACATCCCAAGGAAATTGCTGAGAGGCATGTTGAGGCCATTGAATATTTTTTTTTTTGTTTCAAGTGATTGAATAATGACTAAAAAAAAAAAAAAAAAAAAAATTACAAAAAGTTGTCACTAAATGATATATTGCTCACACATGCCATGGTTATATGTGGAATTGCACCCCAAAATACATTTTGCTGCTTCTCCTGAGTACGGGGATACCACATGTGTGGGAATTTTTGGGAGCCTAGCCGCGTATGGGCCCCCGAAAACCAAGCACCGCCTTCAGGATTTCTAAGGGCGCAAATTTTTGATTTCACTCCTCACTACCTATCACAGTTTCGAAGGCCATAAAATGCCAAAATAGCACCAAACCCCCCCAAATGACCCCATTTTGGAAAGTAGACACCCCAAGCTATTTGTTGAGAGGCATGTTGAGTATTTTACAGCTCTAATTTGTTTTTGAAACTGAAGAAAGAAAATCATTTTTTTTTTTCCAATTTTCAAAACTTTGTGACAAAAAGTGAGATCTGCAACATACTCACCATACCACTCAGCAAATAGCTTGGGGTGTCTACTTTCCAAAATGGGGTCATTTGGGGGGGGGGTTTGTGCCATCTGGGCATTCCATGGCCTCCGAAACTGAGATAGGCAGTGAGAAGTGAAATCAAAAATTTACACCCTTAGAAAGCCTGAAGATGGTGCTTGGTTTTTGGGGTCCCGTACGCGGCTAGACTCCCAAAAAGTCTCACATGTGGTATCCCCGTACTCAGGAGAAGCAACAGAATGTATTTTGGGGTGTAATTCCACATATGCCTATGGCATGTTTGAGCAATATATCATTTAGTGACAACTTTGTGCAAAAAAAATAAACATTTTTTTTTCTTTTTTCCGCAACTTGTGTCAACATATAAAAGGGTACGAGTGTCCTGGCAATGACTACAAGGCTCATTAAGCTAACAAAACTACAGTCGTTCACTGACAGTAATACTTACTCGCCGAACACTGCACTCTGGGGGAACCCGACTCTACCAGAGTTCTTCCGCAGATCTGACGGGGGATTCTGGTCGAAAAGGGGGGTAAAAACGATTTTGCATTTATTCTCAGACAACGCGTTTCGTTCTTTTGATGAATTTCGTAGAGATTACAATCTACCACGCACAGCTTACTTCCTCTACCTACAGATACGCCACACTGCAGCAACGCAGTTTGGTCTTCGCAACATATCCATTCAACTCTCCCCACTGGAACGTATGTTGACCGACTCCTCTCACACCAAGCTAGTTTCTACATATTATAGGTCCCTTCTGCATTCCACGACTCAAAGGCTGAGCAAGACGGCTGCCAGCTGGAGAGCTGATATTCCTGAGCTGACGGAGGAAATCTGGCAGGAGCTTTTGCCCCTCCAGGTTCCCTCTATCATCTCTTCTCGTGATAAAGTAATACAAACGAAATTGTTATACAGATCCTACTTTACTCCATGCTTACTATTTAAACTTAATAGATTGCCCTCTGCATTGTGCTCTCGTTGCGGCATGGCTGATGGCACGTTCCTTCATTTAATGTGGGAGTGTGCTCCGATCAGGCAGTTCTGGTCGGAGGTCACGGCCTTCATTAGTTCATTGACACAATTACCTAATGTATGTAGTCCTCTAAGGTGTTTACTGGGCTATATTGATGATGATAGTATATCCGAGAATACACGAACATTTCTGAGAATAGTATGGTTTTATGCTAAGAAAGCAATAACCTTCCATTGGAAGTCTCCATCCTTACCCACTATTGCCTTCTGGCTCACAAAAAATAACCATGCTGTATCATCATACAAACTGACATATGAGGCTAGAGGGTGTGCGAAAAAATTCAAGAAGGTTTGGGGCTACTGGGTTGATTCTGAGAGCACTGTCTCTCCTGCTCCTTAAAAATGTGACTGAATATTGTCTTCCTGATATATGCCAATTGTTTACCAGCTTTCTAAAATACATTTTTTGCACTGTACTGGATTGGGCGATGTTCGCTCCACGAGTGTCTGTTTGTTGTCTATTGTATGTCTTGTTTTGAAAAAAATAAAAATAATAAAAATGTACCTTTAAAAAAAAGATTTCTCCTGCAGAGCTTTGCAGCTACATGGACTTGGTCTGGACTGTGTCTAGAATGTGGCAAATACACATCTCAGTCCCCCCAGAGACAGGAGCAGTACTTCTCCATATTATGTTGAATAAGAAAAAATAGAATTTTTTACTCACCGTAAAATCCTTTTCTCTGAGTTCATGAACCGACACAGCTTCCTTTTGACATAGTGGGTATTATCCATTATTTAGGAGTGACTAGGCAGAAAAACTTGTTAAAAAGTGTTGCATCACACCCTCGACAGCACCGCCCAGGGGGCGGACCCTCTGGGTATAATCCCTCTCTCTGCACCTCGCAGATCAGTTCATCAAAAGCAGTACAAACTTAAAACGAGGGGTGGGTGCTGTGTCGGTCCATGAACTCAGAGAAAAGGATTTTACGGTGAGTAAAAAATCCTATTAACTCTTTCTTTCATGGACCGACACAGCTTCCTATTCACATAGTGGGACGTCCCAAAGCAGCGTCAAAAACGAGGAGTGGGAACAGCATTAAAACAACTTCACCCCAAAACAGAGCTCCTCCATGGAGGAGTTGCAACTCTAAACAGCCGCCTGCAATAAGCTTGCGGCCGAAAGAAGCATCCGAAGATGCACACACATCAACTTGTAAAGTTTAGTGAAAGTGTGAACGGACGAGCATGTCGTCGCCTTACACACCTGGTGAAAACAGACACTTGATGCTCTCAGAGCTCGGACCGCGTCCAAAAATTACAACGTAATTTTCTTAGGATTCGACGGATGAGGACACAAGGATGGCAGTAAAATGTCTTCCTTGATGGAAGGTCGAAAGACCCTAGGAAGAAAAGAAGCACCACCTATCCTTGTGGAAGATCAGATAAGGAGCCTTGCATGACAAGGCTGCCGGCTCAGAAAACCGTCTAACTGACGTAAACCAAGAGGCATCTCTTGCCCTGGTCGAATGCGCCGGGAAAGGGAGGCGCCTGACCCTTCATGGCGTAAGCCTGATCACAATCTGTCAGATCCACCTAGAGATGGTGGCCAACGAAACCACTGGGCCCTATTAGGGACCAGCCACTGAAACAAACAGTGAGCCTGGACTCTGGAACATAGCAGTACCAGACAAGCATTCTCTCAGAGTTTGGACAACGTCCAAGGAATGCAACGTCTTCTCCTTAGGATTCGACGGATGAGGACACAAGGATGGCAGTACAATGTCTTCCTTGAGATGGAAGGTCGAACACGACCTTAGGAAGAAACGAAGGCTGCGGACACAGCACCACCTTATCCTTGTGGAAGATCAAATGGGGAGGCTTGTATGACAAGGCTGCCCGCTCAGAAACCCGTCTTAACTGGCATAACAGCCACCAAAAGGACCACTTTCTAAGAACGTGTCAACAAGGGATCTCCCTGATGTTCTCAAACGGTGGTTTCTGAGACACTTAGAGGCCATGCCGTTGAAGCCATCGACTGCAGGCAGGATGGCATATGGGACCCTGCAACAGCAGGTCCTCTCGTAGTGGTAGACGCCAAAAGGACATCTGCTACACAAGCCCCACGGAGGTAGTGGAAGGTGGCCCGGAGGGGCCCCCTGCCGAATCCACTGTACAAACATTCTCACTAGAGAGTGAGCCACCAGGGGTCATTGAAAAGACAGCCAGGGCAGATACCTGCCCCCTAATTGTACTTGCAGTAGAATTTTTGGCCCGTTTCCTACTGAAAAGCAGCAGGACTCTGGAACCAAATAAGTACGCGGATATCACCTCATTTCCTCACAATAGGATATGCAGGTCTTCCAAGTTCGATGGTAATCTTCCTAGGGGATGATTTCCGAGCACTCCTCATGGTAGAGATCACAGAGCCTGACATACCAGTCTCTCAGCACCTGGCTCTCGAGCCCTGCCGTTAAGCCAGTGACTGTAAAACAGGATGGCATATGGGACCCTTGCGACAGCAGGTCCTTCCTTAGCGGTAGATTCCAAAAGGCATCTGCTACCAGACGCACTAGATCGGCGTACCAAGGACGTCAAGGCCAATTCAGAGCAATTGGGACCATTGTAATCCTCTCTGCCTCCAGTCTGCGAAGCAGATGAGGAAAGGCATAGATTAGTTGGTACTGACTCCACAGTGCCATCAACGCATCTGTCGTGCTTGCCTATGGGTCTCTTGACCTGGCCACAAACCTCAATACCTTTCGATTGTGTCGGGACGCCAGAAGATCTACGTCTGGCGTGCCCCATCTTTGGCAGAGGAGTTAGAACACATCCGGGTGTAAGGACCATTCTCCCTGGTCCAGCATTTTGCGACTCAGGTAGTCCGCCTGCCAGTTCTCCACACCCGGAATGTACACGGCCGACAGTGCCGGTACGCTCCTTTCCGCCCACCTCAGGATGCGAGTGACCTCCGATGCGGCAGCAGAGCTGCTTGTTCCTCCTTAATGATTGACATACGCCACCACTGTGGTGTTTGTCCGACTGGATTCTGACTGGACGCCCTTGTAGCCTCTGAGACCATGTGGGGAGGGCAAGACCAGCTCGTCCAGATTTCAGGCCAATGAATGGGAATCCTCCAGAGTCCAGCGACCCAGGTTGACTTAGCTCTTCAGACTCCTCTGCAACCGGGAAGACCGGCGTCCGCCTTGACCACCATCCAGTAAACAGGAAGAAACAATTTCCCTGACAGAAATGCCGGTGCTGTCCGCCACCAACTAGGGAGGTCCTGATTAGGTGGCTCACCCGGATTTTGATAATCCAGGGATGAAGGGCACTTGACCCTTCAGGACAGAGTTACCTTTTGTAACACTCGTGTGTGAAATAGCGCCTATGGTACCGCCTCAAAGGGGGCTACCATGAGGCCCAGGACTCTTCTGCAAAAGCGGCGTGACAACCCATCCTTGGGATGTCAACTGCCGCACCGCAGCCCGAAGGGTCTGCAACTTTCCCCTAGGGAGAAAAAAAATCTTACACCTCTGAGGAGTACAGAATCAACCCTAGACACACTAGGATTTGGGACGGTTCCAATACTGACTTCTGAGTGTTCAGCACCCCACCAAGTATCGGAGGGTCTGACAGGTTAAAGACACGCTCACTTCTAAATTTAAGTTTGAAGTGACCCTCAGAAGAAGATCGTCCAAGTTGCCCATGATAGCGATGCCACGCTGTCTTAGTAGGGCCAGAATCGGGGCAGGCACCTTGGTGAACACCCTTGGTGCTGATGCCAGGCCAAAAGGGGAGAGCCACCATTGGTAGTGGTCTTCCTGGGCCGCCAACGCAGACATCACTGATGCCTGGTGCATATGGGGACATGCAAGCATGCGTCCTTGATGATCAAGGATGCCGGAAAATCCCCCGGATGGAGGGCAGCGACAACAGAGCGAGCCAACTCCTTTCCAGAATCTTTGTACTTGCACATAGCAGCTAAGGGTCCTGAGATCCAGATTGGACGAACACCCTCCAACACTACGAACAGATTTGAGTAGAACCCCTGAACCCGTTCCTGTACTAAGACAGGAAGGCCTACCCCTGCGTATCAGCAGGTCCTGGACCACCCCATGTTCGGTAGGCAAGCAAGGTTGTGCTTGCAAACCCAGGGACGCTTCTGTCCCTCAGCAGGCGCTTTATCAGCCTGGGGTCATTTGCTTGCTGCACTTGGCGGACGAAGGGACTGCTTGTGCGCGGTAATGGAGGGCCCTAGCCTATGGCGTGGCTCCTTACCCTTTTTTGGCTTGCAGAAGCAATGTGCTCTTGCCTCTTAAAATTATGTCATCCAGAGAGGCCCCAAAAACAGTCTGTCGCACTAAAAGGGCATATCCAACAGGGCCTTCTTGGAAGACCAGCACCTTAGCCAGATCAGGTGGTGTAGCGCCACCGCATAAACTGAGGCTCAAGGCAGCAAGTGGTAGTATCCGTGTCGGACTTGCAGACAGACTCAGGGCCCTGTACCAACTGGTCGGCCAGAGCTATCTCGTATGGAGGAGCCTCCCGTGCTTTGAGCCCCTGGAGTAGCATCTTGCCTACTCAGTAAGTGTCTGAGGCATCAGAAAAAGAAAACCCAGCCAATGTTGGACATACCGCTGACCCCCCCCACTGTGTATAGGTAGCGAGTGTCCCTGAAGACAGGAGCCCCTTCCACTGGAATCGTGGTAACTTGCTAAGTCTGGACACAGGGGGGTCCACTATCGGGGGAGAGGTCCATCCTTTCAGGTACTCTCCTCAAGGGGTACCGGACTGCCCAAAAAAAAAAAAAAATTTGGGGCTGCAAAAAAACGTTCAGTGGGTTTTCCCACTCCTTGTACAAGCTTATCAAAATAAGACACACAAGAAAACACGTTAGCAGTGCGGGCCGGCTTACGGGAACCCAAGGGGGACCCGGTGTTTCTGCTGCTTCTGCAGCCTTCTGTATTCCGCACTGCAGTAAATAGGTCAGATACCAAAGCCTTTTTGCGTGCTGACCTGGAGCATTCTCACTGTCCGATCGGTCACAGTCTGCAGTCTCTGATGCATCAGAATCCGGGCCATGAGCCATATCTTGGTCTGGTTCTGCATCAGAATTATCCCCGGAAGATTGCAGGGGACAGGGGCATTTTCCCCCCCGTGTTCCGCTTCCACCCTGGCAACAGACATAGCTGGTGCCCACGATGTATCTGTGGACGCTATCAGTCAGGTGTTTCAGGGGGAAAAAACGTCTGCTTCAGACGCCATGCTGACCCACGCGCTGACACCCACAGGGCTCCAGGCAAGGTATCAATAGGCCACCCTCCTACCTGCTTCAGAGATGAAGGGTCTTCCAGAGGACTCACCACCCTTGGAACGGTACCGCTATGCTGCCGTGTACTCCGCCTGTGATGCTATCCCACCGCTGACTGTCAGTCTGATTTTTATCAGCGTTCCCTGTGTGAATTTGCGCCAGTGAAATGCACCCTAGAGGCCGGAGACTACCGCAAAATGTCCGCCAAGCAGCTGTATTGAACAATGTGGGCTCCAAGAAAATGGCCGCCGAGCCGTCAGTAGGAGGCAAAAACGGCCGCGGACCACAAAAAGATGGCCTGCCGAGCGGCGGTATATACATACAGGTGTGAATCCTAAGAAACATGGCCTCCGAGTAGTCGCTAGAGGCCAAAGCGGGTGCGAACCACAAGAAAATGCCCGCCAAGCGGCAATATATACATATTGGTGCGAACCACAAGAAAATGGGCGCCAGTCACTAGAGGCCAAAACAGGCATGGACCACCGCAAAATGGCCGCCGACAGTATGGAGGGAGAGAGGCACACACTTACAGGTAAGCAAAATTACATCTTTTAACCACTTCCATACTGGGCACTTAAACACCTTCCTGCCCAGACCAATTTTCAGCTTTCTGCGCTGTTGCACTTTGAATGACAATTGCGCGGTCATGCTACACTGTACCCAAACTAAATTTTTATCATTTTGTTCCCACAAATAGAGCTTTCTTTTGGTGGTATTTGATCACCTCTGCGATTTTTATTTTCTGCTAAAAAATAAAAAAAAGACCGAAAATTTTGAAAAAAAAAAAGTTTTTTTTTTGGTTTCAGTTACAAAACTTTGTAAATAAGTTAGTTTTCTCCTTCACTGATGGGCACTGATGGGGCTGCACTGACGGGCACGGATAAGGTGGCACGGATGGGCACCAATGAGGTGGCACGGATGGGCAACGATCGTCGGCACGGATGGGCAACGATCGTCGGCACGGATGGGCAACGATCGTCGGCACGGGTGGGCACAGATCAGCGGCACGGGTGGGCACAGATAGGCGGCACGGGTGGGCACAGATAGGCGGCATGGGTGGGCACAGATAGGCACGGATAGGCGGCATGGATGGGCACTGATAGGTGGCATGGGTGGGCACTGATAGGTGGCATGGGTGGGCACTGATAGGCGGCATGGGTGGGCACTGATAGGTGGGCACTGATAGGTGGCATGGGTGGGCACTGATAGGTGGCATGGGTGGGCACTGATAGGTGGCACTGTACTGTACTAATGGATGCCAATCAGTGCCAAACAATAATGCCTGCCAATCAGTGGTGCCCATTGTGGGCACTGATTGGCATCTATTGTGGCACTGATTGGCATCCATTATCCCTGGTGGTCTAGGGTGGCATACCTTATTGTGGGCTTCCCTGGTGGTCTAGTGGCATCCCTGGTGGTCTAGTGGCATCCCTGGTGGTCCAGTGGGCATCCTCGGGGGGGCTGTGCTGATAATCGATCAGCACAAACCCCCCCTGTCAGAGGAACAGCCGATCGGCTCTCCTCTACTCGCGTCTGACAGACGCGAGTGAGGAAAAGCTGATGACCGGCTTTTCCTGTTTACACTGTGATCAGCCGTGATTGGACACGGCTGATCACGTGGTAAAGAGTCTCCGTCGGAGACTCTTTACCTAGATCGGTGTTGCGGGGTGTCAGACTGACACCCCGCAGCAACGATCGCCGCGATGCGCGCCCCCGGGGGCGCGCAGCGGCTCAAAATCCTGAGGACGTCATATGACGTCCAGTCAGGATTCTGCAACCACTTTGCCGACGTCAATCCGCTATAGGGCGGGCGGCAAGTGGTTAAAAGAACACAGCGCAGCCCCGCACCAGATGGAGCCCCCCAGCACCCAGCCACCTTAGCTAATCTTAATGGACCTAACTCATCCATTTTAGATAACCATCCACTACTCTGATCAACTTTGGCTACACTGTGGAGATAGCGGTCTGCAGCTGCTTGCACTTTGGGAGTGATGCCGATGCGTCTTAGCTATTGCTGTTTTTTGCTACCTCAGCTCCTGGGATGGATACCTCTTGAGGCCCAGTTTCCACTCACACTATTACCCTGTATTATGTAAATACCCAGAATTGACACTTTGTGTCTGCTGGTTGCATATCATTCAATTTTTATATTATTATACTCTAATATTTCAGATGTCCTTTAACATCCGCCCCTGATGAAGTGATACTCACAGAAACGCGTCGGGCACCTTGGATGCAGCCATTTGCTAATAGGACTCTATTTATTTTCATGATTTATTACAATTTTTTATCTATTTATATCCATACCCAGTTACCATGTGTTGTCCAGTCTATACAATGCCAATTGTTATTATCCATTTTTGCCAAGTTTTGTCATTTGACTGTTATGTACACTAATTTGTAGGTTACATCATGCGCACATGCCCATGTTACCTTTTTACATTGTGATACATCAGTACTATATATATATATATATATATATATATATATATATATATATATATATATATATATATATGTAATAAACTTGACTTCGTTTTTAATTCAACCCCTGCCTGTCAACTGTCTCATTCAAAGTCCCATTATTCCCCCTTCTTTTGCCTTATCAGGGATGGAGGCACTTTCCCCAGGTGCTTCATTCAAAGTCCCAACGTTCTTTTTGATTCAGCCACCTTAGCTAGAGCCCAGGGAGGAGGGAAGGCAGGGAGAGAGGAAAGAAAGGGGCCACAACCACTTACTTGATCTCTCCAGGAATGTCCAGCCAAGTCACTGTGCCGAAAGCAGGCGAGCTACTAGCCTTTCCTGCGTGGATCATGCTGGAAGACATTCCCGGACAGATCATCATCCGCGCACGGAGGTGACTGTCGGCCAGGCATGCTGTGATTAGGGAACAATCGTATGCATGCCCTGGAGCGCTAGCTCCCCGGACAGGCTACTGCAACTCGGCTGTAAGGTCAGCCAAAGCTGAGCGGTCCGATGCAGGCCCTGGAGCGTAGGCTCACCGGCCACCCATAGAGCGACGGGCAGGTCGTGGAAAACCCAGCACATAGCTAGGGTCGGCACACGCTCAATGGCCGAAACTGGGGGGACTACAAGGATCGAGGACCAAGCCTGTCACCCAGTCGGCAGTTGATCGAAGATCACAGGAACCAAAAAAAATTAAAAATTTCCCCGGACCAATGGGCCCGAAGGGAGCCATGTCCTACTCCTTGCTAGACAGAAAAAAACTGATCTGCGAGGTGCAGAGAGAGGGATTATACCCAGAGGGTCCGCCCCCTGGGCGGTGCTGTAGAGGGTGTGATGCAACACTCTTTACAAGTTTTTCTGCCTAGTCACTCCTAAAAAACGGATAATACCCACTATGTCAATAGGAAGCTGTGTCGGTCCATGAACGAAAGAGTAAAGTTTATTTTCATAGTTAAAGCCTTTGTACAGACGGTAATGGCCGCTAGTAAGTCAGCAGCCGACGGCACAGCTTCCACCATGTCTCCAGAGAGTGTCTGTGTGTCGGCTGATACAATCTTAAGCCTCATACACACGATTCGATTTTCTGCAGATTTTTGCCTTCAGATTTATCAAAACCATATGGAGGTCAAACCTTAAGAGTTTTGATTTGCATGCAATCAGGCAGGTCCTGGCACTACATGGTATTGGTAAATCTGAAGAAAATCTAATAGTGTGTATGGGGCCTAACAAGGAGATGGAGTGGCCAAGATGGCTGCTATAGGAGAGGAGTGGGGAAGACTCAACCTTGGGCTGGTCAGCTTTAGGCTTACCAGGGCACATGCAGGGGGGATGAAACAAAACACTCCACCACCCTGGTATAATCTCCACCTTAATGGGAGAAAATTAAAGCTGGGAGGGGGATGAGGATGAGAGGATTTATGTTGGCGGGGTGGAAGATTGGTACAAGGGGGGAGAGGATCTGTGCTCGAGAGCTGAACTTTGGGGGGGGGGGGGGCGCAGAATGATTTGTGCTAGGAGAAAGGATTTAAGCTGCCCATACATTATACAATTTTCTTATTCAATTTACCTTCAACTATGCAGTGCAAGGGCCTACCTGAATTCATACGAATTGAAAGTGTTTAGGTTTGACCTCACATTATATGATTTTGGTCAATACAAGAAAATTGTATAATGTATGGCCAGCTTAGGAGGGATAGATTAGTATATTTGGGGGTGACGGAGAGGATTGGTGCTAAGTGGGGGAATAATATTTGTGCTGCTAGTGCAGCTGTCAGAATACAATGTCCCATCAGAAGGGATTCCATCATCCACCTAATTTGTGTGGCTGGAGAAACCAGTTTTTTTTTTTTTTTGTTTAGCCCTGTCTGAACAAGAAAACATGTATAGCCAGCTTAACAGATACCTACACTACAAAATATACTGTACATTACAAACTCCTGAATTATATGCACTATAGTGTATGTTACAAACTTCTGCATTATACACACTATATTGTACATTACCAACTCCTGCACTATATTCCAGCCCTCAAAATTTCCACTTGCATTTGGCGAGTGGAAAAAACTTGGATAAGTGTGGGGCTGCCTCGGAGGGGGGGTGGGGAGGAGCGCTACAGGATCACACAAAGTGGGGATGTCTTTCTGTGGCACAGCATTGATTTGAATTGCCCGGCGGCCGCAGTCAAATGAAGTTCCACCTCCTGAACCGACTCCTATAATAGACGTCACATTACTGCAATTTCCAGGCATTGGACCAGTGTGACGTGTATTATCCATTACCCAGGAAGGATTGTGTTAGCGGGGACTTCAACTGGGGTTGATACCACATCTACACTACCGTATGTTTCCTACTCAAGATGCCTGTCTGTTTTGGAAATCGCAAACTATAACCCAGAATTTGTACCGCAATCATTCGAGAACAATATTTTAAAGTGGTACTAAACACACACTGTTTAATTTACATTGGCTCTTGTATTTCTGTACAGATGATGGAATTGCAATTATTTTGGTACCTTTTTCCTAATCGATATACAGCTGTCACATGACCCAGCTCATATCAGCCTCTCTGCAGGGTAACATAAGCAAGGGGAGCTTTTAGTCATCTGCTGCTGGCCACATGTTAAAAAAAAATAAAAAAAATTGTATTTTTTGTACTCACCGTAAAATCCTTTTCCATTGACGGACACAGCTCCTTAAATCTTGACAAATTGGGTTATGTTCCTGTTCATAGGAGAGGACTAGGCAGAACATGTTAGTTATCTTAAAACATGTAACTTTAACAGCATTGAACAGCCCCGCCCAGGGGGCGTTCCCTCCGTACATAACCCTCCACCCTGCAGTCAGCAGCCTCAGTTCGTAGAAATGCAGTACAAACTAAAAAAGGAGGGGTGGGTGCGGTGTCCATCCATGGACGACAGAGAAAAGGATTTTACGATGAGTACAAAAAATCCTATTTTCTCTTTTCGTCCATGGACGGACACAGCTCCTTAAATCTTGACAAAGTGGGACGTCCCCAAGCAGTGTCAGAAAAAATAAGGGGTGGGAACAGCAATCAAAGGAAGACTTAACCTCACCCCAAACAAACAGAGCTCCTCAACGGAGGAGTTGCAATCTCAAACAGCCGCCTGCAAAACCTTGCGGCCAAAGGAAGCATCCGAAGATGCACTCACATCAACCTTGTAAAACTTTGAGAATGTGTGAACAGACGACCAGGTCGCCGTCTTACACACCTGGGAGACAGATGCTAGATGTCGGAAAGCCCAGGAGGCACCAATTGCCCTGGTTGAATGCGTTGTGACAGGAAAGGGAGGCGCCCTCCCCTTAAGGGCATAGGCCTGGATGACGGTCTGTCTGATCCACCTAGAAAGGTGGCCGACGAGACCGCCAGGCCCTTCTGTGGACCAGACACCGACACGAACAGTGAGTCAGAACTCCAGAACGGAGCAGTAGCAGACAGGTACGTACCACGTCCAAGGTATGTAGAGCAGCCACCTTGGGATGCAACGGCCAAGGACACAAGGATGGAAGTACGAAGTCCTCGTTTAAGTGAAAAGCCGAAACTACCTTAGGAAGGAATGAAAGCTGCGGGCGTAGTACCGCTTTATCCTTATGGAAGACCAAGTAAGGTGACTTGCAAGACAAGGCCGCCAATTCAGAAACCCTTCTGACCGATGTAATGGCAACTAGAAAGGCAACTTTCTGAGAAAGCGTCAAAAGAGGAATCTCCCTCAAGTTCTCAAAGGGAGGTCCCTGAAGTACCGAGAGCGCCAGATTCAAGTCCCACGGAGGAAGCGGTGGTCTAATCGGGGGAACCACGTGTCGGACCCCCTGTACAAACGTACTTACCAGTGAGTGAGCCACCAGGGATCATTGGAAAAAGACAGCCAAGGCTGAAATCTGCCCCTTAATAGTGTTTAAGGCAAGTTCCAGATCCACTCTGCGCTGTAAGAATAGCAGGATCCGAGAAACCGAATATGCCCATGGGCGCCAAGCCATCTCTTCATACATAGAAATGTAGGCCTTCCAAGTGCGATGGTAGATCGTCCGGGAAGAAAATTTCCGGGCCCTCAACATGGTGGAGATTACCGAATCTGATAGACCACGGTCCCTTAGTACTTGGCTTTCAATAGCCATGCCATTAAAGCCAGCGACTGTAAAGCAGGATGAAGTATGGGACCTTGAGACAGAAGGTCCTCCCGCATTGGCAGCCGCCAGGGAGCGTCTGCTACCAGTCTCACAAGGTCGGCGTACCAGGGACGCCGGGGCCAGTCTGGGGCAATCAGAATCACCAAAATCCCCTTGGCCTCCACTCTGCGGAGCAGACGAGGAAGCAATTTCATTGGGGGAAAGGCATAAATTTGCCGATACTGACCCCATGGAGCCACCAACGCGTCCAACACATCTGCCCAGGGATCCCTGGACCTGGCCACAAACCTCGACACCTTGCGATTGAGTCGAGAGGCCAGGAGATCCACAACTGGTGTGCCCCATTTCTGACAAAGGAGTTGAAACACCTCCGGGTCTAACGACCATTCCCCTTGGTCCAGCATCTGGCGACTCAGATAATCCGCCTGCCAGTTTTATACGCCCGTATGGAAACAGCCGATAGAGCCGACATGCTCCTTTCGGCCCATCTTAGGATGTGAGCGACTTCTGACGCTGCGGCCGAGCTCCTCGTTCCTCCCTGATGGTTGACAGAAGCCACCGCCGTGGCGTTGTCCGACTGGATCCTGACCGGACGCCCTAGAAGTCTCTGCGACCACTTGGAGCGGCACAGTCTGATTGCTCGAAGTTTGAGGACATTGATCGGCAGGCGAGATTTTTCGACCGGAGTCCAGCAACCCTGGGCCTACTGGACCCCCCAGACTCCCCCCCCCCCCAAACTGTAAGGCTGGCGTCCATCGTGATGACAGTCCAATGGAAAGGAAGGAACGACCTCCCAGACTGAAGAGCCGGGGATCTCAGCCATCCTCTCAGGGAAGCCTTGACCAGGTGACTTACCTGAATCCAGAGACAATGGAGATCTGTTCCATTTGGCCAGGATCTCCTTCTGCAATATTCGAGTGTGGAATTCGGCATAACGGTACTGCCTCGAAGGAGGCCACCATGAGGTCCAGAACTCGCATGCAAAAACGGAGAGATGACCATTTGCGGGATGCTAACAATTTCACCGCAGACTGGAGCGTCTGCAACTGCTCCAAAGGAAGGAAGACCTTCGCCTCCGAGGAATCCAGGATCAAGCCTAGGTACTACAGATGCTGAGTCGGTACTAGGGTTGTCCCGATACCACTTTTTTAAGACCGAGTACAAGTACCGATACTTTTTTTCAAGTACTCGCCGATACCGATACTTTTTTTTCAATGTCATGTGACAGTTTGAAAGATGGGGACTGATAGGTGGCACTTATGGGCACGGATCGATGGCACTTATGGGCACTGATAGCTGGCACTTGTGGGCAGTGATAGGTGGCACTGATAGGTGGCATTTATGGGCACTGATAGATGGCACTTGTGGGCAGTGATAGGTGGCACTTGTGGGCACTGATAGGTGGCACTTGGGGGCACTGATAGTGGCATTTATGGGCACTGATAGATGGCACTTGTGGGCACTGATTACACTGAAAGGTGGCACTTGTGGGCACTGATAGGTGGCACTTATGGGCACTGATAGGTGGCACTTATGGGCACTGATAGGTGGCACTTATGGGCACTGATAGGTGGCACTTGTGGGCAGTGATAGGTGGCACTGATAGGTGGAATTTGTGGGCACTGATAGGTGGCACTTGTGGGCACTGATAGGTGGCACTGATAGGTGGCACTTGTGGGCACTGATAGGTGGCACTTGGGGGCACTGATAAATGGCACTTGTGGGCAGTGATCGGTGGCACTTGTGGGCACTGATAGGTGGCACTGATTGCACTGAAAGGTGGCACTTGTGGGCACTGATTGCACAGATAGGTGGCACTTGTGGGCACTGATAGATGGCACTGATTGCACTGATAGATGGCATTGATTGCACTATCAGTGCCATCTATCAGTGCCCACAAGTGCCACCTATCAGTGCCCATAAGTGCCACCTATCAGTGCAATCAGTGGCATCTACGAGTGCCACCTGATAGGTGGCACTGGTAGATGGCACTGATTCCACTGATAGGTGGCTGGCACTGAAATGCTGCGGGGGGTGGGGGGGAAATGACACAGGATTTAAGAAAAAAAAAACTGCTGCAACGCCCATCTTGGTACACCCTGCACTCGGCTGCAGTAAGCAACAGCAGACATCTTGTTACACCCAGCCCATATAGCTCGGGCTGGGTGTAACAAGATGTCTGCTGCTGCTTACTGCAGCCGAGTGCAGGGTGTACCAAGATGGGCGTGGGGACGTTCAGCCACTGACGGCGACCGAATGTGACAGCACCGGTCACCGATCCTGATGCGGCTGCGCCCTGAACCCCTGCCAGCTTACCAGGTTCAACTGCAGGTGAGGGACTCGCTCTCCGCCCGCGGACTCCATCCACCGACTGTGCCCGCCCTCTTTAGCCAGACTCCGCCCGCACCTTCCTCTCCCGCCCTCCCCAGCCACTGACTCCTCCCGCCCTCTCCTGCCAGACTCCGCCCGCACTCCCCCGCCGTCTCTCCTGCCCTCCCCAGCCACTGACTCCTCCCGCCCTCTCCGGCCAGGCTCCGCCCGCACTCGCCCGCCCTCTCTCCTGCCCTCCCCAGCCACTGACTCCTCCCGCCCTCTCCGTCCACAAAAAACAAAAAAAAGTATCGGGTGAAGCATCGGGAGCATTTGCGCGAGTACAAGTACTCGCACAAATGCTTGGTATCGGTCCCGATACCGATACTAGTATCGGTATCGGGACAACCCTAGTCGGTACCAACACCGACTTCTGTATGTTCAGTACCCAATCAATTTCCCGGAGAGTCTGACTGGCTATCGGACAATTAGGTAGACGCAAGTCCTTTTGGGTCTACGAGACTATGGTGGGGGTCCCTTTAGGACTCAATGTTGAATTCGATTTGAATTGTTTTATTTCTGATCGTTGATTTATATTTTTATTAGGTTTTATTATCATGTTATAATATGCAAGTCCTCTTAGCATCCTGGGTGAGTGAACACATGGCGTCACAATAGATTATATATACCTTCAGTGAGGGTCTCAATAGGGGTGGAGGATTATCATTGGGGGAAGAAATCTTTCTCCTATACACACTGCCCCTAGGATTGTAAGATATAGTAGGCTTTTTACCGTTGTAAGGGCATCACGCCCATATGCCCTAATATTGGGAGCGTGGCCTTTTAAGGGTTAACATACATACTCACTGCTGGATGGTATTTACTATGTGTTCTCATTTGTTTTATCCATTTTTTTGCTTGGGTGTCCCACTGACAGTGTTGTTGTCTCACTGTTGTAGACATCGTAAGGGTATTGAGGGGGACGCTATAGCATAACATCATGTGAGCTGTGGATGATGGCGTTTCCATCCGGCGGAGCTTGCGCTACAGATGTTGCTATGGTTACCCCATGAAGGCCACCATTGGCTTAGTGATTTGGTGGACAAGAAAGAAACTATCTTGTACCCCGAACTGACCACCTCGCAGACCCACTGGTCAGAGCAGGGAGATCCACCAAGCTGCACTTGCTAAGCCCTCGCCCCACCCTTGAGTCGGGCGGGGTCAAAATTTCATGTGGTATCAGGCTCGTTAGCCAGCTTGTTCGGCTTACGCACCCAGGGACACTTCTGTCCCCCAGCTGGAGCCTTGTCAGTCTGGGAGGATCTGCCGGCTGACTGACGAAAATACCGCTTCTGCGCGGAATAGGAAGGGCCCCGGCCAACGGCGCGGCTCCTTCCCCTTAGAGGACTGTGGGAAAAGTGTGCTCTTACCTCCAGTGACATCCTTAACAATGTCATTCAGCGAGGTACAAAAAAAAACCTCTGAAAGGAAATCTGCCAGAGCTCTCTTGGATGCTTGGTCAACGAACCAGCATTTCAGCCAAATCAGGCGGCGCAGTACCACTGCAGATACAGAGGCTCTGGAAATCAAGGGGGCCGCATCCAGAGTGGCATCACAGGCATACACAAGGCCCTGTACCATTTGCTCAGCCAGCCTTATGCACTCTGGAGGAAGCTGATGCTCCTCTACTTGCCTGTTGCAAAATCCTTGCCTATTCAGTGAATGTCTGGGACACCAAACTCGCAGCCAATATAGGCCGCAACGCTGACCCCATCAGTAGGGTCCTTAAAGGCAGGGGTTCCCTCTAACGGGAGAGTGGTTACCCTTATATAGCCGAGAGACCGGGGTGTCCGACCGGAGGAGAGGCCCAATTTTATTTTTTTTAAAAAGGCTCTCCCCAAAAAGGTTAACAGACCGTCATGCGCTGAGGGACCACAAAGGACCTCTTCGGCCGTTCCCATTCCTTATCTATGAACTTATCCAAGAAAGCAACATAAGGAAAAAAACTTTCACAAAGCGGTTAGATTTGTGTGACCCAAAGGAGACAGACTCCTCTGCGGAAGTCCCAGCTGCATCTACCAGCTTGAGAGTGTCCCTCACAGCATCAAGAAGTACACTCACAAGTGCCCTGTCTTGCACTCCCAGAAGATGGTGGGGGGAGGGGGGCGCTTTTTACCCCCCTTACGCCCGCAAGCCGCTTCTACCCTGGCATCAAATGATTCCAGGACTGTCAACAGCATATCCATGGAAACCGCAGGTGCATGGGCACTGTTAGATGCCTCAGGCAATTTAGGGGAAGAAAGGCCATTAACACCCACTGACAGCCCTCAAGGACCAAGTGAAAAAACACTTAAGAAGTCCACCCTCCTTGCTGCACCAACCAGGTGGGGGTAACCCAGGGGACCCACCACCCAGAGGGAGACCACTCAGCACCGCTGCCCGCCTTCCTGGTATACACAGCGTGTGAGAGGAAAAAAAAAACTGAGAATGAGCTGTGCGCCATTCAGAAAGCCAGTGCTAGAGGCCAAAACCCACTCCAAAATGGCAGCCAGACGCCTCAGATAAAAAGGGCACAGACCACAAGAAAATAGCCGCCCGGCAATACCGATCTGCGCCACAGCGCGGCCACAGCAAAATGGCTGCCAATGGAAATTTCAATAGAGATAACAGGCACACAAAAAAAATAGGATTTTTATTACAGCTTACCTGTAAAATCCTTTTCTTGGAGTACATCATGGGACACAGAGCCTTAAGTAATTTACTTAATGGGTAATAGGCCTACCTTCAGGTGTTGACACTGGTAAACCATAATTAAGGAAGTTTACTCCCTATATAACCCTTCCTCCTTCCAGGAGCACATCAGTTTTTGTAGCAAAGCAATATGTCTAAATCCCAAAAGAGGGGAGGGACCTCTGTGTCCCATGATGTACTCCAAGAAAAGGATTTTACAGGTAAGCTGTAATAAAAATCCTATTTTCTTTATAGTACATCATGGGACACAGAGACTTAAGTAATTTACTTAATGGGACGTCCCATAGCAATGCCACTTGAGGGGTGGGAGAAACACCCCGCAGGGTACACCCAGACTTGAGGATCTACACTGCTGCTTGCAGCACACTGCGCCCGAAGGCGATATCCTCATACCTCCTTACATCCACCTGATAAAAGTTTGTGAATGTATGCACTGAAGACCAAGTTGCGGCCTTACAGATCTGAGCCATGGAGGCCTGATGACGCACTGCCCAAGAAGCACTAACCGACCTGGTAGAGTGCGCCTTAACTCAAAATGGGGGAATCTTGCCCCTTAAATCATAAGTTTGAATTATCACTTGCCGAATCCACTTAGCGACAGTGGATTTCGACGCTGCCTGTCCCTTCTTAGGACCCTCCGGCAGAATAAATAAGACCTCAGTCTTACGAATCTGAGCAGTTTTCTTTAAATAGATTTTCACTGCTCTCACCACATCAAGACAATGTAGTGACTTTTCTTCCCTGGAACATGGTTTTGGAAAAAACGACGGCAGGACAATATCTTGGTTCAGGTAAAAACCTGAAATTACTTTTGGCAAAAAGCCTGTACGAGGGCGTAGTACCACTCTGTCCTCATGAAAAATTAAATATGGCCCTTTACAAGAAAGAGCAGCCAACTCTGATACCCTCCTTGCTGAGGATATAGCAACCAAAAATACCAACTTCCTTGTCAGAAGGACTAGGGGAATATCTTGTATCAATTCAAATGGCTGTTTTTCTAACACAGACAAAACTAAATTTAAGTCCCAGGGATTCAAGGGAGGTTTGACGGGCGGATTAAGCCGCGTTACTCCCTGTATAAAGCCCCGGACTAAAGAATGAGTAGCAAGTGGTCTCTGAAATAAGACCGATAAAGCTGAGACTTGGCCCTTAATAGTACTTGAGGCCAATTACATCTCTACCCCTAATTGTAGAAAGGCAAGAATTCTGCCTATGATATATCTCCGAGGGTGCCAACCCTTGGATTCACACCAGGAAACATAAGCCTTCCAGACTTTATAATATATTGTTCTGGAAGCTGGCTTCCTGGCATTGATCAGGGTGGAGATAACTGACCCGGAAAGCCCACGTCTCTTTAGAATGTGGGTTTCAATAGCCAAGCCGTTAAATTTAGAGACCGTAAGGAAGGATGGAATATCGGTCCCTGAGAGAGCAGATCTGACCGTAGTGGGAGGGACCATGGGCCCTCCACTGCCATCTTTATGATTTCTGCATACCATGACCTTCTGGGCCATGCTGGTGCTACCAGAATAATCGGCTTCCTTTCCAGCTTGATTCTGCAAAGAAGTCGAGGCAGCAACTGGATGGGCGGAAATGCATATATCAGTGAGAACTGATCCCATGGGGTCACCAACGCATCCGTTCCGCATGCGAATGGATCCCTTGTTCTGGCCAAAGTTGACCAACTTTGTGTTGAATCTGGATGCTAGGAGATCTACGTCCGGAGTCCCCCATCTTTGGCAAACAGCCCGAAATATGTCGGGGTGAAGCGACCATTCCCCTGGGAATAACTGCTGGCGACTTAAGTAGTCTGCCTGCCAATTCTCTACTCCGGGAATGAATATTGCAGAAAGGCAAGGAACATGCCTTTCTGCCCAAGTTAGAATATGGTTCACCTCTCTCTGCACTGAGAGACTCTTGGTGCCCCCTTGGTGATTGATATAGGCCACAGCTGTGGCATTGTCGGATTGAATCCTGACAGGGTAATTCTGTAGCCTGGAAGTCCAGGCCTTTAGAGCCAGACGCACTGCCCGAATCTCTAGGATATTGATGGGCAAGGTTCTTTCGGTCCTTGACCATTGTCCTTGGACAGTTGTCCTTTCTAGTACTGCTCCCCAGCCTGAGAGGCTGGCATCCGTCGTTACGACCTTCCAGATAACTGGTCTGAAGGATCTTCCTTTCAGCAGATTCTGGGTTAGTAACCACCAAGTGAGGCTTTGGGCCACTCTTGGGGACAGCCGCATTGGCGAGTCTAAGGCTTGAATTGTTTTGTTCCAAGCAGACAGGATACTGTTTTGCAACAGCCTTGAATGGAACTGGGCAAAAGGAACTGCTTCGAATGAAGCCACCATGGTTCCTAGTAACCTCATGCAGAGGCGAATGGAGGGATTGCCATTTGACCTGACCCGCCGTACCAATTCTTTTATGGAGTTGATCTTTGCTAGAGGCAAGAACACCTTTTCCTGGGCTGTGTCTATGATCAGACCCAAGTACTCCAGTCTTTTTAGCGGTATTAAGGAAGATTTCTCCAGATTGAGAATCCAACCCAATGCTTTCAGATAGTCGGTTGTAGTGCGTACAGCTTGCTCCAAGCGAATCACTGATTGATCTATAAGTAATAGATCGTCTAGGTACGCTATGATTGTTATGCCCTGTGCCCTTAACCTGGCTAGAGGTGGGGCCAGCACCTTGAACACCCGGGGTGCTGTGGCTAGCCCGAAGGGCAGGGCTACAAACTGGAAATGCTGTTCTAATTCGAACCGCAGAAATTTTTGATGAGCAGGGAATATAGGGATATGCAGATATGTATCCCTGATGTCGATTGACGCGAGAAGTTCTCCTCCTAGAAGGATAGAAACTACTGATCTGATTGTCTCCATGCGAAAGGAGCGGATCTTCAGGAATTGATTTAGCTTTCTTAGATCTAGAATGGGTCTGACGTCTCCATTTGGTTTTGGTACCATGAAAAGATTTGAATAAAACCCCAGACCTTGTTCCCTTGTGGGGATCTGTATGATCACCCCTTGAGATCTTAATCGGTTTAGTGCTTGAAACAGAGATTGTTTCTTCTCTGGATCCTTGGGTACGCTTGATCTTAGGAAACAAGATGGTGGAAAGTTCCGGAATTCCAGCTTGTATCCCAGCGTTACCGTGGAGATGACCCATGTGTCCTGAATTTCCTTTTTCCAGACTTCTGAAAAGTGCAGAAGTCTTCCAACCACCTTGGTGAGGGGGGTTGCCTCTTCATGACGAGGCTTTAGGATTCTGTTTTGCAGATTTCCTACCCCAGGGCTTCTTTTGAGCCTGGGTCTGACTCTGAGGTCTTCCTCTAGAGTCTGACAGCGGAGGCCGTCACCACTGCTTAGAGGCGGAAGCCCTTGGCGCAGGGGAAAGGGCCCGTTTCAATGAAGGGCGTTTGTATTTTCTTTTGACGGGTAAAAGCGTGCTTTTCCCACTAGAAATTGTCTTGATATATTTATCCAAGTCCTCTCCGAAAAGTCGCTCCCCATGGAAGGGAAACCCAGTTAGGAGGTTCTTACATGGTGTTTCAGCTGACCAATTCTTTAGCCACAGGATCCTGCGCATATGTACAAGCGTAAGGCGGGATGCCTGGTGAATGGAATCTTTAATGGCATCTATGGCAAAACATAATGCCTTAGGTAGTTCAGCCAAATCCCGAGCTTGTTGTGTAGGAAGTTCTCTAAGGGCCAATTTAAATTGGTCCTTTAGGGATTGGCAGACGCCTATTGCGGCATCTGCTGGCTGAGTGACGGCACCTGCTATGGAAAAGGCAGGTTTTAGCAGGGATTCCAACTTCTTATCTGTTGGATCCTTAAGCATTTGTGCATTGTCTATGTCTACAGGACAAGTCAAGTTATTATTCACATTGGAAATCGCAGCGTCAACTGCTGGTACTTTCCATCTTTTGGAGAATCTTTCCTCCAGAGGATAGCGATTTGCAAAACACTTAGGAGGGAGAAAATGTTTATCCGGATGATCCCATTCCGGAAAAATAAGCTGTTCTAGCAATGCATGTGCTGGAAATGCATGCAAAGCATGGGAAGGTTTCAAAGAACCTAAGGAAGAGGTCGGGTTTTCATGAGACTCTGTTAGAGGCAGCATGAAGGTGGAGCGAACCATTTCTGTAAGAGATTGTATCAGCAATTTCTCAGTTTGGGAAGCTGAAAAAGGTTCATCTACCGTTGTCTCTTCCAAGGAGGAATCATCGGTTTGTCTTTCTTCCTGATCGATTGAGGGTAACACCTCATCGTGAGTCCACTGTTCCCCTAGTAAAGCTAAAGTGGGGGAAGGGCTAGTACGTTTCTTATCACTCTGAATAGAGGATGCGATTAAAGCCGCTAATCTTTCTTCCATACCCTGGAGGGAGGAGGAGAGGGCATCTTCAGTCACATATCTAGGTGCTGAGATGTGAGAGGCAGTTGCACCATCAATTTGTTCCAATGGCTCACCCTGTGTTGCCATAATTGGTAATTCAGGCGAGAATGACAGCATGGAATTACAGCTAGAAGTCTCAATGCCTGGGGGTGAAATCTTTGCTTTTTTGGCTTTTGAGGTGTCTTTTTTGGTAGGCATAGTCCTAAGTACAAAAACAGAGGCGCTATACAATTTGCACTAAATCGCTGAAAAAAACAGTCATGACTTTAAAAGCCGCTATAAAGTTTCAGCCTAGTGCTGAAAAGAGTGTCTTTCCTGAATCGGGAATGCCAGTGCAACCCATACGTGTCTCACAGCTCGTGTGTCTCTGTGTATGCTTCCTCCTCAGCAGCGGAGGAGAGACTGACATGGCTATATGTTTCCCATTTTCGCGGTACTGCGTTTAGGCTCCGCCCCCTCCGGAAAAAATTCCGCCCCCTTTTTCCATTTAAAAAAAATAAGTTTTTTTTTTTTTTCTTCTATGGATCCCTGACCAAACAAGAGAAGAGGAGGGGGAGGGGAGCAGAGACTGCAATGAGGCAGAGAAACAAAAAAACAGCCAGACAATCCTATCGTGGTACATAGCGGGACCTCTGCGTCCCCCACGGCAGGCGGAAGGGGTAAGTAAGGGGGGTGCAGCGCTGCTGTCTCCCTAACCCACTGGTCCCATCAGAGGGGGGGAAAAAACTCTTTTAAAAGGCTTTATCTTACCTTGGTAAGAATATCCCCTCCAGCTGCTGTACCAATCAAGCACGGACTGAGCTTAGTGAAGACGACAGAGTATGGTAAGTGCATAGGCTCCCTCTAGTGGAGACTTTAAGGCATGACAATATCTTTTCCTTAATGGAAGAAATACATAGAAATTGAAAATACCTATGTTTCTTCCTTACCTTATCATCGTCGCAGGATTTTTCTGAATTAAACAGAAAAAATCCAGCTTTCACCCATCACGGTGGGCTGTGTTTAGCCAAACCTTCAAGGACGGGGGTCCCTGAAAAGGGATTTCCACTGCCTTGGGCCATGTATAGCACCCCATCATGAAGCAAATAGGTAATGTAACAAGACCTAAGCCCTGGTTTCCAGGGGTCCAGCCCTACAAAGAGAGGCGTTACAGGCAAAACCTCGTGCTTCGGATACGAGGTTCCAGGTACCATCCATTTAGGCCACAGTGGCACTGTGGTGGATCTGGCTTCTTTTTATGGAGGAATTTTAATCCAGCATGGATCCCTCCTGGAGCTCCTCAGAGCACATCTTCACTCGTGACCAACACCTTTAGACACTGGCGAAAAAACTGATGTGCTCCTGGAAGGAGGAGGGGTTATATAGGGAGTAAACTTCCTTAATTAGGGTTTACCAGTGTCAACACCTGAAGGTAGGCCTATTACCCATTAAGTAAACTACTTAAGGCTCTGTGTCCCATGATGTACGATAAAGAAATAGGATTTTTGTACTCACCGTAAAATCGGTTTCTCTGACGTCCATGGACTGACACAGCTGGATACTGTAAACGTGTGGGTATACGTTCCTGCTCGCAGGAGAAGATCTAGGCAGAATGTTAGATGTTAGAAACATACATTCTAGAACAAACCAGAGCTGAACAGCCCCGCCCAGGGGGGGGCTGTCCCTCCAGACACTACCCTCCCACCTGCAGCTAGCAGCCTCAGTTCGTAACAAAGCAGTACAAACCTTAAAAGGAAGGGTGGGTGCTGTGTCAGTCCATGGACGTCAGAGAAACTGATTTTACGGTGAGTACAAAAATCCTCTTTTCTCTTATCGTCCATGGACTGACACAGCTGGATACTGTAAACGTGTGGGATGTCCCAAAACAGTATCAGAAGGGTGGGAGCAGTAGTAGAGGAACAACCAAAATGTCACTCCAAACAAGCAGAGCTCCTCAACGGAGGAGATGCAACATTAAACAGCGGCCTGCAATGCTTTGCGGCCGAAAGAAGCATCCGAAGATGCAGCCACATCAACCTTATAAAAATTTGAAAAGGTATGAACGGACGTCCAGGTCGCCGCCTTGCACACTTGTGCAACCGATGCTTGATGTCAAAAAGCCCAGGAAGCACCATTGCCTTGGTGGAATGCGCCGCAAGCGGAAAGGGAGGCGCCCGCCCCTTAAGGGCATAGGCCTGTATGACGGTCTGCCTGATCCACCTAAAGACGGTGGCAGACGACACTGCTCGGCCCTGTTTTGGACCAGAGACAGACACAAACATTGAGTCAGACTTCCGAATGGAAACAGTAGCAGACAGGTACACCCGTAAGGCTTGTACCCATCTTAATGTATGAAGCGCAAACTCAGGGATGCGATGGGTGAGGACACAAGGACGGAAGAACAATGTCCTCCCTTAAGGTGAAAGGCCGAGACCATCTTTTGAAAAGAAGGACGATCGTGGGCGCAACACCGCCATATCCTTATGGAGGACCAAGTAAGGCGACTTGCAGGACAAGGCCGCCAACTCAGACACCCGTCTAACCGAAGTAATGGCCACTAAGAAGGCCACCTTCTGGGACAAGGTCAAGAGAGGAATCTCTCTGATATTATCAAAGGAATGTTCTTGGAGAACCGAGATGCATCAAATTCAGATCCCAAGTAGGAAGAGGAGGCTTGACAGGGGGATCACATGGCGAACCCCCCCTTGCACAAAAGGTGCTAATTAAGGAATGGCCCGGGCCGAAATCCGACCCTCAATGGTATGCAAGGCCAGCTTTTGGGTCACACCACGCTGTAAGAACAGCAAAATCCTGGGAACGGAATACTTCCGAGGACGCCAAACAAGTTCCTCGCACATAGTGATGTAAGCCTTCCAGGTACGGGGATATATCTTTCTGGAGGAAGATTCCCGTGCCAACAACATAGAAGATATGACCGAATCCGAGAGACCTCGGTCCTTCAGCACCTGGCTTTAAACAGCCATGCCATTAAAGCCAAGGACTGTAAAGCAGGATGAAGTATGGGATCATGAGACAGAAGGTCCACCCCAATAGGCAGTCGCCAAGGAACGTCTGTGACTAGCCGAAGTAGATCGGCGTACCAATGTCGCCGTTCCGGAGCAATGAGGATTACCGGAATGGCCTCAGCCCCTACTCTGCGAAGCAGGCGAGGCAACAACAGTAGCGGAGGGTAAGCATATATCAGGCGATACTGCCCCCAACGCGTCTGCCCAGGGGTCCCTGGACCTGGCCACGATCTTGACACCTTGCGAGTGGGTCGAGAGGCCATAAGGTCCACATCCGGTGCCCCACCTCCGTTAAAGGAGCTGGAAACACCTCCGGATGCAAGGACCCTTCCCCTGCAATGCACACGGCCGACAGGACCGTCTTGCAGCGAGATGTATGAAAATCCCAAAGACACTCTGCAATGTATCGGAGAAGAGAGACCCCGGTGTACAGGGTGCCTCAACTGTTGGCCAATAAAGGCAACTTGACAGAGCTTCCCTAAAAACTCGGTCAGAGGACCAGTACCTCAGCCTCCACAGGTGGCGCAAACACACCCCGGGCACAGAGACCCTAAAGGCTAAAACAGTTGCAGTGCACCTGCTAGTCAACTGATAGATGAAGCAGAGGCTTTTGCCCAGTCATTGAGCTACAGAAATGCCAGAGACGCAGCCACTAGCGGGCGTAACGCTAACCTCAGCCTGGCGAACACAGTCCAAGCCAGCGCTTCTGATCACCACTGAAAGCAGGTGGAAAGTGGTACCCCTGAAACCAGGGATCCTTATAACAATGCTCCATCCAGCAGCTACCCATGGATAAGTGCTGATTGTACAAACACATAGTTTATACTGTGTATTGCGTCAAACGCGCAAATAGCGTGTGGGAGGAACCCCACCCAGCCACAAAGAAAGTAATACAACCACATACGGCGTATTTAGTTTAGTATGTGTGGATAAACCTATTAAACACGTTTATACTGTGCCAGCGACGAAGGCGCGCACATCATCAGGGCTTGGACGTAAACCAGCCACGCAGATTGCGTACACAACCGTGTAGGTATGTTAGCCTGCGAATAAACAAATTGCACATGTTTATACTGTGCATAGCACTGAAAATGTGCACACCATTGGAGTGTGGGGGGAGAAACCGGAGCACCCAGATGAAACCCACGCAGACTGCATACGCATACCGTGTAGGTATTATAGTATGTGTGCTAAACATTTTGCACAAGCCTATGTGTGCATAGCACCGAAGGCGCGCACACCGTTGGCGCGTGGGAGGAAACAAAATACCCCACGCATACCCAGAGAATGCAATACCTACAACTACTGTGAATGTATTTAGTGTTGTGTATAAACATAATGTGTATGTTTACACCGTGTATTGCACCAAAGGCACGCATGTCATGTAGCGTGGGCGGAAACCCACGCAGACTGCACAGACATACCGGGTAGGTACGTTAGTATGTGGATAACAAATCACACAAATTTAGGCTGTGCATAGCGCCCAAACCAATGGAGTGTGGGAGAAAACCGGAGTACCCGGAGGAAACCCACACAGACTGCATACACATACCGTGTAGGTATTATAGCATGCGTGATAAACATTAAACATGTTTAACTGTGCAGAGGGCCAAAGGCGCACATACTGTCAGCGCGTGGGAGGAAACTGGAACACCCGGAAGAAATCCACGCAGACAGCACACAGATACCGTGTAGGAATGATAGCATGTGAATAAACATATTGCACATGTTTATGCTGTGCATTTCCATTGGAGCGTGGGGGGAAACTGGAGTAGCCGGAGGAACCCCACGCAAACAGTATACCCATACTGTAAACATGTATAGTATATGTGCAATAAACATATTGAACATGTCTATACTGTGCAGAGCGCTGAAGCGCACATACCATGAGAACGCGGGAGGACACCGGAGCCCCCGGCGGAAACCCGCGCCGACCCAGAGAGTATAATACATACATACATATACTGTGAATGTATCTGGAGTCGTGCATAAACATATTTTGTAGGTTTATATCATGTATGGCACTGAAACAGCATTGGAACGTGGGGGGACACCCAGGCAGACACAGAGACCAATAACACATACATACACTGTGAATGTATGCAGTGTAGAGGTATAGGACGAGTTTAAATTATGGCGCAGAGGCGCATAATCTTCTCTGTATCATTCCAACCTGCTTGACTGTGCTGCCGAAGCAGCATGCAGGTAACAGGTAACCTCTGATCCTCAGACCGTGTGTCTGTCAGAGCTTTCCCCAGGAAATGGTGGGAAACCACAGGTGCAGAGACCCTGTTGTTGCCTCAGGACATCACACAGAAGGCTCACAGGGACTAGAGACATAAATGAATAAAGTCCCCACCCCCCACCATGCTGCACTGACCAGGGGGAGGGAAGCACTGTGTACCACTGTATCATCCATGCTGCTCTTGACACAGCACGTGAGGAAAACAGTGAGGAAGCGGTGTAAAAGAAAAGCTTGAAGGAACTAAGGGAAACGGCATCCACCTGAGGTACCTCAGCCACAGCACCCAGCTTGAGAGTGTTTCTCACATCATCAATGAGTTCACTTACAAGCGCCCTGTCACTCACTGACAGAACTGGAGTCTTCCTCACAAGGAAATGTCCTGTTCATAAACATTAAATATTCAGAGCTAGGGTCCTGAGCACAGTAGCTAGGCCCATATCTGAATCAGAGCACTCCTTCACTATAGATTTGTGGGGAGAGGGGGCGTATAGCCCCTTTCGCTCGCACACCGCTTCCATTCTGACAAGGAATGATTCCAGGACTGCCGACAACTGGTCCATAAGGACCGCAGGTGCAGGAAACATGCCAGTTGCCCCAGGCAAGTGTGGAGAGCAGGTGTATCAGACTCCATAACACCACCCTCAGACCTTATACACTATACAGTGAATATACAGTCCACCCACTGGCTACGCTGAGGCTGAGGAGGGGATACCCGGAGGACTCCCCAACCCTTAAGGACCGCTCAGTCCTGCTGAAGAAACCGCGCTGTGAGCCTGAGGAGAGTGAAGAATCTGTGAGGAGATTGAGGAGATATGCGTCACAGCGCCGCCGCTAGAGGCCGAAACCGAAAGTAAATAAGCAGCGGCTACAAGAAAATGGCCGCCGGCCGCAGCTATAACTGCGCCATTGAACCACGCCAAGATGGCCGCCGAGCGCGAAATTCAAAGCTCTAATGCGCGCTAATGGCGCACGCAACAACCACCTCAAACAGCGCTGACGACGCACGCAATATCACCTCACACACCAGAAAACTGCAACTCTCTCCAGAACCCACTACAGACATGAGCGCCCAGCCAGGCCAGAGTGACCCCCAAGCACCCCCACAGCACAGCACCAGTAAAGGGTGCAGAGAGCAGCATAACAGGGGGGAGACCGGGAGAAACCCCCCCATATAAATAAACAGCCAGCATGTACTCACCTGCAGTAGGAGAGACTACTTACCCGTCCCTTTCAGGGACCCACTGGCTTGTTTCAGACAGACCTATCACAGAGTCGTACTGCGTAGCTGTCGGCCCGGTCCACCGCGAGAGATACAGTCAGTCAGGTACTGTTCAATCTTGAGAGGACTGCGGGAGCATGAAAGCAACCCGGCCACCCCTGGAGTCATGGGGCATGTCGTGAACGGAGTCTCACGCACACAAGGCGAGGATCAGCACGCTCGATGGTCGAACAGGGAAGACTACGAGGATACCAGTGTACCCAACCTGTTGCCCAGCCGACAGTTGATTGAAGTTCTCAAAAATAAAATAATAAAATTCCCAAAGGAATAAAATTTAAAATGTAAAATATTCCAGGAGACTGGCTCCTGAGAGAGCCACGTCTTCTTCTGCTAGGCAGAAAAAAACTGAGGCTGCTAGCTGCAGGTGGGAGGGTAATGTCCGGAGGGACCGCCCCCCTGGGCGGGGCTGTTCAGCTCCGGTTTGTTCTAGAATGTATGTTTCTAACATCTAACATTCTGCCTAGATCTTCTCCTGCGAGCAGGGACATATACCCACACGTTTACAGTATCCAGCTGTGTCAGTCCATGGACGATAAGAGAAATGGCGTCGGCGCAGCAAAAAATGGCGCCCGAGCCCCAGCATGTGGACGAGGCGGCCGTGCAGAGACTTCCCAGGAGACAGACCCCCCCTCACAGAAAGCGGACCCCAGCGCCCTGGAGCCCCCCCACAGGTACACCCCGGTCGCAGCGGGCCCTAGGGCAGGAGGGGAAAGGGTGACAGAGAGCAGGGAAAGGGAGGACAGGAGAACCCCTTAATCCCAGGAATGCCCAGCTGTTCCATCCTGCCGAGACAGGAGGAACCGTACTTACCCGTCCTTGCGAGGACATGCTGGAGCATCCCTGAAAGACCCACAACTGATGGTACGGAGTAGCCGTCGGCCCGGTCCACTGTGGAGTGAGGCAGCAAGCAGCCCAGTCATATGTGGACCCCGGAGCATGTGCTCACCGGCCACCCCTGGAGCCATGGGGTACGTCGTGGCAGAACCAGCGCGTAGCTAAGGACTGGCACGCTCGATGGCCGGAACTGGGAAGACTACAAGGATCTATAATATCCAGCCTGTCGCCCAGCCGGCAGTTGATAGAAGATATCACAAAAAAATAAAAATTAAATTAAAAATTCTTCAGTACTCTGGGCCCAAAGGGAGCCACTTCCTTCTCCTCTGCTAGGCAGAAAAAAACTGAGGCTACTGACTGCAGGGTGGAGGGTTATGTACGGAGGGACTGCCCCCTGGGCGGGGCTGTTCAACTCTGTTAAAGTTAAATGTTTTAAGATAACCAACATGTTCTGCATAGTCCTCTCCTATGAACAGGAACATAACCCACTTTGTCAAGATTTAAGGAGCTGTGTCTGTCCATGGACGAAAAGAGAAAAAAGCTTTTGGAGTACAGTACAGAATAAAAATAAGTAAATATCGATAAACTGCTCTAACCACGCAAGGATCACCTTATTTTGCACTTCAGCCTAGGGGGCGCACATGCAGAAGCAGATCCGCGGGTGCTTGGCAATGGTTGAATGGGCCAGCACCTGCTAATTGTCAGGCACAGATAGAACGGAGTTCTGCCTATGTAATCAAGGCAAGTCGGGAATAAAACCCATCACTTACCTTAGCAAAAGCACCCAACATAGTACACAAAAACACAGGCCAGGCACAGTTAACCCTTTGGTCGCCCTAGATGTTTAACTCCTTCCCAGCCATTTTTATTAGTACAGTGACCGTGCGGATTTTTTTTTAGCACCGATCACTGTATTAGTGTCACTGGTTCCCAGTGTCAAAAGTGTCCGATTGTCCACCACAACATTGCCGTCATTACTAGTAAAAAAAAAAAAAAAAAAAAAATCACAGTATATATCCCATAGTTTGTAGACGCTATAACCTTTGCACAAACCAATCAATATACACTTATTGGAATTTTTTTTTTTAAATATGTAGAATACATATTGCCATAAATTTACAAGGAAATTAGATTTTTTTAATTAGATGTGTTTTATAGCAGAAAGTAAAAAAATAAAAAATAAAATAAAATTTATATATATATATATATACACACATATATATACACATACACACAGTCCCTGACAAAAGTCTTGTCGCTTGTGCACAAATTGACCTGAAGTGCTGCTAAAATATATTTCTAAACAAGATTTTGTTACAAGAAATGGGTCATTTTAATCCCAACAGCTTTTGTAATAATGTTTCAGTGCAAAACGAAACTGACAAAAAGTATTCCAATATTCACAGCTTGGTAAAGCCCATGGAGTCAATTTTTGCCAAGACATAAGTGTTGTCGCCTTGTTATATGAGCTTCACCTGTGACTAATAATGGATCAATTAGGTCTCAGGTGTGTATAAAAAAAAAAACACCAGAAGGCGCATGCGCGGCAGCTCCTAAGATGGCCGCCGGCTTCTAGAGCTCCGCTCCACCACGGCCCTGAAATCGGCACCGGAGCATACAGAGCGCCCCCACAGCACCCACAACGGGATTTTATAGCAGGGGAAGCCTCCCGGATCGCCCAGATGTCCGCGGTTCAGGCGCGGAGGGACCTGACGGCGAGTCCGGGTCCCCTCGGCAATGCCAAGATGGCAGCGGCTGCACGAGGCCCTCAGAGCACGGAGCTCACGGAGGACATTATTGCTGACCTGGAGGCACCACCGCGATCACCTGCAGGTACTGACTTCCCCCCCCTGAACCTGGCCGCATCCCCAGCCTCCACAGAATCGCTGCTAGGCAGTATGATGACAGGCTACCCCACAACCCCTATGAGGGATCCGAATACAGGCCTCCTATTGACTGCCACTGATAACACAGGCCTGTTTCCTAACCACCCGGATTTATCATCTATGATGGCTGCATTTGCACATATGCTCTCCACAGGACTTGCTCAGAACGCTGCACAGACCACAGCTTCCATTCATGCTGACCTGCAGCAAATTGGAGTGAGAATGGACACTATTGAACAGAAAGCTGACCAGGCAGTTTCCCGCATTAACCAGAATACTGATAGACTACAAGAGGTACAGGATCAATTAGAAACAGCGTTCGCAAAAATAGATGACCTCGAGAATAGAACCAGACGATATAACTTTAGGGTGCGGGGATCCCCGAAACTGAAAAAGAGGTACAAAATTCTGTAAAAGCTCTCATTAGAAGCCTCATCCCCGAGATTACGGAGAGTCATCTGGAGCTGGATAGAGCTGATGGTCTCCCCAGGGACATCATAGTAAAACCGCACTATTATGCAGTCAAGGAAGAGGTGATGAAGAAATCCAGGAGCTCGGATAGCCTCACTTTTCAGGGACACAAGATACAGATTTTTGCTGACTTGTCACCTTTCACTATTCAGAAAAGACGTTCCTTAAAGCCTTTACTACAGGTCCTTACGGGCAAGGAGATCACATACAGGTGGTCTTTCCCCCTCCGCCTGAACTTTTCATACAGGAATAAAAGCTATGGATTCTCCTCTTTGGTGGAGGGAGAACGCCTCCTTCTGCACCTGGGGATCCTCACGCAGGAACCTTCCCCCATGCAGATTTCCAGACACACACCGTCTTCATCTAAAAGACCACCGCCTGCTAGCCCACTGCAACACAACTGGCTGACCCAAAGCTCCAAAAGATCCAAAGAAAATCTGCCACCCTGAAGGAGGACCCCCTCGTCAATGATCAGGGCCCTGATCTGAGAAACATTTTACCTTCCTGAGTGCCTGAGACTTATACCTCCTCCTCACTACCGGGATCCTAAGCGTGACGAAACTCATCACATTAAGTGAACAGTCAGGTTTAATTTACCCACCGAGACAGAAAGTCACAGGAATACTGTATCTACGGGTTACCTGAACTTGGGGTGGGGAGGGGGGATTAATTTCTCTAGCGCATACAAGATCTAAACTGTTATATGTTCAGCCTCATTTGTTGGTCCCTTATACCTACAAAAAATGTTATACATTTTTTTTTTGTTATGGCCAGCAGTCTATGGATAATATGGTTATTTTGATGTTTTAGGGTGTGGGGGGATGTGCTCCTTCCTCCAGCGGACGGATGGTTTTCCTCCCGCTGGCCGGGGGAGTACGGCCTACTAGACACCAGGGTTTATTACAACCCATTTACTCTTATTTTGCTGGGATTTTGGGTGGGGGGGGTCGGGGCTTGTTGTTATTTGGGTTGGAGGGTGTCTCTCGCCTTGTTCGCTCTACTAATTGGGGTGCTCTGTTTTAGTTAGGATTATGGGCTACCTCTAGCCTTCAGCTTAATGTTTTCACAGGTGCTTGGGCTGTGGTGGACTCAGTGCACCTTCACCGGGAACCGGAGACACTATCAGTACTCCTAGGTTCCGTTCTGGAACCCCCATATTTGGGGAATTCCAGACCTCTCTGGGTATAGGGGGGTGGAATGGTTAGACCAACCACCTCCAGGGGGGGGAGGGGGTCGGGGGACCCCCCACTTCAGTTTTCGGTTCAATGGTCTTTGAAGTATGATTGTTTAAGTGTATATTGCAAGCTTTTAACCCCTTTCTTCTTCTTTCCCCTTCTTTTCATCCTTTATCTTCTCCTTTCACATGCTCGAGGGACATCTCGCTCGATCCGGGTTTACATGCCTCCTCCCATCTCAGAGAAAGGCCTCTCACGCAGCCTCCGTACGCTGCATCCTTGGGTACCATTGGACCAGGGAAAAGGTAAGCACCTGCATTTTTCCGCGGAACCATCCCCTCTGATCCATGCCTAACGCCCACCAGCACATATCTACCCTCAAAATAGTTTCACATAACACCCAGGGCCTCAATTCCCCTGTCAAACGAAGGAAGGCCTTTCAGCAATACCATTCCATGCATGCAGACGTTCTCTTATTACAAGAGACCCATTTCCCGTCCACATTCAAACCTTCTTTTCTGCACCGAAGCTACCCCCAATTTTTCCTGGCATCAGCGGAAAATAAGACGAAAGGAGTGGCGGTGTGCTTCTCCAAGCACATCAGCCTCTCCCAGCAGGAAACTATTGCAGACCCCATGGGACGTTACGTTTTGGTCTCCGGTCACATAGACGGAGAACTATATACCTTTTTGTCCTATTATGCCCCGAATAAGGGTCAGAAGAATTTTTTTGACTCTCTTTTACAGACGCTGAAACCACATCTCAGGGGGTCTGTCTTCATCGGAGGTGACTCCAATATCGCCTTCGATCTTTCGCTAGATAAACGGGTAGATGGTACTGCTAAACCCAAACGCCCTGCCAAACAGAGCACGCACATAGCTAAAATAATACATGAGGCGGGTCTGGTGGATATTTGGAGGGAGGTCAATCCACGTACAAAAGACTACACACACTTCTCAGCCCCACATAATTCTTATGCAAGGATAGACCATGTATTCACTAATTCCTACACAATACCATTACTCCGGAGTTCCAAAATTGTAGAATCCCCCGTCTGATCATTCAATGGTCACCGTGACCACGCTTAGGTCCTCAGGAGAGAGAAGCACGCCCAGATGGCGATTACAAGAATCCCTCTTGAGCGACCCAATACAATGTTCTTTGGTGGAGGCAGCCATTATAGAATATTTTCTGATAAACGATACGGAGGAAGTCTCCCCGCAAACAATATGGGCAGCACACAAATCGGTTATTAGGGGGAAATTCATTCAGTTATCCTCAAGCTGAACGAAGGGCAGAGACACACAGGCTCACGGAGGAATTTCACTCTCTGGCCAAAGCGCACAAACGTAACCCAACAACAGACTCATTAGCTAACTTGGACAGGGCTAGGTTACTACTTAACCTACACTTCACTACGGCAGCAGAACAACATCTTAGGTGGACAGGAGCTAAATTTTATTCACATAAAGACAGGATAGGCTCCAAACTGGCAGTGAAACTCCTAAACACCGCTCACTGGCCTTCCCCAAAATCCGGACAACCGGGGGTGACTTGACTCAGAACCCGGATAAAGTAATGGACACCTTTTTACAATTCTACTCAAACCTATACAAACAGAACCGAAGGGGCCCCTACGAGACAGACGAAGACCTTTTTGCGGACCTACAGTTACCCCTCTTGACGGATGAACATAGAGACATACTAGAAGCCCCGTTTACTCAAACGGAAGTCTTGACCACCATTAAGCCACTCAAAGTGGGATCCTCCCCTGGCCCGGATGGCTTTTCCACCGGGTATTATAAAAAATTTGGTCCAATACTGACGCCGCACTTAGCACGGTTCTTTAACTCTCTCAGGGATGGAGCTCAGCTAGGAACAGACCTGAACGTAGCTTATATCTTGGTCATACCCAAACCTGATAAAGACCCGTGTGAGGTGAGCAATTACAGACCAATTTCACTTATTAATAACGATGTCAAAATTATGACTAAGATTATAGCTAATAGAATGTCTGGTTTCATCTCTTCCTACATCCACAAGGACCAGGTGGGCTTAATTCCCGGGAGGCAGGGCCCGGACCAGATCAGAAGATCGATAGACATTATTTCACTTTTACAATCAAGATGGGATGGGGGTGGCCAACAAAAAGGTTACTTGCTCTCAATTGATCTACATAAAGCCTTTGATTCCATAGATTGGGATTATCTGTCTGGTACACTGGCGAGGTGGGGATTTGGCCCATTTTTCCTCAACCTTATTAGCTCCCTCTATTCTACTCCCACTGCTCAAATACGTTTGATGGGGAGATACTCAGACTCCTTCCCTGTTAGCAGGGGTACCAGGCAGGGATGCCCCCTATCTCCCCTCCTATTTGCGATAGCGATTGAGACGTTAGCCATCGCGCTCAGATCGAACCCTGACTTTCAGGGAGTCAAATGCGGACCACAAGAACATAAATGCGCATTGTATGCAGATGACCTACTCCTCTTTGTGACATCCCCACTTACGTCTACCCCGGTTATTCTTAAAACACTGAAGGCCTTTAGTGAGGTATCGGGTCTGAAAGTCAGTATGAGTAAGTCAACGGCCCTGAATGTCACTGTTCCACAGGAAATGCTTTCCCTATTATCTAAAAACTTTGAATTTGTGTGGGCCTCCGGGGCAATACCATACCTAGGCATCAAATTGACTTCTGACATAAGCCACCTCTTTACGGCAAATTACCCCCCCATTATGCAGAAATGCAGGACAGAGCTTGAAAAATGGTCGAGAAGCGGCTTATCTTGGATTGGTAGAATCCACGCCATTAAAATGACTCTCCTACCGCGTCTATTGTACTTATTTCGATCCCTCCCTATCCCGATCAACAAACAGATACTGATCAAACTGCAATCGGCCATTGTCCGCTTTGTGTGGGGCAACAAAGGATACAGATGTCCCTCGGGAACATTATTCCGCCTAAAATCACAGGGAGGTTTAGGCCTCCCGAATTTATGGAATTATTACCTGGCTGCTCAGATAGCACAAATCTCAATGGTATTCACAAGGGGACAGAAACCAGATTGGCTCTCTATAGAAAGACAAGCTGTCCCCTCGAACACCATCGACTATTTGCTGTGTTGTAACCCGAAAATCAGACCTGCAATTCTCTCTCCTACGCTTTCTCACTCGGTCACTTTATGTTCTCGAATATATAGTTATTCATCCCTGACCTCCCCATTGAAACCACTAGCCCATCTGTTCCACAACTCTGCCTTTCCGCCGGGTTTGAATATTAGAGCTTTTAAATGGTGGACAGATAAAGGCTTGTACCGGATTGGACACTTTCTTTCCCCCGCGGGCCCTATAACTTTATCACACTGTACAAAGGATCTGGATATGCCTGACTCGGAACGTTTCCGTTTCTCCCAAATCGCTCATTTCATGCACTCCATTTGGTCTAACAAGTCAGTAACACATACGATTACACCCTATGAACGCTGGTGCTCAGACACTATGGATCAGAGGGGTGGTATCTCCCTAATTTACACAGCCCTGTCGACTAGGTCGACCAAACCCTCCTATGCTCGGAGATGGGAGGAGGATGTGGACAGATCCTGGGACACTGAGATTTGGTTTCGAGCTTCGCAACGAGCTTTTAAAGGTATACTCAACGTATCTTTGATAGAAGCTAGTCTGAAAGTCTTAATGCGGTGGTACTACGTTCCCTCCAGGCTGGCCATAATGTATGCAGGCACACCACCAGTTTGCTTTCGGGGTTGTGAACTGGAGGGCACTATGCTCCACACATGGTGGTCCTGTCCGCGCATCAGATCTTTCTGGCGCAAGGTTTTTCGCACACTTAGTTCCCTGACGGGTAAACTGATCTCCCCACGTCACAATATAGCACTTCTGAATCACCCAAACCCCAATTTACCCAAAACCTCCCAGACGCTTTCATTTTATATACTATTGGGAGCCAAACTAACCATAGCTAGGGCCTGGAAGAACCCCATGGTATCGTTTACAGGATTCAGAAGAAAGGTCTCCTGGATCATGGCCCAAGAACAAATAGTCGCTAAACTTACTGATAAGAATGAAAAATTTGTGGCCATCTGGGAACCGTGGGCCACCGCATGCAACATCTCTCTGATACCCGGTGTACAGCCTGGTTTTCTGAGCGCACACATCCAACCCTCTTAACATGGGACTGTCTACTTCTCTTTCTCTCCCACGTTTCTCTAACCTCTCCTATTTCTTGCCTCCCTTGGCATCTTTGGGTTATTACAACAAATGTGAACGTACTACTATCTTATACACTTAATATAGGTCACGCAATTGTATTTGTTTCGTTATAAACTTCTTAATCGCTGTTCGGAGCATAGTCCTCCTGTTCAGTACTTTCTACTTTGAGATTTCATAGTTGACATATCTTAGTTCTTCACATACACATGCATGACAAACTTATGGACACTTCCTAGGCACCGGATTCTCCGATCTCCGGGATGCAGTATGAGCCCTTGGGGGCATCTCGGGAGTCGGGGATAGGTTCGTAAGGGTTTTTTCTACTTTTCGGGGTTTGAAGGTCCATTACAGGATAAGGGAGGATACTGCTAGGATAATATTAATCACAGCATAGCACAAGAGTTTTCTGTGTTTAACATGTTGGACCAAATGTTGCTATGATCGCTCACTGTATTACTGTAATGTTCAGACTTAATGTTGGAGATCCTTCTGTATCACCTAAAATCTCAATAACCATATTTGAACTAAAAAAAAAACACCAGTACACTAGACTTTCTCAACTGCAACTAGACCTCTGCAAACATGCCTAAGATTCACCCGGAGACTAAAGTGTTGATTATCAAGAGGCTGAAGACCAGATCCACTGCTGATGTGGCAGACACCTTCAATGTGTCTCAGCGTCAAGTTCGGAGGATAAAAAAAAGATTTGAAGAGACTGGAGACGTTTTGGACAAGGCCAGGTCAGGCCGACCCCGCAAGACAACTGCTCGAGAGGACCGTTTGTTGGCTCGAAAATCCAAGGCCAGCCCATTTTCCACTGCAGCAGAGCTCCACGAGACCTGGTCACCTGAAGTCCCTGTGTCAACCAGAACAGTTTGTCGGATTCTGTCTCAAAATGGCCTCCATGGTCGAATCAGTGCCCATAAGCCAGCACTAAACAAAAGACAATTGAAAAACCGTGTGGCATTTGCCAAGGGCCACAGCCTGCTAAAAGGATGGACTCTGTGGAAAAGTAGCAGAAGGTGGATTTTTTAGATGAATCTTCTGTTGAATTACACCACAGTCGTCGCAAATATTTCAGGAGACCTACTGGAACCCGCATGGAGCTGAGATTTACCCAGAAAACAGTGAAGTTTGGTGGAGGCAAAATCATGGCCTGGGGTTACATCCAGTATGGGGGTGTGCGAGGGATCTGCAGGGTGGAAGGCAACATCAATAGTCTAAAATACCAAGAAATCTTAGCTACCTCTTATATTCCCAACCATAAAAAAGGCCACATTTTGCAGCAGGATGGTGCTCCATCGCAAACTTCCATCTCCACATCAAAGTACCTTAAGGCAAAAGAAGATCAAGATGCTCCAGGATTGGCCAGCCCAGTCACCAGACATGAACATCATTGAGCATATGTGGTGTAGGATGAAAGATGAAGCATGGAAGACGAAACCAAAGAATATTGATGAACTCTGGGAGGCATGCAAGACTGTTTTCTTTGCTATTCCTGATGACTTCATCAATAAATGGTATGAATCCTTGCCAAACCGCATGGATGCTGTCCTTCAAATTCATGGAAGTCATACAAGATATTACATTTGGATCTCACAGCACCACTACTTAATTTGCTGACATATTTGGGGATTTTCAGTAAAGTTGTTCAATTTCTGTATAGGCGACAAAACTTTTGTCTTGCCAAAATTTGACCTGTCTGTCTTGATTAAATTATAAATCTTTTTTCAGTGAAACTAATTTATTTCAGTGCATTAAACATCATTTGGGAGGGCTTTAGCTTTTCATAGGAGCTATTTCTAACACCAATTGATTAATTAAAAGTCAGGTTAATAGCAGGAGTTTCTACAAAATAGAGAAGCGACAAGACTTGTCAGGGACTGCATATATATATATTTTTTTCAAACATGTCAGTATTTTTTCTTTATAACGCAACAAATGCAGGAGGTGACCAAATATCACCAAAAGAAAGCTCCATTTGTGGGGGGGGGGGGGAAAGACAAAATTGTATTTGTGTACAGCGTTGCATGACCACGCAATTGTCAGTTAAATTAAAGCAGTGCCGTATCACAAAAAATGGCCAGGTCATGAAGGGGAGTAAATCTTCCAGAGGTCAAGTGGTTAAATAGTCATACGAATAAGTAATTTAAAATAAAATCTTTATTATTTTGTGGAAATAGCGTGGTGGGACAGATTTCTTCCAGTCACAGGCTGTGTCACACTCCTCCAGCAACTATTAATCTACATGTAATATCCCACCCCTGTTGTGTTTAGATGGTTAGTGGGTATATGGAGGAGGAAGGGAGTGGGCTGCCATTTACCACTGGGTATACCACCCACATGTGTGACTATAGTCACAGGGGTTGGTCAGATGTGATAGGAATGAATGTTCAGCATAGAAACTCACTGAAAACTGAGCATGTACAGAGTTGCCACCACAGCTGCAAAAGCCCTAGCTGAATTGGGGACACAAACAGAAGGTGGAGATAGAGAGCAGCAGGAGCAACCAGTTTTTTAGCAGAATATAGAAAACAAATCTCATAGTGACTGAGCGAGTATGAACAGCATGTAATACACAATTTATTGGTAAATATAGAAAAATAGCACTCACATTGGCAACATCCGTAAATAATGTAGTAAAGAAAAGGAAAAAAATAGGGATATGGGCCCTACTCGGACTTTCAGCGGCACAGTAAACAATAAAGATGTATAAAAAATATATAAATGTTTAATAGAAAAAGAGAACTACATAAATTAAATTGAATACAAGGACAATATAAGAATTAAAAATCATACATATGAGTACATATAAATGATGAGAACACGAATGCATCAACGCATTTCGCCTTGGGGCTTCTTCAGGACGCAAATTGAGGAAAACAGTAGTTGTAGAAGCAAGAAAGGGATCTCACTCTTATAACTATGATTCTTGGTTAACGTGTAGCCAACACCGACATCCAATAGAGGAAAGAAACGAGCCACGCAAAGAATGTGCAATGCTGGCGAAGCAAAAAACGGGGAAACCAGCTGTAACTTCCGAATAAACGGTACGTATGACTTCAAAATGCCCTTTCATTGTGCTCTCCCCTGGGGATTACTTTGAACCTATCTAGTCTAATAAGAGTTACTACTCGGGGATCTGTAGTATATATCCTTCGAGTTAAGGATTCCAGCCTACTGATACTTTGAATTATCACTTTGACTTCCTCCATTTGGATTTGTCGGCTGAAAAGGAAGACTTTCTTCTTATATCCATTTTTTCTATATGTGACTTTTGAAGTCATACGTACCGTTTATTCGAAAATTACAGCTGGTTTCCCTGTTTTTGCTTTGCCAGCATTGCACATTCTTTGCATGGCTCGTTTCTTTCCTCTATTGGATTTCGGTGTTGGCTACACACTAACCAAGAATCGTAGTTATAAGAGTGAGATCCCTTTTCTTGCTTCTACAACTACGGTTTTCCTGAATTTGCATCCTGAAGAAGCCCCGAGGTGAAATGTGTTGATGCATTCGGGTTCTCATTTATATGTACTCATATGTATGATTTTTAATTCTTATATTGTCCTTGTATTCAATTTAATTTATGTGGTTCTCTTTTTCTATTAAACATTTATATATTTTTTATACATCTCTATTGTTTACTGCACCGCTGAAAGTCAGAGAAGGGCCCATATCCCTATTTTTTTACAATTTATTGGTAGTTCTTATGATGTGGGTTTATTGACACTAAGCATTCTGACCCTTTTTAAACTATCAGACTTGACTGCCCAGTATTAGAGACACAAATATCTGATTGAAAAAATAAAATTATACCTAAATATATATTCATTTAGATTTGTAGTGTGCAAAGCAAAATGCACATAACACAACTAACATGCAGTGCTTGTTATAAGCAAACATAAGTGAGATGGAAAAGGATTAGGTTCAGGAGCTCACAGAGGACAGCACAAAGCAGAACACCACAACAAAAAACAACTTCACGAGTGCTAGATTACAGGGCCATTAAAGGCGTAGGGGTGTGTGTGTGTGTTTGTTACTTTTTGGAGAATATGGGTATTGTTTAATTAATTTAGGGGCATAGGTGTCACAAATACAAAAGGTAAAGTGTTTGTCAAGTCCAATTTATAAATCACTGCCAGCCCCTCTATTAGAGCCTGGCATATTCAAATCATTTCTAAAAACGAGCATTGTAAATACCTATTTAGAGACATCTTCATGCCAGTCACGTGACTTGCGGCCGCTTTACAGCTCCGATACATGGCTTCTCTGGGAGGGGGTCCAGAGCTCCCTCTGACGTCAGCCAGGGAGATCACATGGCCTCCCGCAGAAGCCCCGTCTTGGAGCTGTAAAGCAGGCGCGAGTCATGTGACCGGCCTGAAGATAGCTCTAAATGGGTATTTACAATGCTTGTTTTTAGAAATTACTTATAGTGTGGTATGCCAGGTTGTAATAGAGGGGCTGGCAGTGACCATTGTAGGTTTTTTATTTTTAATAATAGGGACGGGGCAGACACAGAAAGGGAGCTGACAGGCAAGGAGGAGGGGGTGAGGGGGAGAGAGGAGAGCACAGCTGCGTATGACAGAGGGAGGGACGCATTCTGACCACAGTGGTCAGAGCTCAGCAGCCCTGATTTTCATGGTCAATAGAGAGGAGATACAGTGGCAGGTTCAGGAAGGTTTTTTTTTACAGTTTAGAGGGGGCAGATTGTTGCTAAACAAGAGGCATTATTTGTACACAACAAATGAGTGCAGCGATATAATAAAGTGTGTATTCAATAAAATATGTAATTTAGAGAGTGTCATTTGCCACATTCAGTGCAAAATATGTGAACGCAACCCTATCACTAAAAAAAAAAAAAACTCAATCCCGTAAATCAACACATCTCCAAAGCATAAATAAAAAAGGGATTTTTATAACAGCTTACCTGTAAAATCCTTTTCTTGGAGTACATCACGGGACACAGAGCGACTTAGTCATTACTAATGGGTTATATAGATTACCTTCAGGTGTTGGCACTGGCCAATTCCAAACCGGAAGTACCCTCCCCTATATAAGCCCCTCCCACCCGGGAGCACCTCAGTTTTGTAGCCAAGCAATAAGTGTCCCAAAAAGAGGGGTGGGAGCTCTGTGTCCCGTGATGTACTCCAAGAAAAGGATTTTACAGGTAAGCTGTTATAAAAATCCCTTTTTCTTTTTCGTACATCACGGGACACAGAGCGACTTAGTCATTACTAATTGGACGTCCCAAAGCAATGCCAAATGAGGGGAGGGATACATAAGCTGGGCGCCATCAGGCATGAGGCTCTTTTGCGGCCTGCAACACACTGCGCCCAAAGGCGACATCCTCCTGACTTCTGACGTCTACCTGGTAGAATCTAGTAAACGTGTGTACTAAGGACCATGTTGTGGCCTTACAGTACTTGAGCCAGGGAGGCTTGGTGATGCACTGCCCATGAAGTTCCAACTGCTCTTGTGGAGTGCGCCCTAACTTTGAACGGAGGGGCGGTCTCCTTTTCAAGCCATAGGCTTGTATTATGACCTGTCGAATCCACTTGGCTAAAGTAGATTTTTGATGCTGCCTGACCCTTTCTGGGGCCTTCCGGCAGAACAAACAAAGTATCCGTTCTACGAATCTGAGCAGTGGCTTTAAGATAAGCTTTAACTGCTCTTACTACATCCAAAGAATGCAATAACTTTTCCTCTACCGAACTAGGTTTGAGGAAAAAAGGAAGGAAGAACCATATCTTGGTTCAAATGGAACCTCGATACCACCTTAGGAAGAAGGCTGGATGAGGACGTAATACTACTCTGTCCTTATGGATAACCAGATATGGCTCCTTACAGGACAAGGCGGCTAATTCCGATACTCTTTTAGCCGAACAAATGGCTACTAAGAAAATCAATTTCCTGGTGAAAAGAACCAAGAAAATATGCCGCAATGGTTCAAATGGTTGTTTCTGTAGAACCGACAGAACCAGGTTTAAGTCCCATGGACATATGGGAATACTAACCGGAGGGCTAATACGCATCACTCCTTGTATGAAAGCTTTGATTAATGAATGCAAAGCCAAGGGCCTTTGAAAAAAAAAAATATTGACAAGGCCGTCTGACCCTTGATAGTACTCAAGGCAAGCTTCCTATGTACAGCCCACTGTAGGAAGTCCAGAATCCTACCTATTACGTACTTACGTGGATGCCATTTCCTGGCCTCACCCCACGTGATGTACGCCTTCTAGATCCTATAATAGATCTGCCTGGATACCGGCTTCCTGGCATTGATCATGGTAGATACCACAGGATTAGAGAGCCCTCTCTTTTTTAGAATGTGGGCTTCTATAGCCAGGCCGTCAAACCTAGGGCTGGTAAGGAAGGGTAGTATATCGGTCCTTGCGAAAGCAGGTCCGGACGATGTGGGAGGGTCCAAGGACTTCCCACTGACATTTTTACAATCTCCGCGTACCATGCCCTTCGGGGCCACGCTGGAGCCACCAGAATCACTGGTTTCTTTTCTACCCTGATTCTGCGGATTAATCGCGGTGGGAATGCATATATCAGCTTGAACTGATCCCAAGGGAACACTAGGGCATCCGAACCGCAAGCTAGGGGATCCTTTGTGCGAGAGACAAATCTGTCCACCTTTGCGTTGAATCTGGATGCTAGCAGATCTACATCCGGTGTTCCCCACCGCTGGCATATTGCCTGGAAAACCTCGGGGTGAAGAGACCATTCCCCCGGGCATAATTGCTGGCGACTTAAAAAAGTCCGCTCTCCAATTTTCCACTCCTGGGATGAAAACCGCGGATATGGCTGTGACATACCTTTCTGCCCATTCCAGGATGCATTTCGCTTCCCTCTGGGCTGCACGACTCCTGGTGCCACCCTGGAGATTGATATATGCCACTGCTGTGGCATTGTCTGATTGAATTCTGACAGGTGACCCTTGGAGTTTGGATGTCCATGCTACTAGGGCATACCGGGCTGCTCGTATCTCTAAGAGATTGGTGGGCAGGGCCTTCTCTGCTTCTGACCACTTGCCCTGGAGAGACCATTGCTCCAGTACTGCCCCCCAGCCTATGAGGCTGGCAACTGTAGTGACCACCTTCCAAAAAACCGGACTGAAGGGTTTCCCTTCCCAGATTCTGGGGCACCAACCACCAATGGAGGCTCTTGCGAACGGAAGGAGACAGGGACATTGGTAAGTCTAAAGCCTGAACTTTTTTGTTCCAGGCTGACAGTATGGCCCTCTGCAAGTTCCTTGAATGGAATTGACCGTAGGGTACCGCTTCGAATGAAGCCACCATTTTTCCCAGCAGCCTTATACACAGGCGTATGGATGGTTTTTCTTTTTTGTACCCACTAAGTGGGTCAAATCTTTCAAAGACGACACCTTCTCTGGAGGTAAGAAAATCTTTCTCTGATTTGAATCCAGTCTTAGCCCCCAAGTATTCCAGGCTTTTGACTGGTTTTAGGGCTGACTTGTCTCGGTTGATAATGCAACCGTGAGATTCCAGATACTTGATTATCTTGTGAACGACCACTTCTAGTTTTTTTCACTGAGTGGTCTATCAGCAACAAGTCGTCTAGATATGCCATTATCGTTACACCTTGTGTTCCTAGTTTGGCCAATCGTAGGGCCAGAATTTTTGTGAACACTCGTGGTGCCGTGGCCAGACCGAAAGGTAAGGCTCTGAACCGAAAATGGCGCCCTTCTACTGCAAGGCGTAGAAATTTCTGGTGGGCCGGACAGATGGGAATATGCAAATAAGCATCCCTTATGTCGATCGAGGCTAACCATTCCTGCCCTTGTAGGGCGGTGGCCACCGATCGGATCGACTCCATCCGAAAAAAGTCCTGATATGTAGGAACTTGTTTAGCCCTTTTATATTCAATATGGGCCTCATGTCCCCATTTGGTTTGGGGACTGTGACAAGGTTCGAGTAAAACCCGAACCCGTTTTCTTTCAAGGGAACCTTCATGATTACCCTTGGGGCAATAGTTGCTCTAGTGCCAGAAGGAGGGATCCACTCTTCTGGGGATCGCTTGGCACGTTTGACCTTATAAAATGGGCAGGAGGAATGTCTTTTAACTCCAGCCTGTATCCCAGACTTACTGCGGGGATCACCCATCTCTGATGGTGTCCCGCCAGGTCTCTGTGAACAACTGAAGTCTTCCCCTCACCCGACTGAGTGGGGGCAACCCTTCAAGACTTAGGGGGAGGTTTTGTACCTCTCTTGACCCAGGGTTTCTTGATACCCTGTGATTGTCCCTGATTTCTGCCCCCTGGATTTGACCGCGGAGGCCGTCGGAACTGTTTCACAGCCGATGTGCCAGGGACTGGAGAAGTAGGCCTCTTAAAAGAAGGACTTCTACCCTTGTTCTTAACCGGTAAGAGTGAACTTTTACCGGCAGAAATTTTCTGGATATATTTGTCCAGATCTTCTCCAAATAAGCGTTCTCCATGAAATGGGAAGCTAACCAGCAGTTTTTTACAGGGAGCTTCAGCAGACCAGTTTTTGAGCCACAGAAGCCTACGCATATGTACTATAGACAGCGTAAAGCGGGAGGCCTGTTGGATTGTATCCTTTATGGCGTCCACCGCAAAACACAAGGCTCTAGGCAGGTCAGCTAGGGCAAGAGCCTGCTGATCTGGTAAGTCCCTTAAGACTTGTTTCAACTGATCTTTCACTGCTTGGCAGACTCCAATCGCTGCTACCGCAGGTTGTGTCACCATGCTTGCTGTAGAGAAAGCAGATTTTAGTAAAGACTCCAATTTTTTATCTATTGGGTCTTTGAACATTGGAACATTATCTACTGGACATGTCAGTGATTTGTTAACAGAAGAGATGGCTGCGTCCCCTGTAGGGACCCTCCATTTTTTTATGAACTTATCCTCCATGGGATAGATCACCGGAAATCTCTTGGGGGGAGCAAATATTTTATCAGGATGCTCCCAATCCTGGAATAAGCCCTTCTAATAAAGGGTGGATTGGGAAGGAACAGACAGCCTGGGGAGCTTTTAGCGACCCCAGCGAGGAAACCGTAGTGGATGGTGGTTCCGCCAGAGGCATTTTAAATGCTGTTAGTCAGAGACTGAACCCATAATCTTTCAGCCTGAGATGCTGAGAAAGGTTCTTCCACTGTTGATTCCTCCATAACTGAATCAACCTTATCCTGATCCCCTTCAGGTAGGTCGATCTCTGTGTGGGGCTGTTCCTCCACTAACAGGCACTCTGAAGGAGGAGACGGAGATCGGACGCGCTTTTCCTGAGACAGGGAAGCAGCGATCAATGCTGTTAATCTCTCTTCCAATCCTCCCAGAGTTGAGGATAAAACCTCCTCTGTTATATATACAGGAGCAGGTGGACTGGGGACAGCCGCAGCACCAGGCATTCCTGCGGGGTTTCTACGGCTACTGACCTCTGAATTCTCAGGGGAGATTGGTGCAGTACAAGCATGCCCAATATCCTCAGAGCCCGACGGAGACCCCTTTGGCTTCCTGGAAGATCTATTTCCGGAGCGTCTGGACGACATATCCTTTAAGCACAAAGCTGAGGTATTCCCGTCGTCATACACCAATTTTGCTGGTAATAATCTAACACAGGTGCTGCTATATACCAGCTGGTGTCCACTAAAGTGCCTTTCTATGGGGATGCCTGCATCAACCGCCTCTGTGTGCCACTGTTTGTTGCTAGCTCTGTTTGCATCCAGCTGACACTTGTACTGTCTTTTAACTATGCTGGGACGCCCGCACATGCGCAGAAGCGCCGCGGCGCGCATCATCCACCCGCCCCGCCCCTTTTTTTCATAGGAGGCGCGTGCACGCGCCCGCGCGCCATTGGCGCCCTTTTCGAAATCAAACAGGGGACTAGGAGCCAGGGCCCTTTTTGCCGGAGGGCCTGTGCGGTGGATGAGCGCAGCAACAGGGCAGAGGAAGTGGATTCCCACAGAGAAACTTACCAGCTGCCTGGATCTTTTGACTTGAGAAAACCAAAGATCCACATAACAAGAAAAATGGACTACAGCGGCCTCTAGTGGTTTAACACAGGTACCGCGGCCCCCTTTTTTTTTTTTTTTTTTCTTGACTACTATTAAAATTTTACATTTTCAGTAGTTACAGGCAAACACAGATATTTAGCGGGAATACCGTTAGGTAACAGACAGAAAGACAAATTAGGCTTGGGGGTCCCCCAATAGAACCAAGTTCCTGGGGGCCCCCACTTACCTGATCCCCGCCGCAGGACTTTGTTTGGTCCACAGAAGTCCAAACTTCACCTATCACGGCAGGCATTGTAATTAAACCTTCAGGGACCGGGTTCCCAAGGATTCCACTCCCCTGGACCTGTATAGCACCCTGCACAGACAACATCTTGGTCGTGGGTATGACCAGAGCTCTGGATCCCAGGGTCCAGCCCTCCTAAGAGAAGCATTACAGGCAAAACCTTGCTCTTCTGCTGCAAGGCCCGGGTACCGACCGTTTAGCTATGAAGCTTTTTTGGTGGGATCCGGAACAGCTTACTAAGGCCCAAAAGAACCTGTACGCAAGCCCAGTGAAAACACATGTTACTCTTTGGCCAACACCTTAGACACTGGCAAAAAAACTGAGGTGCTCCCGGGTGGGAGGGGCTTATATAGGGGAGGGTACTTCCGGTTTGGAATTGGCCAGTGCCAACACCTGAAGGTAATCTATATAACCCATTAGTAATGACTAAGTCGCTCTGTGTCCCGTGATGTACGAAAAAGAAATATACTGTACATGTGTAAATGATGATCAATTTCAATCACCTGTACATATAAAAAACAAAAATGTAAATACATGCAGAAAATTAAATAAATAATAATATATTTTACAATTATTTACAAAGTTTCCCAATAACAGCCATATTACATTTGAAATGCCTTTTAAGAAAGTGGAGTCCATCAGATCCAAAGTGAATCAAGTGCTCATCCCATGCAATATAACTGTGCACTCCATGCCACACTTGTTTGCTTACCTTAATAAAACAACCTGGGTAATATGAGGTCTTAGAGACTTGTTTCTCATGAAGGGTTAAACTAGTGATAGAATTTCTCCCCTGGTTAAGTACCCCAAAACAGAGGCACCATCTATATATTCCTCAGAGTGAATGAAGACATAAAAAAAGATTGAGAATGTAATAATGCTCACAGTATTTATTGTGAGCGCATGTCGAGAAGATTAAAAACATCCATAAATAAAATGGACTTTTCAGCACGATTCAAATTCCACTTTTAATGTGACCTATAAACTGTACAACTGAGTCGAACAACAAACTGAAATATTTTAGGTGGAGAGAAGTAAAAATAAAAAAATAAAAAATAATATGGTTGCATAAGTATGCACACCCTTAAACTAATACTTTGTTGAAGCACCTTTTGATTTTATTACAGCACTCAGTCTTTTTGGGTATGAGTTTATCAGTGTGGCACATCTTGACTTACTCTTCTTTGCAAACGTACTCCAAATCTGCAAGGGCATCTCCTGTGCACAGTCCTCTTCAGATCACCCTACACATTTTCAATGAGTCAGATCTGGACTCTGGCTGGGCCATTCCAAAACTTTAATCTTCTGGTGAAGCCATTCCTTTGTTGATTTGGATGTATGCTTTGGGTCGTTGTCATGCTGAAAGATGAAGTTCCTGTTCACGTTCAGAGTTCTAGCAGAAGCCTGAAGGTTTTGTGCAAATATTGACTGGTATTTGGAACTGTTCATAATTCCCTCTACCTTGACTAAGGCCCCTGTTCCAGACCCAAAGCATGATGCTGCCACCACCATGCTTCACTCTGGATATGATGTTTTTGGTGATGTGCAGTGTTATTGCACCAAACATATATTTTGGAATTATGCCCAAAAAGTTCAACCTTGGTTTCATTAGACCATAACACATTTTTCCCCACATGCTTTTGGGAGACCTCAGATGTGTTTTTGCAAAATTTAGCCAGGCTTGGATGTTTTTCTTTGTAAGAAAGGGCTTCTGTCTTGCCACTCTACCCCATAGCCCAGACATATGAAGAATACGGGAGATTGTTGTAGCATGTACCATGCAGCCAGTACTTGCCAGATATTCCTGCAGCTCCTTTAATGTTGCTGTAGGCCTCTTGGCAGCCTCCATGACCAGTTTTCTTCTTTTTTCATCAATTTTGGAGGGATGTCCAGTTCTTGGTAATGTCACTGTTGTGCCATAGTTTCTCCACTTGATGACTGTCTTCACTGTGTTCCATGGTATATCTTATGCCTTGGAAACTTTTGTACCCTTCTCCTGACTGATACCTTTTAACTATGAGATCCCTCTGATGCTTTGGAAGCTCTCTGCAGACCATGGCTTTTGCTGTAGGATGCGACTAAGAAAATGCCAGGAAAGACCTACTAGAAAAGCTGCACTTTATTTGGGGTTAATCAGAGGCACTTTAAATGATGGCAGGTGTGTACTGACTCCTATTTAAACAGGAGTTTGAATGTGATTGCTTAATTCTGAACACAGCTAGATCCCCAGTTATAAGAGGGTGTGCACACTTATGCAACCATATTATTTAGTTTTTTTATTATCCCCCCCCCCCCTTTAAAAGATTTGTTTGTTTATAGGTCACATTAAAAAGGTGGAAAAAGTTATGAAATTATTTATCTTTAACTCATTTTTTACATCACAGAAACCTGACATTTTAACAAGGGCATGTAGACTTTTTATATCCACTGTATACAGTTTACTGAGACTGATTAACGTTTATGCATTGGAGATGTGTTTTTATTTACGTGACTTTGTACACATTTATAGCAACACACGGATTATCTGTGGTTGATATCTTGGTTGGGTGTAGTGGAAACACTGCCAGTGTTGGCTTGCTGTCCTTTCACCAGCAGACATAATTGCCCAGATTCAATTTGGTTTTCTTATTTGTATTGTGCAACTAATTTGATAAAATGTTCCCCAAAGTGCTTCTCCCTCTCTGGCTTGACCGGTGTATTTTTTTTGTGGTCGGTTTTGAACTAATATTATTTTGTTGAGCATAGGTGGAAAAAACACGATTCCACCACTTACTACTCTAAGCCCAAAACTCTAAAATCAGTGTTTGCTGCTTTGTTAAAAGCTTTTTTATTCTTCTTCGTGGAGACCACTGCGGAAATCTTTACTACAACCAAAGAGGTTGAACACTATCAAACAAAAGCCTGCAGGTGGACCCAGAGTATAACCTCTCTCACCACCAAATCCTTCATTAATTTTTAGTAAAGCAGTCCAGAGATGATGATCACAAACACACGTCGCTCAAGGGACTGCAAGAAAAACAATTTATAGCAAGTACAAAAATCCTATGGTCTCTCTCATAGATTGAGAGACACAGGAACACAGCCAGCGGACTGAATCAAAAAACTGAAGGCATTCGCCCATCCACACAAGAGAGGTGGATGAAGGAATCCTCCTCACTGTGCCACTGCATTCTAACAGGACTCTTTCACTTTCAAAATACAATGATCAGCAGCTGCACCTGCTAATCAACAAAAAATTTCCAACATTCCTGATTGACTAACGATCGACTTCTGTCGAGTGGGAAAGGCCATAGATGCATTCAAATTTGGCCTGCCCCTGCTGAACCAGCATAAGTATCCTACAATGGGGATGCCGCAAGAGCACAAGGTCAGCACTGAGCCAACACCCTGGTGTGGCAGGGCCACAAACTGGTACTGCAGTGGTCCTACAGTAAAGCTCAGATACAGTAAAGATGGGGATGCAGGTAAGCATCTTTGATGTACGCAGAAGCCAGAAAGTCTCCCTGATGAATGGAGGCAATGACAGTTCTAGTGGATTCCATCCAGAATGAGCACCCAAATGAAGACATTCAGGGTTTGGGTTTTGGAACAGCCAACAGATTAAAGTGGAACCCCTAGAACAATTCTGCAGCAAGGACCAGGGTTATGACACCTTGGGCCAGAAGGAACTTCAGGAGGTGTCACGTAAGTGTTTTGTGGGATAGAATAATTAGTAGTAGTAGGGTGTTTTTTATTATTTATGCAGGGAATGCATGAAAAAAAACCAAAAAAAAACCCAGACCACTTTAAAACCCTTCATGCCTGCCATATAGCAAAATGACGGCTGGAAAGTGGTTGTATAATCCTGACTGGACATCATATGATGTCCAGCAGGATAAGCAACGGGGGTGCGACGATCAGTGGTGTGTCAGTCTGACACACTGAATCTCTGATCTGGGTAAAAAGCCTATGACAGGTCTGATTATCAGTGTAGACCCATCAAGGATGCCCCATGGAGACCACCAGGGATGCCAATCAGTGCCCATCAGTAATGCCTGCCAGTGCCGCCTCATCAGTGCAGGAGAAAAAAATTGTTGTAGTGCAAACAAAAAAAACAGAACAAAAAAACCCCAGTGGTGATCAAATACCACCAAAATAAAGCTCTATTTGTCGGGGGGGGGGGGGGGGGTGATAAAAATGTTGTCTGGGTAGTGTTGCATCACTGTGCAATTGTCATTCAAAATGCGACAGCACTGAAAATAGGACTGGGCAGGAAGGGGGTGAAAGTGCCCTGTATTAAACAGGAAAATATTCTAACACATGCTCAGTATAGAAAGACTGGTCTGGATGTAAAAATTAAAGACCCTGCATGCAGCTGGCTCCCACCACCCAAAATGATTGGGTAAAACTTTTAAAAGACATCACAAAAGCAGTATTGTAGGACAGACATTCCTGATATCCTTACATGCAAGCTACCTGGCTGCCTTTGTAGCACGTGAAAGCAGATCTTTGCTCTTGGTTAGCAACTTAAAGTATTGAAACCAGAAGGTGAACATGACGGGCAACATGCAATAATGTAGCTCTGAATTCATTAATACGTCATGAAATGCACGAGTGCCCTGAGTACTCAGAATTATATCCTTTCTAAACGCAACTAAACTGACTGCACTTAAACGCAGGTAAATGCAGTGTGACTGGAACCAAGAAAAAAAAAGTTACATCCATTTATTTGCTTTTAGAAATGCCCTCAAATTGCATATAAATGCAGCATTGACAAAGCTATTTTGAATGAGGCCTTAGCTTCTTGTAATCCCTAGTTCCAACTGGGAGAGGAAGACGTAGCCCAAGAAACCAATTAGTTGTGCTGCAGTGCTCACAAAATACATTTGGAAGGAAGGAGAAAACAAAACAGAAAGGTTAGCTCATTTGTGTGCCGCTTTTCTTTTCACCGTCTAGTCAAAAGCTAAGTGGGGGACAAGCTCCAAGTAGTAACCACATTAGAGAACGTTCGGGTTTTCTGTCAGATAGGACTGTGCAAATCTCCCTACTGCATGGGCAGAAATATGAATCTTTGGCAGGTAAAATGGCTCCCATATATGCATTTTATTTTTGTACCTAGCCATTTGCCTGCTTACCACCTTAAAGTGAGTGTAAAGTCTTGATTTTTTTTCTCTATAAAAATAAACATGTTATACTTACCTGCCCTGTGTATTCGTTTTGCACAGAGCAGCCCAGATCGCCTCTTCTCGGGTCCTTCGGCTCTCCCTCCTGTTGAGTGCCCCCACAGCAAGCAGCTTGCTATGGGGGGAGCCGAGCTGCAGCTCCATGTGTCCATTCAGACACAGAGCCCCAGTTCTGTCACGCCCCCTCTCTCTCCCGATTGGCTGACTGACAGCAGCGCGAGCCAATCAGCCAATCAGGAGATAAAAAAAACCTTCTGCCTTTACAACCACTTTAAAGACAGGTGCAACTCTGCTGATGGTAGCAATCCTGGTAATGGCTGATTTGATACATTGGAGTCTTGTTGCTCTGTCTTTTTTTTCTTTTTGGGAAGGGGGGGTGCTGGATAGTTGGACAGCAATAGTAATAGACAATTGGTGTTAATAACAGAACGACACCAGAATACATAACACAATATAAATCTTGTTTTACCAAAACTATAAAGAAAAAGACACACTTTGTTAATGTGACACATACTTCTTTTTTCCATATTTAAAAACAAAATCGGATTAAATAAAATTTACAGTGAGTACAGCCCATTTGTGCAAATAAATACCCATGTTAATGTACTCTCACAAGCATCAAAAAGAACAAAAAAAAAATCTATACAATGTTCAGGGACAACCAATTCTGAGAGAAGAAATAATAATAATAATAAAAAAAAAAAAAAAAAAAAAAAAAAGGCAAAATGTTCAAAATTCCACTCAGGATGAAGAAAAAACATTCTGTCCATTCCTTTACCCTTTTGCCCTATGGCAGCTTTATACCCGCTACAGAGCGTGTCTCTGCTCTCGATCAGAATTTGGGTAATGTCTTTATAAAAAGTACCGCAGAGAAGAATCTGACGAGGAAAACCAATATATAAAATTTGACGGAAAGTAGAAGAACCTGCGGTGTCCGCAGGATGCGCAAGAAACAAAAGGGCATCAATGATGTATATGGTGGTGGCGCTCATAGATAACAGTGTGCATCAGGAGACATTTGAAAGAAAAGCCAGACAACATAAAAAAAGAAGGAAAGCGTGCAAGTTTAGGAAAGAAACAAACGGGTGATATAAAGAAAGCAAGCAACCTAACAGATGTGTGAGTATTTGACAGCGAGTCAGAAGTGGAGAATGATAAAACAAATTAAAAAGATGGACAAACATGAAGTAAAATGGCTGAAGGAAGCAGCTATTGAAAACAATAAAAAGTGCAGGGAGAAATAGAGGCTAGAAAGGTAGAGGCTGTATTTATAAGTCCAGTGTGCTTTCTTCAACTGGTGGTGGGAAGAGGAGAGAGAAAGAGGCATGATGATTAGAGGGGGAAGAGATGTATTCCTCCTTCTGTCCCCCTCACTCACACCTTCCCCCACCTATCTTCACATGCTATTGCGAGCTGGCACGTTCCAGTATGCGCAAATCATAGTCCTTTTTGATGCTGCGCAACTTGAAGCGGCTGAGTGGACCGTTTTGCTGCACTGAGGCGTTCTGTGCTGCCATGGTGCTGGGGAAGACTGCCACGATGGTATAAAAGGCTGCCAGGTCATTGCTGTGAATTTGGCGGCCATTTTCTGTAGGTCCATTATTGTTGCCACTAGGCCCTGGGGCATGACCCTGCGCGTCCCTCAACCACTGTATTTTGGCCCCAGACATTGCCAGCTGTGTGAAAAGTTTTCCTGCTTCTGCTCGAGTAATGCCTTCTGGTAGGTCTGTAATCTCCAGAACACGGCCCAGGACTACAAAAAAAAAAAAAAGCAGAAACATTAGCATGTCACACACAAAGCAAACAGAGGAAAAAGTACATTGATTTATTCTAAAATGATACTTGAATTGTGCACACCTATTTAGATTAGAATGTGTAACCATTCTACCTAGAACAAACAAGTTTAAAATCAATGAAGCAGTACAGAGTTTAAGGAAATGTGCAAAGTGTAGTAAAATCATAGCAACAAATCATTTTGGTTGCTCTTTTGTTATATAGAAAGCATACATTCTAGTTGCTGTATATACTGCACTGTGCATATTATCAGCTGAAACATCTCTAAACTCCACCTAAAGCCTCTAGATTTGTTCCTTTCACTGTAATAAACAGGCATTTTCAAAACAAGCTGACAAAGCAAGTTGCGGCCAGGGGAAGAGGGTGTAAAGATGCAGATCAGCCTCCTGTTTTCACTGTCCCCTGTCCACCTGTGTGAAAGGAGCCTAAAAATTTGTCATTGTGGGCAATACTGCTCTTATTGAGCTACAGTCATGCCTGAAATTGTTGGCACCCCAGAAATTTTTCCAGAAAATCAAGTATTTCACACAGAAAAATAGGATTTTTGTACTCACCGTAAAATCCTTTTCTCTGAGTTCATGGATGGACACAGCTTCATCTTGACAAGTGGGTATTAGCCTTCATTTAGGAGTGACTAGGCAGAAAAAGTGTTAACTTTAGAGCTGAACAGCCCCACCCAGGGGGCGGTCCTACTGGCTATATCACCTCAGCCTGCACTAGGCAGATCAGTTCCTCAAAAAGCAGTACAAACTTAAAAACGAGGGGTGGGTACTGTGTCCGTCCATGAACTCAGAGAAAAGGATTTTAAGGTGAGTACAAAAATCCTATTTACTCTTTCGTTCATGGACGGACACAGCTTCAATCTTGACAAGTGGGATGTCCCAAAACAGTGTCAAAAACGAGGGGTGGGAACAGCATTAAAACTTCACCCCAAAACAAAACAGAGCTCCTCAACAGAGGAGTTGCAACTCTAAACAGCCGCCTGCAATACCTTGCGGCTGAAAGAAGCTTCCGAAGAGTCTAGTGAAAGTGTGAATGGACGACCAAGTCGCCGCCTTACACACACCTGGGAAACAGACGCTTGATGCTCTCAGAGCTCAGACAGCGTCCAAGAAACACAACGTCGTCTCCTTAGGAGTCGACGGATGAGGACACAAGGATGGCAGTACAATGTCTTCCTTGAGATGGAAGGTCGAAACGACCTTTGGAAGAAAAGGCGGCTGCGAACGCAGCACCACCTTATCCTTGTGGAAGATCAGATAGGGAGCCTTGCCCGACAAAGCTGCAAGATCAGAAACCCAACTTAACTGACGCAATACCAAGAGGCACCTCATGCCCTGGTCAAATGCGCCGGGAAAGGGAGGCGCATGACCCTTCATGGCGTAAGCCTGATCACGATCTGTCGGATCCACCTAGAGATGGTGACCGACAAGACCGCTGGGCCCTACTTGGGACCAGTCACTGAAACAAACGGTGAGTCTGGACTCCGGAATGGAGCAGTACCAGACAAGCATACTCTGAGTTCGGACAACGTCCAAGGAATGCAACGTCGTCTCCTTAGGATTCGACGGATGAGGTCAGAAGGATGGTAGTACAATGTCTTCCTTGAGATGGAAGGTCGAAACACGACCTTAGGAAGAAATTAAGGCTGCGGACGCAGGACCACCTTATCCTTGTGGAAGATCAGATAGGGAGGCTTGCATGACAAGGCTGCCCACTCAGAAACCCGTCTTAACTGGCATAACAGCCACCAAAAGGATCACTTTCTGAAAAAGTGTCAACAAGGGAAACTCCCTGATGTTCTCAAATGGTGGTTTCTGAGGCACGTAGAGGCCATGCCTTTAAAGCCATTGACTGTAAGCAGGTTGGCATATGGGACCCTGCGACAGCAGATCCTTTTGTAGCGATAGACGCCAAAAGGACGTCTGCTACACAAGCCCCACAGTGGGTGGACCGGAGGGGCCGCCTGCCAAACCCTCTGTACAAACGTTCTCACTAAAGAGTCAGTCACCAGGGGTCGTTGAAAAAGGACAGCCAGGGCAGATACCTGCCCTCTAATTGTACTTAAAGCTAAATTTTTGGCCCGTTCCCTGCTGAAAGAACAGCAGGACTCTAGAACCAAATAAGTACGCGGATGCCACCTCATTTCCTCACAAAAGGATATGTAGGTCTTCCAAGTGCGATGGTAAATCTTCCTAGGGGATGATTTCTGAGCACTCCTCATGGTAGAGATCACCGAGTCTGACAGGTCCCGGTCTCTTAGCACCTGGCTCTCAAGCCATGCCGTTAAGCCAGTGACTGTAAAAACAGGATGGCGCATGGGACCTTGCGACAGCAGGTCCTTTCTTAGCGGCAGATGTCAAAAGGCGTCTGCTACCAGACGCACTAGATCGGCGTACCAAGGATGCCAAGGCCAATCCAGAGCAATTGGGACCATTGGAACCCTCTCTGCCTCCAGTCTGCGAAGCAGATGAGGAAGGAGCTTTAGAGGAGGAAAGGCATAGATTAGCCGGCACTGGCTCCACGGTGCCATCAGTGCAGCTGTCGTGTTTGCCCATGGGTCACCTGACCTGGCCACAACCTCAATACCTTCCGATTGAGTCGAGAAGCCAGGAGATATACGACTAGCGTGCCTCCCCTCTGGCAAAGGAGCTGAAACGCCTCCGGGTGTAGAGACCATTTTCCTCCTTTCCATCATCTGGCAACTCAGGTAGTCCGCCTGCCAGTTTCCAACACCCGGAATGTGTACGGCCGACAGGCCTGGTACGCTCCTTTCTGCTCCCCTTAGGAGGTGAGCGACCTTCAATGCTGCAGCAGAGCTGCTTGTTCCCCCTTGATGATTGACATACGCCACCACTGTGGTGTTTGTCCGACTGGATTCTGACTGGACGCCTGAGACCATGTGGAGAGGCAAAGCCAGATCGCCCAGAGTTCCAGGACAAAGATTGGCAAGTGGGATTCCTCCGGAGTCCAGCGACCCAGGTTGACTGAGCTCCCCAGACTCCTGTCCAACCAGGAAGACAGGCGTCCACCGTGACCACCATCCAGTAAAAAGGAAGGAACGGCTTCCTGGACAGAAGTGCGGGTGATGTCGGCCACCAACTAGGGAGGTCCTGACTAGGTGGCTCACCCAGATTTTGACAATCCAGGGATGAAGAACACTTGACCCTCTGGACAGAATTACCTTCTGTAACACTTGCGTGTGAAATAGTGCATATGGTACCGTCTCGAAGGAGACTACCATGAGGCCCAGGACTCGCCTGAAAAAATGGCGTGACAACCATCTTTGGGATGTCAACTGCCGCACCACAGCCTGAAGCGTCTGCAACCCCCCCATAGGGAGGGAAAAACTGATGGTGGGCCGCGACAACAGAGCGTCTTCAGCACTACGAACAGATTAGAGTAGACCCCCTGAGCCCATTCCTGTACTGAGACAGGAAGGGTCACCCTGCCTATCAGCAGGTCTTGAACCGCCCCATATAGGACTTCCCGAAGAGTCGGGCTAAAGCTGGCGGTTTAGAAGAAAAAAATTAAAATAAATCTGTTCGGTAGGCAAGCAAGGTTGGGCTTGCGAAACCAAGGATGCTTCTGTCCCTCAGCAGACGCTTAAATCGGCCTGGGGTCGTTTACTTGCCGCACTAGGCGGACAAAAGAACTGCTTGTGCGTGGTGAAGGAGAGCCCTAGTCTATGGCGTGGCTCCTTACCCCTTTTTGGATTGCGGGAGCAGCAAGCGCTTCCCTCCTGTGGCATCCTTAATGATGTCATCCAGAGAGGCTCCAAAAAGACTGTCACCCTTAAAGGGCAGGTCCAGTAAGGCCTTCTTGGAAGTTTTTTGGTCCGTAGACCAGCACTTAGCCAAACCAGGTGGCGTAACACCACCGCATAAACTGAGGCTCTGGACAGCAAGGGGATAGTATCCATGTCTGACTCGCAGACAAACTTAAGGCCCTGTACCAACTGGTCGGCCAAAGCTACCTCGTCCGGAGGAGCTTCCCGTGTCTTTAATCCCTGGAGTAGCATCTTTGCCCACTCAGTAGGTGTCTGAGACACAAAAGCCCCAGCCATTGCTGGATGCACCGCTGAGCCCACTATAGGTAGTGAGCGATTGCCTCAGCCTTCTTGTCCGCAGGGTCCTTAAAGACAGGTGCCCCTTCCACTGGACTCGTGGTTACTTGGTTAAGTCTGGACACAGGGGGTCCACTATTGGGGGAGAGGTCCATTTTTTCAGGAAACTCTCCTAAAAGGGTTATCGGACCGCCAAATTTTTTGGGGCCGAAAAAAAAAAAATCTTCAGTGGTTTTTTCCCCCTCCTTGTATAAAAGTTTATCAAGATAAGACATACAAGGAAACACCTTGCCAGTGCGGGCCGGCTTACGGAACCCAAAGGGAACCGCCGTCACTGTTGCAGAATTCCCCAACTTCAGCGTAACCCGCACTGCAGTGATAGATACCAAGCCTTTTCGCGTGCTGACCTGGAGTCATCCTCACTGTCCAACCGGTCACGGTCCGCAGCCGCTGATGCATCAGAATCAGGGCCATGAGCCACAGCTGGGCCTGGCTCTGCATCAGAATTATCCCCCAGAAGATGGCGGGGGGAAGGGGCGCTTCCTACCCCCCCCCCGTGTTCCCACGCGCCGCTTCCACCTTGGCAACAAAAGGTCTCCAGGATCGCCGACATAGCGTCCACTGATATAGCAGGGGCACCAGTTGCCAACTTAGGTGTTTCAGGGGAAAGAAACGTCTGCTGACCCACGCGCCTGACACCCATAGGGACTCCAGGCAAGGCATCACAGCCCACCCTCCTAGCTGCTACAGGGATGTAGGGTCTCCCAGAGGACTCACCACCCTTAGGACAGTCACTGCTACTGCTGATCGTCTGCTCCCGCCAGTGATGGTCTCCCATAGCTGTCTGTGTCAGTCTGATCCTCCGTCAGCGTGTATCTGTCTATCGCGCGCCTGTGAATGCACCCTAGAGGCCAAAGACTTCCACAAAATGGCCGCCGTACTGAAGAGCGGCGTGAACCACAAGAAAATGGCCGCCGAGCAGTCGACAGAGGCCAAAGCGGGCGCGGACCACAAGAAAATGGCCGCAGAGCGGCGGTAGATCCATACAGGCACGGACCACAAGAAAATGGCCGCCAAACGGTTGACAGAGGCCAACACAGGCGTGGACCACAAGAAAATGGCCGCCGAGCGGCAGAGTTAGCAGGCGCGGACCACAAGAAAATGGCCGACAGCATGGAGGGAGAAACACACAGATAAGCAGCAAAAATTTACATTTACAATGATAGCCTACAGCGCAGTTCCCGCTCCAGATGGAGCCCCCCAGGTGACCCCCAGCAGCCAGCCTCAACTTGCAGAGCCCAGGGAGGAGGGAAAGCAGGGAGAGAGGAAAGAAAGGGCAAAACCACTTACTTGATCTCTCCAGGAATGTCCAGCCAAGTCCACCTGCCGAAGCAGGGGAAGCTACTTAACCTTCCTGCGTGGATTATGCTGGAAGACTTTCCGGACAGACCATCTACCGCGCAGTTACGAAGGTGACTGTCGGCCCGGCATGCTGTGAATGAGCCATAGAGACCGATCATATGCATGCCCTGGAGCATAAAGCTCACCGGCCACCCGTGGAGCGACGGGCATGTCGTGGAAAACCCAGCGCGTAGCTAGGGTCGGCACGCGCTCAATGGCCGAAACTGGGGAGACTACAAGGATCTGGGATCCAGCGCGTCACCCAGTTGGCAGTTGATCGAAGCTCGCAGGAACAAACCCAAAAAAAAAAACGTAGAAACCCCCATGTCCTTCTCCTATCCTAGGCAGAAAAAAAAAATTATCTGCTTAGTGCAGGCTGAGGGGATATAGCCAGTAGGACCGCCCCTTGGGTGGGGCTGTTCAGCTCTGAAGTTGACACTTTTTCTGCCTAGTCACTCCTAAATGAAGGCTAATACCCACTTGTCAAGATTGAAGCTGTGTCCGTCCATGAACGAAAGAGCAAGTATTGCAGTAACACATGTTTTGCTATACACGTTTATTCCCTTTGTGTGTATTGGAACAAAACAAAAAAAAGGGAGGAAAAAAAGCAAATTGGACATAATGTCACACAAAACTCCAAAAATGGGCTGGTCAAAATTCTTGCCACCCTTTCAAAATTGTGAATAAGATTGTGTCAAGCATGTGATGCTCCTTGAAAACTCACCTGGGGCAAGTAACAGGTGTGGGCAATATAAAAATCACACCTGAAAGCAGATAAAAAGGAGAGAAGTTCCCTTAGAGCCCATTCACACAGGGGCGTCTTTGGATCCGACTCCAAATCGCCCCAGGTCGCCCCTAGTCGCCTCAGGTCGCGCTGGCTGAAGAAATCAATGTAAGTTAATGGAGCCGTCCTTATGCACACTACTGCAGTCTCTCCGACTTCAAAAAAGGTCCCTGTACTACTTCAATCCGACTCCTAGGCGACCTGTAACCATTCATTTCAATGGGAGTCGCCTCTCACTGTCTTAATAGGAGCAACTCTCCAGGAAGAAAAACATACATTTCTCCTTCAAAACTCTCCCTCCCCCCTCCCTCCCACAGAGCTGATTCTTGATTGGCCACTGGAATGTCTCCTGTCCTGCAGGCAACTTGGAGTTGCCTTGTAAATAGCTCCAGGTCGCGCTGTGATTCATTCTCAAGTCGTGTCTGAGTTGCCTCATAAAATCGCGCTGAAAGTCGTGTTGCCCCTGTGTGAATGGGCTCTAAGTCTTTGCATTGTGTGTCTGCCACACTAAGCATGGACAACAGAAAGGAGTAGAGAACTGTCTGAGGACTTGAGAACAAAAATTGTGGAAAAATATCAACAATCTCAAGGTTACAAGTCCATCTCCAGGGATCTAGATTTGCCTTTGTCCACAGTGCGCAACATTATCAAGAAGTTTGCAACCCATGAAAAATTGATGAAAGGTTGCAACGCAGGATAGTCCGGATGGTGGATAAGCAGCCCCAAACAAGTTCCAAAGAAATTCAAGCTGTCCTGCAGGCTCAGGGAGCATCAGTGTCAGCGCGAACTATGCGTCGACATTTAAATGAAATGAAACGCTATGGCAGGAGACCCAGCAGGACCCCACTGCTGACACCGACATAAAAAAGCAAGTTTGCCAAAATGTACTTGAGTAAACCAAAACCCTTCTGGGAAAACGTCTTGTGGACAGATGAGACCAAGATAGAACTTTTTGGTAAAGCACATCATTCTACTGTTTACCGAAAACGGAATGAGGCCTACAAAGAAAAGAACACAGTACCTACAGTGAAATATGGTGGAGGTTCAATGTTTTGCTGCCTCTGGCACTGGGTGCCTTGAATGTGTGCAAGGCATCATGAAATCTGAGGATTACCAAAGGATTTTGGGTCGCACTGTAGAGCCCAGTGTCAGAAAGCTGGGTTTGCGTCCGAGATCTTGGGTCTTCCAGCAGGACAATGACCCCAAACATACGTCAAAAAGCACCCAGAAATGGATGGCAACAAAGCGCTGGAGAGTTCTAAAGTAGCCAGCAATGAGTCCAGATCTAAATCCCATTGAACACCTGTGGAGAGATCTTAAAATTGCTGTTGGGAAAAAGCGCCCTTCCAATAGGAGAGACCTGGAGCAGTTTGCAAAAGAAGAGTGGTCCAAAATTCTGGGTGAGAGGTGTAAGAAGCTTATTGATGGTTATAGGAAGCAACAGATTTCAGTTATTTTTTCCAATGAGTGTGCAACCAAATATTAAGTTAAGGGTGCCAAAAATTTTAACCAGCACATTTTTGGAGTTTTGTGTGACATTATGTCCAATTTGCTTTTTTTCCTCCCTTTGTTTTGTTCCAATACACACAAAGGGAATAAACACGTGTATAGCAAAATGTGTTACTGCAATACTTTTCTGGGAGAAATACTTGCTTTTCTGGAAACATTTCTGGGGTGCCAATAATTTCGGCCATGGCTGTACATTGATAAAGGAGATCTAGTGAGTCTTAGTTAAGACAAACAAGAAAAAGGACAAAAAAAAAAGCCAAGCCTGTTTTACTTGCCTATATCCGCTGACCCAAGGTCTGTAGATGCTGATTTTAGTGCTTGCCTCTTTCCTCGGTTCCCAAGTTTCATTCCTGTCTGTCAATTTAGCAGCATAAGTTAGAAAAAAAAAAAAAGTTGGTGATGAGACATACATTTTGAAGTGCCCAACACCCAAAGCATGCAAAAAAAAAGAAAAAAAAAAAACATGACAAAATATCAGCCCCAAAAACATGTACCTATAGGAAGTGTGACACACTGCAATGCATTATACTACACTATACTATGACAGACCTGGTAGATTCCATGCAGAAATACTGGACCCAAATTAAGACATTGAGTTTTGAGATCTAAGATTAGGCAAATGTCCCTTTTTAGTTTGGGAACGGAATAAATCAGACTCTAAACCCAAAACCGCAGGAACTGGGCAATCACAACTTGAGAAAGCATGTTAGGCTTGCATTGAGATCAGCTAACCTGTGTTATGGTGCAGGTACATTCAAACTAATGAAATGAAGGGAAGGGAGTTGGAAGTGAAATTCTAGTTTTTAGCCCCTGGAAACTACTACCTCTTGCACCAGCCATTGCAGATGCTGGTTGCCCAAAGTCCACATAGGTTAACACAGACTCCCCACTTTGTAAAGTGGTGCCCCCCCCTTTATGCTGCAAAAGACTTAACAGATTTAAGGGCAGAATGTGAGCCACATTTGGGTTTGGCTTTGTAAGTTAAGGCTGGGGAGTAAGAAAAGGCATTCTTGTTAGATTCTAATAAAGAGTGAGCCTCCCCAGGCTGACACCTAGACTTCTTTGCCCTCAGTGACATCGTTGATGAGGGTATTCACAGTTTCTAAAAAGGTGCTTTACCTCCAAGGGCTTGCAGAGCAATGACTTTCTGCATGTGGGTTCCCCAATCCAAAACTTTGACTAAAGGGCACTTTTGTCAACTGACAGGAGACTCATACAGGCAATGAGGCAGGAGACATCTAAAAACCCATCCACACTGTAGTTCAAGGCTGTGAACATGAGCTCCAAACAATATATGACCAAAGGGATCAATTGCCATAGTGTTGAGATCCCTTCTTAGTATGGAAAGTAAAGGTCATGGTCTGGACAGTTGCAATGCAGGGCCTGTCAGAACAAACAGGGTTCAAGAGAAGGCCTCCAGTTGCTTGTTGATGGGGGTTCTTAAAAAAAAGTGCATTCTCCACTGAGAAAGTCAACATTTTCTGAAGGTAGGATACTGTCGGATCCACAGAGGGGGCCAACCATCTTTTACTAAAGACCCCTGCAAATGAGTATAAAGTTTATTGCCACTTGCCATGGGGATATACAGCTTATCAGGGTTCTTTCAGTCTCCATTAAGTAAGACTGCAAACAGTGGGTACACAAGAAAGGATTTTACCATCTGAGGTGCCCTAAAGGACCCTGAGGAGAGAACCGGTGTAAGCTATGGGCTGATCCTCAAGCTTTTAGATGGTATAAAGCAAGGCATTAGGAGCCAAGAGCTATGTCTTGAAGTAATGGCAGCCATTCCTCCTATAAGGAATCAAATGTCACAGTCTTGGTGGCAGAGGACTCAAGGGTTGCAAAGGCTGAAGGCAGATCAGATAGTGATAATGCAGGGGAAGTTGTGGAAATAGGCTCATGGCCTCTACAGTTAGAGTCAGCAATCAAATGCTCTATTTGACCCATAGAAATCCTGCTCAACTACACTGAAATATTACAGGGCTAGGGTCACCTGATAAAGCGAAGGACAAACCGAGAATGGCACAGATTCTAGCAGAGCTGAAAATTCTAGGTCATCAGTGTCATGCACATTAGGGGCACACTGCTGGCAGCAGTTAGTGAAGTACAAGCTGAAGGGACATGGTACTCAGGAACTCTCTGCCCCAATGCTAGAACCAGGCATGTTGGGGTACAAGCCTGAATGCAACTTTGCCTGGGTACAAAGCTAGACCGCATGTACTAAAGAAACTGTCTGCTGAGTAGCAGAAGTGGGGTTAGAAGTGGGGGTAGGTGGGAAGCAGAAACAAACAAGTGAATTCCATGTGTCATCTACTGTCAGTAGCAAGATTGGTTTTCTCAATGTCAAATAGCGGGAGAGTATAGATACTACAAAACATTTAACCCAGTGGATAAAATCAGCACTAAATGCCTCAGTTAACCACTTCTGTGGTCAAATCAGTGGAAAGGGGGGCTTTTTAATGGCATCCAGTGGTCTCTCCAGTACGTCTTCAGAGACAGCGTTACACCTGGAGTTGTGCCACGGTTCTGGACCTGGAGAGTGCTCTCCAGCCAACTTTCACAGTACACACAGATCTGAAAAGTGCATTGATGCACAGCCCAATACCGGAAAATGACATTCCAGGATAGCTCTGCAATCATCCAGTTCAAAGGGGTCTGGGTATGGTGCTCCAAAGTCAGACTTGGGACAGGCCAACTTGGATAGCTGCATATATAGAGACCAGCTCAGCAGCGATGTAGAAAAAAAAAATCTTGATTGTTAGCTACTGTTTGGTTTGTTTTTTCTCAAAGAGATTAGACTTTTCTCAAGCGCAAAGAAAAGACTAGCAAAAATCCAATCGTAAAAGAAAATGCGTTTAGAATTAAAAAAATGTTAACCATCTGCATGACGACAATTACACTTGTTTGGCTTCCTAGCACACTCTCAAATATTGCTGCAGTTGAAAAGATAAGCGTTTAGACAGGTGCACTTCAAAAACCAAGTTAAAAAAAAAAAAACACAAGACGTTACGCGAGTACGAATGCACCTTAAAGCTACATTTCCCATGCCAATCAAACTGTACCAGTTGTGCAGAATAGGGGGGTTGGCTGTGCAGAATTGGGGGACAAACTGAAAGGTTGTACTGAAGTGGTTGTCCAAGCAAAGAATACCGAGCATCACCTATAAAAATAAAAAAAAAACAAATTATATGCATACAATACACATGCAAATAGATTTTTTTTTTTACATATAGGTTGGTCACAATACAATTAAGGTGTCAAGTTATGAAATATACCTTGTGTAGGACCAACAGGTCGGGGAAACTGAGGAATGACGGATAGTGGTGAAAGTCCAGTGCAGACACTGTTCATGTTAGAGCCAGGAGAAGGCGTTGGTGACTGTGCTGGGGATGTAATAGGGCTGTTCATAAGATTACTGGCCTGATAGAGAAAATAAAAAAATAATAATCATGTATATTAATATTACAGTGTTTCTATTTTTAACACTGGCTATAGCAAGAAGTCTTAAGGTATCCCTAGACATGACCGTACTGCTGCTTGATTTAGGCACACACTTAGATCTGAACGGCACATCAACCAACTTAAAAGTGGTATTACACCCAAAACCAAAAATATAGAATATATTGCAGCTTGCCAATGCTTAGATATGATGGCTGCATTTGTTTTCTTATTTTTAGGCTTTTTTCACCTGGTGATCTAGCCAGTAACACCAGGATTGCCCCACTCTAGACGAGGGAGCACTTTTGGATAGGAGCGTTGTCAGTCTGAGCGGAGAGGGAGTGTTAGATGTACTAGCAGATTTACAGTATGTGTTCGCTTCTGCACGCAAGCACGGAGGGATGGGGGCACAGGAGGAGGGAGGAGGAAGGAAAGAGGAGGGAGGTTTCTCGGCCGCACCGGTGTCCCCTCCCACTGCTTCGAAAAGCGATCCAGTGGCTAATGAGACACTTGGATCACTTTCATGAGATAGCTTCAGCCATAGCCCCAGTAAACACAAGGTATATAACACATGTATTATAGTCAGCAGTTAGTTAATACATGTGTGGAATTTCCTTTTTTCACAATCCAGCAATTGTATTTCACTAGATTACCAAGCTTCTGACCAAATTAGCACTACAGCATGAATTTGTAGAATCACACTATCAGCACCCCTGCACCATCGTAGGATATAAATATTTCAATAATACATTTTGTGTTGAGCAACTACTGACCAGAGTTTATTAAAATTATTAATATGACAATTGTGGTCATCATGTGAAAAAGCCAAAGCATCAGCGTATTAAATAATGTCCAGTCAGCAAAGGCAGCTTAACCAGTTCAGCTCTTAGGATCTACTATGCCCAGGGCCTTGAAAAAGTATTCATACCCCTTGAAATTTTCCAAATTTTGTCATGTTACAACCAAAAAACAAATGTATTTTATTGAGATTTTATGATATAGACCAGGGATATGCAATTAGCGGACCTCCAGCTGTTGCAGAACGCTGACAGCCACAAGCATGACACCCAGAGGCAAAGGCATTATGGGACTTGTAGTTTTGCAACAGCTGGAGGTCCGCTAATTGCATATTCCAGATATAGACCAACACAAAGAGGCATATAATTGTGAAGTGGAAGGAAAATAAATGGTTTACAATTTTTTTTCATTAAAAAAAATGAAGTTTGGCGTGCATTTGTATTCAGCCCCCTTTACTTTAATACCCCTAACTAAAATAGAGTGGAACCAATTGCCTTCAAAAGTCACATAATTAGTAAATAGAGTCCAGCTGTTCTGTGAAGCCCTCAGAGGTTTGTTAGTGAACAAACCGCATCATGAATGCCAAGGAACACACCAGACAGGTCAGGGATAAAGTTGTGAAGTTTAAAAGCAGGGTTAGGTTATAAAAAAATATCCCAAACTTTGAACATCTCACAGAGCACTGTTCAATCCATCATCTGAAAATGCAGAGTATGGCACAACTGCAAACCTACCAAGACATGGCTGTCCACCTAAACGGACAGGCCGGGCAAGGAGAGCATGAAAGAAGCAGCCAAGGGGCCCATGGTAACTCTGGAGGAGCTGCAGAGATCCACAGCTCAGGTGGGAGAATCTGTCCACAGGACAGCTATTAGTAGTGCACTCCACAAATCTGACCTTTATGAAAGAGTGGCAAGAAGAAAGCCATTGTTGAAAGAAAGCCATAAGAAGTCCCGTTTGCAGTTTGCGAGAAGCCATGTGGGGGACACAGAAAACATGTGTAAGAGGCCAAAATTGAACCTTTTTGGCCTAAAAGCAAAACGCTATGTGTGGCGGAAAACTAACACTGCACATCACCCTGAACACACCATCCGCACTGTGAAACATGGTGGTGGCAGCATCATGTTGTGGGGATGCTTTTCTTCAGCAGGGTCACGGAAGCTGGTCAGAGTTGATGGGAAGATGGGATGGAGCCAAATACAGGGTAATCTTAGAAGAAAACCTGTGCAAAAGACTTGAAACTGACACCTTCCAGCAAGACAACGACCCTAAACATACAGCCAGAGATACAATGGAATGGTTTAGATCAAAGCATATTCATGTGTTAGAATGGTCCAGACCTAAATCCAATTGAGAATTGGTGGCAAGACTTGAAAATTGCTGTTCACAGACGTTCTAGATACAATCTGAGAGAGCTTGAGCTATTTTGCAAAGAAGAAAGGGCATAAATCTCACTCTAGATGTGCAAAGCTGGTAGAGACATACCCAAAAAGACTTGCAGCTGGGGGGGGGGGGGGGCTGTATTCAGGGGGGCTGAATACAAATGCACACCCACACTTTTCAGATAGTTGTAAAACATTGTTGAAAACCATTTATCATTTTCCTTCTACTTCACAATTGGGTGTCACTTTGTGTTGGTCTATCACATAAAATCTCAATAAAATACATTTACGTTTTTGGTTGAAACATGATAAAACGACAAAGCTGATGGCTGCTACTGTGCTCAGTTTCTACAGCCACCTCCTGGTTTCAAAGTAAAAGAGATGCAGCGGGTAATGCCTTTTTTTTGCGATATCAGTCACACGCAATTTTAAGACTTGGAATGTTTGGTATCCATTTACTTGACACAACTTTATTTTATATTTTACCAAAAAATGGGTGTGTGTGTGTTTGCACTAAAATTCATTTAAAAATTTTTCTTTAAAAGTTGTGTTTAATAAACAGATGTGCAAACAACATGTGACAAACATTTGCAACCATCATCTTTTTATTTTACAGGGCCTCCACTTTCAGAAAATCTATAATGTTCTGAGGATTTTAGTAATTTTATTACCAAAAAAATTTGAATTTTTGTACTCACCGTAAAATCCATTTCTCTGACGTCCATGGACTGACAGCTTCTAATACTGAAACACGTGGGTATATTGTCCCTGCTTGCAGGAGAAGATCTAAGCAGAATGTTGGATGTTACAACATACATTCTAAGAAACCAGAGCTGAACAGCCCCGCCCAGGGGGCGGTCCCTTCAGACATAACCCTTCTACCAGCAGCCTCAGTTCGTAACAAAGCAGTACAAACCTTAAAAGAAGGGTGGGTGCTGTGTCAGTCCATGGACGTCAGAGAAACGGATTTTACGGTAAGTACAAAAATCCTATTTTCTCTTATCGTCCATGGACTGACACAGCTTCTAATACTGAAACACGTGGGACGTCCGAAAGCAGTATCAGAAAGAGGGTGGGAGCAGTAGTAAAGGAAAAACCAAACTTCACTCCAAACAAGCAGAGCTCGTCAATGGAGGAGTTGCAACCCTAAACAGCGGCCTGCAACACCTTGCGGCCGAAGGAAGCATCCGAAGATGCAGCCACATCAACCTTATAGAATTTTGAAAAGGTATGAACGGACGACCAGGTCGCCGCCTTGCACACTTGTGCAACCAACGCTTGATGTCGGAAAGCCCAGGAAGCACCAATTGCCCTGGTGGAATGTGCCGTAACCGGAAAGGGAGGCCCTGCCCCTTAAGGGCATAGGCCTGTATGACGGTCTGCCTGATCCACCTAGAAATGGTGGCAGACGACACCGCCTGGCCCTGTTTTGGACCAGAGACAGAAACAAACAGTGAGTCAGACTTCTGCATGGAAACCGTAGCAGACAGGTACACCCGTAAGGCTTGTACCACATCCAAATGTGTGAAGCGCAAACTCTCTGGGATGCGATGGGTGAGGACACAAGGATGGAAGAACAATGTCCTCATTAAGGTGAAAGGCCGAGACCACCTTTGGAAGGAAAGACTGTCGCGGGCGCAACACCGCCTTATCCTTATGGAGGACCAAATAAGGCGACTTGCAGGACAAGGCCGACAACTCAGACACCCGTCCAACAGAAGTAATGGCCACTAAGAAAGCCACCTTCTGGGACAAGGTCAAGAGAGGAATCTCTCTGATATTTTCACAGGGATGTTCTTGGAGAACCGAGATGCACAAAAATTCAGATCCCAAGGAGGGAGAGGAGGCTGGACAGGGGGGATCACATGGCGAACCCCCTGCACAAGGTGCTAATCAAGGAATGGCCCGCTAGCGGTCATTGAAAAAGACAGCCTGGGCCGAAATCCAACCCTTGATGGTACACAAGGCCAGCTTTTTGGGTCCCACCACGCTGTAAGAACAGCAAAAACCCGGGGATGCCAATCTAGCTCCTCGCACATAGCGATGCAAGCCTTCCAGGTACGGTGATAGATCTTCCTGGAGGAAGATTTCCGTGCCCTCAACATGGTCGAGATGACCGAATCTGAGAGAGACCACGGTCCCCCAGCACCTGGCTTTCAACAGCCATGCCATTAAAGCCAAGGACTGTAAAGTAGGAAGGAATGTCTGCGACTAGCCGCACTAGATCGGCGTACCAATGAGGACCACCGGATTGGCCTCGCCCCCTACTCAGCGAAGCAGGCGAGGCATCAACAGTAGTGGAGAGTAAGCATACACCAGGCGATAATGCCCCCACGGGGCCACCAATGCATCTGACCAGGGATCCCTGGACCTGGCCACGAATCTCGACACCTTGTGAGCAAGTCGAGAGGCCAGAAGGTCCACATCCGGTGCCCCACCTCCAGTAAAAGAGATGAAAACACCTCCGGACGCAAGGACCCTTCCCCTGAAATGCAAACGGCCGACAGGACCATCCTGCAGCAGAATGGGTATGATAATCCCAAAGAAGCCCCGCAATATATCGGAGAAGGGAAGCCCCGGCTTACGGGGTGCCTCAATTGTTGGTCAAAGGAAGGCAAACCTGACAGAGCCTCCCTAGAAACTCAGTCAGTGGACCAGCAACTCAACCTCTACAGGTGGCGCAAAACCACCCCGGGCACAGAGACCCTAGAGCAGTGATGGCGAACCTTTTTGAGCCCGAGTGCCCAAACTGCAACGCAAAACCAATGTATTCATTCCAAAGTGCCAACATATACAGAACTCGATGAGCGTATTCTGTGATGTCTGGGGGTGAACATGGGACACATCAGAAATCATTGTGTATTCACTATGTAGTCATAGTGTTTTGTACAAGAAGATCTAAAACTAGAACACATTTGGACAAAAGTTAAATTTTTTGGAAGCTGTCCTAGCATTGTGCAATCAAATTCCAGTATCACTATTCTACTAACTATACATTAATATTCAATACACTCAAGTTGCCTGACAGGTGCACTTTAAATTACTAGTTGTTCAGTAGAAGCACTGGCTGGATGATAAAGAAATCCTGTTACAGGGGGTGACATGCAACCAGCAACACTCCAGCTGCAGCAGAACTTACAGTCCCCCCATTCCCTGCTGGCACACATTATGTACTCTGACTGCCAAGGTATGTTGAGATCTGTAGTTCTACTCCAGCTGAAGACATACTGGTTGCCCTGCATTGCTGTAGCAGAAGACTACTTAGAAAATCTCTCATTCCTGACTATGTTCATATAGTCCTATATGTCCAGGAAACATCCTTCTGAACCAGTGTTGCCAACCGTACGTAGATTTACGTACGGTACGTGAATTTAACCCCTTTTTTGGGGTGTACGTTAATGTCCGCTATGGGCACCGGCGCCCATAAAAAAGATGGCCACGAGCCGGCCATACAACTGCGCATGCGCCGTTCCGAAGCCGGCCGAGCGCAGGGAAACTTGTTCACGCTCGGCCGGGCGGCGCACGCACAGTAACGTGATGGCGCCGCTGGCGCCATTTTTGAATACACTGGCGTGACCACAGCGGCTGGCGCGACTCGAGTCCTCAGTCCTGCAGTGAGCAGTAGCACTCATCATCATAGGAGCGAGCGGAGCACTGACAGGGTGGAGGAGCGAGCGGAGCACTGACAGGGTGGAGGACAGAGTCAGACAGACTCGAGGTGAGTGAAACTGGGGGGGTCAGTGAGTGAGCCTGGAGCGTGAAGCCGTGCCAATGGTGCCATGCAGGGGACACAGAGACTGATGTGCTCTCTGTCCACCGGCACCATATTACTTCTCGAAATCATCAGTGTGCTGTGTCCTCCTCTGGCTCCTGTGCACCTTTCCACAGGTCAGGGCAGCACAGTGCTGCCCTGACCTGTGGAGAGGTGAAAGGGGCACAGGAGGAGGACACAGCACACTGATGATGTGGAGAAGTAATATGGTGGTGGACAGAGGAGGAGGCTACTGTGAGGGGGTGAGGAGGGCACCATCATGTCCGCAGAGTGTCTCCGGCACCTCCAGTAGTATGTCCGCAGTCTCTGTCCAGTGTCCACCTCCCTGTAGTATGTCCGCAGTCTCTGTCCACCTCCTGTAGTATGTCCGCAGTCTCTCCAGTGTCCACCTCCCTGTAGTATGTCCGCAGTCTCTGTCCACCTCCTGTAGTATGTCCGCAGTCTCTCCAGTGTCCACCTCCCTGTAGTATGTCTGCAGTCTCTCCAGTGTCCACCTCCCTGTAGTATGTCCGCAGTCTCTGTCCACCTCCTGTAGTGTGTCCGCAGTCTCTGTCCACCTCCTGTAGTGTGTCCGCAGTTTATGTCCACCTCCTGTAGTGTGTCCGCAGTTTATGTCCACCTCCTGTAGTGTGTCCGCAGTCTCTCTCCACCTCCTGTAGTGTGTCCGCAGTCTCTGTCCACCTCCTGTAGTGCGTCCGCAGTCTATGTCCACCTCCTGTAGTGCGTCCGCAGTCTCTGTCCACCTCCTGTAGTGCGTCCGCAGTCTGTGTCCACTTCCTGTAGTATGTCCGCAGCCTCTGTCCACCTCCTGTATCGTGTCTGCAGTCTCTGACCATCTCGTCATGTCTACAGTCTCTGAGGGGATCCTAGAAAGGAGTCAAGAGTGGGAGTGCCGCCGGGATGGGGGTTACGGCCCAGGAAAAAACACACGTGTGGACTGGGGAGAGGAGATCAGACCCACCAAGCTGGAGCCGTCTGACTGAGCCCCACACTGTGCACCTGGGAGGAGGTGACAGTGCCGCCAGGCCATTCTGAGGGGGGGGGGGGTCACTGATGTAAGAAGGTGAATGAATACAATAATGTAAGGGGGCACTGATATAAAGGTTTCCCCCTTATATTAGTACCCCCCCCTTACTTTAGTGTATTCACTCTGTGGAAGGTGGACTCTATTCACCAGAGCTCCCCTCCACATCAGAGTTCCCCCTTACATCATGATCTGCAGCGTTCCCCTTTACATAAGAGTGCCCTTGCACTGTAAGGGGGCATCCTGCAGACTCTGATGTAAGTGGGAACTCTGTGCTGGCTGGGTTATAGTAACCTAACCTTCATGTAAATTGAGAAATATGTTTTTTTTACTTTTGTTTAACTTAAACACATTGATAATAGCATTAGCTGTGTGTTTATAGTTGAAATATTGATATTTGCACTGTTTAGCACTAAAAACAGTAATTTTAGGTACTGTTTTGCAGTGTCAGTAAAAAATGCGGCTCTGCCAGTAATCTTCATTATTTTTGCCAGTAAGAAATTGGTGCCATACAGAAATTTTGGCATCCTTGCCAGTAAATTTCACTTCAGGGGGTTGGCAACACTGTTCTGAACGTGAACACTCAAGGACAACTATAACAATGCTTTACCAATGGTTCACTCACAATGCATGTGCAGATCATTGCACATCGAATGCACACTCCCAGCAGCAGCTCTACACCTCCTCTGTATAATGCCAGTGATTCTGGACTGTCTGTCATGTGACTCTGGTGTCATGAAATACAGGGGGATGGCAGGGACAAAAACTATATGTATTTACATCTCACACTGTACTGCCGTGGTCTCTGCAAAATCTAGCAGGCATTCCCAGCCAGATAAACCTGAATAGCCAACACAAAGAATGAGACATCTGCTGTAACACAGACAGCATATACACAACATTATTCTGACCATACAATTCCATATTTTGTGGCAATGTAGGGAACAAGAAGAAAAAAAAAAAAGGTTCCCAAGAAATAGATTATATTTGAAGAGGCACAGAAAGTGTACACAGCTAAACACATTTATTCCCCACACAGAATGTACACTTACTTTAACGGCGATTGCCACAGCACTCCAATAATACACGCATCAGCCGACTCAGTTCCCGGGCATGAGAACGGCCTGTGATTGGGCATCTTCAGTAGGCACCATCACGGCCCCCCATTGGCTCGATCCCCACCACGTGTTCCGCCTGCCATCCAACCCGGAGCAACCCTTCATCTCGTCCACGCCCCATCCTAGACACAGCCCCCCCATTGGCTCAATCCCCACCACATGTTCCGCCTGCCATCCAACCCAGAGCAACCCTTCATCTCGTCCACGCCCATCCTAGACACATCATTCCTGGCCCCAGAGACTCGTGGGAGATGTAGTTCTATGTGGAGGGGAGCTGTGGACAAGATACACCCCAGTACAGGATTTTCTCACGTGCCCACAGAGAGGGCTTGGCGTGCCGGCTGTGGCACGCGTGCCATAGGTTCGCCATCACTGCCCTAGAGGCTAAAGCAGGTGCAGTGCACCTGCTGGTCAACTGATAGATGAAAGAAGAGGCTTTTGCCCAGACATTGAGCTCCAGAAACGCCAGAGACGCAGCCACCAACGGGCGTAACGCTAACCTCAGCATGGCGAACACAGTCCAAGCCATCGCTTCTGATCACCACCGAAGGGCAGGTGACCCCCCGGAAGGGGGTACCCCTGATACCAGGGATCCTTATGACAATGTTCCATCCAGCAACTACTTCATTGATAAGTGCTGATTGTACAAACACATAGTTTATACTGTGTATTGCGTCAAAACGCGCAATTGGAGCGTGGGAGGAAACCCACTCAGCCACAAAGAGCATAGTACAACCACATACGGTGTACGCAGTTTCGTATGTGTGGATAAACATATTAAACACGTTTATACTGTGCCAGCAACGAAGGCACGCACATCATTTGGGCGTGGGCGGAAACCAGTCACGCAGACAGCGTACACAACCGTGTAGGATGTTAGCACGCGAATAAACAAATTACACGTTTATGCTGTGCATGGCGCCGAAAGCACCATTGGAGCGCGGGGGAAAAACCGGAGCACCCGGATGAAACCCACGCAGACTGCATATACATACCTGTAGGTACTATAGCAAGTGTGATGAACATATGGAAAATGTTTATGTGTGCATAGCGCCGAAGGCGCGCACACCGTTGGCGTGTGGGAGGAAACTGGATAACCTGGAGGAACCCACGCAGACCCAGAGAGTACAATACATACATATACTGTGAATGTATTTAGTGTTGTGTATAAACCTAATGTGTATGTTTATACTGTGTATGGCACCAAAAGCACGCACGTCATTGTAGCGCGGTCGGAAACAGGAGGACACGGAGGAAACCGGAGGACACGGAGGAAACCCACGCAGACTGCACACACATACCGTGTAGGTATGTTAGCATGTGAAAACCAAATCGCACAAGTTTAGGCTGTGCATAGCGACGAAGCGCCCATACCATTGGAGTGTGGGAGGGAACCGGAGTACCCGGAGGAAACCCACACAGACTGCATACACATACCACGTAGGTATCATAGTATGCGTGATAAACATATGGAACATGTTTAAACTGTGCAGAGAGCCAAAGGCGCACATACCGTTAGAGCGTGGGAGGAAACCGGAAGAAACCCACGCAGACAGCACACAGATACCGTGTAAGGATGGAAGCATGTGAATAAACCCATTGCACATGTTTATGCTGTGCATTACCATTGGAGCGTGGGAGGAAACTGGATACCCGAAGAACCCCACGCAGACAGCATACACATACCGTGTATGTATTTATAGTATGTGCAATAAACATATGGAACATGTTTATACTGTGCAGAGCACCGTGAGAGAGTGGGAGGAAACTGGAGCACCCGGAGGAAACCCACGCCGACCCATAGAGTATAATACATACATATACTGTGAATGTATTTAGAGTCGTGTATAAACATATTGTGTATGTTTATATCGTGTATGGCATCGAAGGCACAGCATTGGAACGTGGGAGGAAACCCACGCAGACACAGAGACCAATAACACATACATAGTGTATGTATCCAGTGTAGAGTTATAAGATAAGGTTGAAATTATGGTGCAGAGGCGCATAATCTTCTCTGTATCATTCCAACTTGCTTAAATGTGCTGCCGAAGCAAACATGCAGGTAAAAAGTAACCTCTGACACCTCAGACCGTGGTCCTGACAGAGCTCAGAGTGTTTCCCAGGAAATGGCGGTCAACCACAGGTGCAGAGACCCTGTTTGCCTCAGGACATCACACAGAAAGCTCACAGGGACTAGAGAAATAAATGAATAAAGTGCCCCCCCATCATGCTGCACCGACCAGGAGGGGGGCACTGTGTACCACTGAATCATCCATGCTGCTCTCGATGCAGCGTGTGAGGAAACAGTGAGGAAGCTGTGTAAAAGAATAGCTTGAAAAGAACCAAAAGGAGACAGCGTCTGCCTGAGGTACCTCAGCCACAGCATCCAGCTTGAGAGTGTTCCTGACAGCATCAATGAGTTCACTTACAAGCGCCCTGTAAATATATTGACACAGAACTGGGGTCTTCCTCACAAGGAATGCCCTGTTCAAAAAACATCAAAATATTCAGAGCTAGGGTCCTGAGCAGCAGCAGCTAGGCCCATATCTGACTCAGAGCACTCCCCTTGTGTGAGGAAAGGGCGCTTTTTAGCTCCCCTGCGCTCTCACACCGCTTCCATCCCTGACAAGTAATGTGTTCCAGGACTGCCGACAACTGGTCCATAGGGACCGCAGGTGCTGGAGCACTGACTGTTGCCTCTGACAAGAGAGGGGAAGCAGGTGAACCAGACTCCATACACGCCACCCCCTGAGACCTTAATGCACCAAAATCCGCTGGCTGAGGAGGGGATACCCAGAGGACTCACCAACCCGGAGAGGACCGCTCAGTTCTGCTGCCCGCACCGCACTACCAGCACGAGTGAGCCGTGAGGAGATTTGCGCCGCAGCAGCAGCGAAAGAGGCCAAACTAAAGTGAAAGCGTGCGAGGCTTCAAGAAAATGGCCGCCGGCCGCATGCAACTGTGCCATCGATCCGCGGCAAGATGGCCGCCGAGAGCGCAGTAAAAATACAGACAAGGCCTCTATGGCACCCAGGCCCAAAACACACCAAGTTCCCCCAGCACCATACAGACAGTCATGAGCGCCCCCCCCCCCCCCAGGCCAGAGTGACCTACAGGCACCCCCACACAGCACAGCGCCAGATTAGGATGGAGAGAGCAGCATAACAGGGGGGAGACAGGGAAAATCCCCCATACAGAGAAACACAGCCAGCATGTACTCACCCGATTCAGAAGAGACTACTTACCCGTCCCAGAGGGAGCCACTGGTGTGTTTCAGACAGACCTATCACAGAGTAGTACTGAGCAGCTGTCGGCCCGGTCCACCACAGAAGATACAGCAGGCACTGTTCAATCTTGTGAGGACCGCGGAGCATCAAAGCCCACCGGCCACCCCTGGAGTCATGGGGAATGTCGTGAACTGTCTCACGCACACAAGGCGAGGATCAGCACGCTCAATGGTCGGACAGGGAAGACGAGGATACCTTGTACTCAACCTGTTGCTCAGCCGACAGTTGATTGAAGATCTCAAAAATAAAACAAAAATTCTCAAGGAATAAAAAAATCTTCCAGGAGACTGGCTCCTGAGAGAGCCACATCTTCTCCTTCTGCTCGGCAGAAAAAACTGAGGCTGCTGGCTCAGGAGGGTTATGTCCGGAGGGACCGCCCCCTGGGCGGGGCTGTTTAGCTCAGTTTTTTTAGAATGTATGTTGTAACATCTAACATTCTGCCTAGATCTTCTCCTGCGAGCAGGGACATATACCCACGCATTTCAGTATTAGAAGCTGTGTCAGTCCATGGACGATAAAAGAAATAAGATTTTTACATGCGTGCAAAAATTAAAAACAACTTTGCTCAGAGCTAAAGTGGTTAGAGGACACGTGCTATATAGAAACTAGATGGCATTTTCCTGCTTGGTTGCAGGTTACAATAAATTGCTGTGTTATTCATCCTACCTGAGTGCTGGCTTCTGCAGCATACAGATGCTCAGGTTTCTGACCCCTTTGGTCAACACTAAAATATTTGCAATGGTTCCATTGGACTACTGGTGGGTTCTGTGATGTTGTCTGTGGGCCATTGGGTACATTCAGCTGCATTACCACCACACCCAGGCTTGAAGGGTTGACACCTGCAATGACAATACATGGTTACCCGAGAAGGCATACTTGTATGTCAAAAAAAGAAAAATGTGTGGATAATTGCTAAGAAAAATGCATTCGGCTCTACCTATATTTAAACATATTAATATAGAACAGACATGCAAATAGATGTTCCAGATAGAGAAGCAAATGACTTGTTGTGCATGTTCCTTCAGTGAGTATTCCTGTCTATAAAACAGATGGATGGCTCGCAAACTCTTCATTTCACATATTCCTTGCTTATTTTTAGGTATCTGTACATAAGATGAGTCACATGTTTTAGAGACTTCGTGACAGCCGATTGCTACCGCTCACCAGTCACACAGTAGTTTACTGGAATTCTGAAGCTAGATTTTTGTTTTCAGGAAGCAAGGTGGCTTAAACCATTTAAAACAGATGGCATTTTCACAATTCCCCTATGTGTGCAATCAGATTTTTAACTCTTTATCTACCAACATATTCTGGCTCACCATTTACTGCATATAAACATTAATGTTACAAAGTCAGCTTCAGGCTTTTAAATAGAAGTGATTCAGTTCTAGAAGTAGGTGTTCTAGGCTCATCTGTACCCTCAGGAGACCCAGGACATCCATGGTCAGTGTAAGGATGGAGAGCAGAGGGGAGTTGAGAAACATTTGTGTTCCGATCTTCCTGTATTTAACCCAGAAATACTCAGCTCACTCTGAGCTACTCCAAGTTCTGAGCTGTCAAGATACTAAATATTCTAGCTGTAAAACTGCAGATTGATGACAGTTTGTATTCAACTTGCTTGAATGGAGTGCAGAAGAGTCATTAGTAATATAAAGACGGCCATACGTGGATCGACAATCAGCTGGTTCAGCAGGGACCAGGCAAATTTTGATCCATGTATGGGCACAGAGGTTGTACAGAAGGCGATGGGTAAATAGACTTCTGTACAACCGTCCTGTTGCATTTTCCCCTCTCAATTTGTACTGCAGGCTATAGCCAGCAATGCTGATCTGTGTATTCGGCCTGCTGTCAGAATACAATAGCCCAGAGGGGAGGATTCCCCCATTCACAAGGATTTCCCCATCAAGTGAGTTTTTTTCCTTCAACCAGTTGGTTGAATTGCTGCGATTGCACCCGTGTGCTTGTTTACATCTCATTGCTGCTGCATCATAGTACCTATGAAAGGGGTAGTAAAAGGGAACTCTAGGGAAAAAATCTAAAGTAACCCCTACAGTGGGGATCTCCCTCCCACTGCAAGGTTTAAATGCTATTTTTATTTCCTAGGGTACAGAACTCCGTTTTAACGTCTACACGTGCGACAAGTAAAAAATATCCTGCCCTTAATGTTCTGTTTTCTCAAGGCATTTTATTCATTTTCTTACCCGAATACTGCTGTTGCATTTGCGGAGGACTGCAGGGAGAAGGAGACTGAGACATCTGGTACTGTTCAGAGCCAGGAGGAAGATAACTCACAGAGGTGCTATGGGAAAGCAAATTAAGTCAACGTCAATGCAAGAGCGTTTGTAGTACATAATGATGATTAAATGAAAGCGTTTGTTAACCTAAAAAAAAAAAATCCTGTTTCTTTAAAGCAGGGGTATGCAATTAGCAGACCTCCAGCTGTTGCAAAACTACAAGTCCCATCATGCCTCTGCCTCTGGGTGTCATGCTTGTGGCTGTCAGAGTCTTGCTATGCCTCATGGAACTTGTAGTTCTGCAACAGCTGGAGGTCCACTAATTGCATATCCCTGCTTTAAAGGCATTTTATACAGCACAGTGCTTGTGCTGTGTCATTTCCCCCCCCCCCCCCTCGTATCACCTGAAATACCCTGCTGATTACACTGTAAACTGCTCTCAGCAGTACATACAAGTAACCGCAAAACTTGATGAAAGATATAGGACCCAACAGATTACAGCAGGGCAACGTCAGCTGACTCCTATAATCTCCTTTCACAATGTACTTCTAGCTTTCACTTACGCAAAATAAGTGATATCCAGGTGTCTGTATATGGACTTTGAAAGAAATCAAAATGTATTCATAAGTACAGAAAGTGTACTCAAAGTTATCATGGGATCCTGCAGCCCCATTCTCAATGCAACTGCTGTACTTGCTATGACTCCTCTCTGAGGGCTATTAAACATTTTTGATAATACTGATGTTAGATTTGTGGGCTATCTAGTCTTCTAGTGTTAGAAGTATCTTTATGATCAGAAAGGTTCATAGGAACTCTGAATCTGATAAATGACACTGGGTAGAGAAAGACACCGGAGTGATAAGGAATTGTAGGTAACTAAAAATGCACAATTACGGAAGCCTTCTATGCCTAGAGGCCCTGTACTTTAAAACTTAAAATTTAGCATATACTAGTTCAAAAATGCCAAGCGCAGCATACTGATTTATAAGAAAATACCGTGACATACCTGGAACCATTTTGCTGTGCTGGTGGTATAACACTGTAGTAGACTGGCATCCCTCCAGCTGACATAGTTCCCTGCACAGTCTGATTGGTGGGAACAAGTACAGATTGCTGATAGGTCTGTGGCACAACTCCCTGTGATTCGTTCCCCACTGGAACCTGTTTCAAAGGCAAAGTTCATCTTACACAAACGCAAACTGATTTATTACCATGGGGCAAATAGCAAGGGTTTACTGTAAACACCTCTAACTAGAAAAATGATTCAATTTAGTTATATAGAGCGCACTGCATTGTTCTCTGAGGGTTACAGAATCATGTCAGTAGTCCCACCTGTTTCTGTTGTCCTAATACACAAGGATGAGTGTTGTCACCCTAGGAAAGGAAATGGGCTACTAGCAAAAACAAAATAAAAAAAAAAAAAGCTTAAAAAGGGAAAAATAATGCAGACACCACATAGGATAGGATAGTAAGCTGCAAAATATTACATTTTGCTCTTTAAAGCGAAGTTCCACCCATTTTCTAAACTCTCTATATTCCATCTCCTTAGCTAATCCTTTTCACATTGGCATTTTATTTATTTTTTTCTGCCTAGAAATACCTTTTTCATTTCTTCTTGACTTCCGCCCCGAATCGCATCAGCGATTTGCAAGGGTTCCTGGGATAGCGGCGTCATGTATCCCAGGAGTCCTTGCGAACCGCCTACTGCCGAGATCTTGCGTTATTTGCAGATGACACGAATGGGTGAGAGCCACGCTCTCTTCTCTGATGACAGGAGAAAGGGAGGCGAGCGGTAGGAAACATTCTGACAGCCCGCCTCCTCCCCATCACACGGCCGCTGCCTGAATTGTGCCGAGGGGGGGGGTGACGACTTGACAGCACCCGCTACAACAGGCTGACGCCGACATTGCTATAGCAACCGCTGAGGCATTACTGCGCATGCACAAAAGTCCAGGAAATTAACACAGAAGGGCTTCAGATGCCCACAGCCAAAATGGAACCAGAGTAAAAAACTATTTTTCAAGAAAGTAAAAGCGCAATAAAATATGACATGTTAGAAATGTTAATTTACAGGTTTTGACAATTACAGAGCAGTCATTAAAAAAATGTTTGGGGGACTGGAACTCCGCTTTAACTTCTTGACGACTGTTTAACGCATAGATGTGGTTGCAAGAAAGGTGGGCTTCAATGATCTGCTGCTGCACAAATGCATCCATGACAGCAGGAGGTTGCGACAATGACTGAGCTGTAACTGACACGGGAAGCAGCACCCAGAAAGTTTTTTACCTTACAGCATAGAATGCATTAAGGTTAAAAAAAAAGTTTTAACTTTAGAACCACTAAGCACTTCAGCCCCAGAAGAATTTACCCCTTTCCTGACTAAGCAGTTTTTTGCAATTCGGCACTGTGTCGCTTTAACTGACAATTGTGCAGTCATGCGACGTTGTACTCAAACAAAATTTATGTCCCTTTTTTCCCACAAATAGAGCTTTCTTCTGGTGGTATTTTATCACCTCCGTGGTTTTTATTTTGTGCGCTATAAATCAGGGATGCACTGAAATTTCGGCCGCCGAAACATATCGGCCGAAAATGGCCTTTTCGGCAAAATGCAGAAAGAGAAAAATGGCCGATAATGAAGCAGAAAATGCGGCAGGGCTCCACCCCCTCCCCTGGTGCCGCCCATTACGGGGGTGTCCTATAGCGCAGAAGAGAGGAGAGCCACGGCCGCATTGATTACAGCGCTGGGAACATCACAGCTTTCATTTCAATAGCCGTGTGTTCCCTGCGGATTGGACGGGCGATCTGTCTATCAAAGTGCCCGGACAAGGGGGAGGGGCTGTATGTGACGGCGCGCCGCGGGGAACACAGCTTTTGAAATGAAAGCTGTGATGTTCCCAGAGCTGTAATCAACGCGGCGGCAGCTCTCCCCTCTCTTGCCCTGCACAGGTAGGCTGCACTGGGGACACTGGCTGACTGGCTGCACTGGAGACACAGGCTGGCTGACTGGCTGCACTGGAGACACAGGCTGGCTGACTGGCTGCACTGGAGACACAGGCTGGCTGACTGGCTGCACTGGAGACACAGGCTGGCTGACTGGCTGCACTGGAGACACAGGCTGGCTGACTGGCTGCACTGGAGACACAGGCTGGCTGACTGGCTGCACTGGAGACACAGGCTGGCTGACTGGCTGCACTGGAGACACAGGCTGGCTGACTGGCTGCACTGGAGACACAGGCTGGCTGACTGGCTGCACTGGAGACACAGGCTGGCTGACTGGCTGCACTGGAGACACAGGCTGGCTGACTGGCTGCACTGGAGACACAGGCTGGCTGACTGGCTGCACTGGAGACACAGGCTGGCTGACTGGCTGCACTGGAGACACAGGCTGGCTGACTGGCTGCACTGGAGACACAGGCTGGCTGACTGGCTGCACTGGAGACACAGGCTGGCTAACTGGCTGCACTGGAGACACAGGCTGGCTAACTGGCTGCACTGGAGACACAGGCTGGCTAACTGGCTGCACTGGAGACACAGGCTGGCTAACTGGCTGCACTGGAGACACAGGCTGGCTGCATCTGATGGGCACTGGTGAGGCTGCATTGATCTCTTGCATCATGTCAGTCTCTGACCATCTCCTGTACCGTGTCCCCAGTCTCTGACCATCTCCTGTATAAAAATATTTTTTTTAAAACAGGTCACTTTCGGTATCAGTGCTGTTTCAGTATCTGTTTTCGGGATCCTGAAATTTTTATTTTCGGTATTCGGGGTGGGGGCTGAAAACACAATATTTTTTACATTTTGCTATAATAAATATCCCAATTTTTTTTTTTTAAACACAAAATTTCTCCTAATCAGTTTAGGCAGATATGTAAAAAATAAACCGCAATAAGCGTATATTGATTGGTTTGTGCAAAAGTTCCAGCGTCTACAAAATAGGGGATAGATTTGTGGCATTTTCATTTTTTTACTAGTCAATAGCCACTGATTACTGTATAAATGTCACTGACAGGGAAGGGGTTCAAACTAGGGGGGCGATCAAGGGGTTAAGTGTGTCCTAGGGAGGTACATATAGTGTGATTCGCGCAGAAGAGCCATCCTGCCTCTTTATATGTACAGGAGCCGATCGGGAAGTGGTTAAAGCTGAACTAAACCCTACTAACCTTTACAGCCAAGGAAGTAGCCATCCTAGCCTAGGTTTGATTTGCAAATGCCATGGCGCTGCACATGTGATCAGTTATGACACCAGCCATTTGATGGTTTGGTTGAGAGCACAAGCAAATGTGACAGTTGGCATTCCTGGCATTCACGGAATAGAACAGTTTTTTGAAAAACGTTTGAATAGAAACTTTGACCAAGCAAAAAAATTTCAGTTGATTCCAACCCCTCAAAAGTAACTGACAGCAGTTCCTAATTTTCATAGTTCTATTTGTGAATAATGGGAGCTTCGTTCAGCAGATAACTCTTCTGGACAGACTGAAATCCAGCTGTACAGAAATATGGCAACTGTCACTTGAACAGACCAATTGTTATTAGTCTGAAATTCTCTTTCCCTCTGAAAACCAGGCAGTTTTAAAGAGCAGGACATTCGGTGCGGCAAAATTCACATTGGGGCTGTTCTTATGGAAAAATTGTTCTATGTCGCCCACATCCACACACTACTCTGAGTCTTATTCAATAAGTTAGTTTTAAGCAGGCCATACACGGGTCGAATTTCGAACGAATTTTCTTTTCAAAATCAGAAAGTTAGTTTTTTTTGTGATCCGATGATGCCACCATTGATTTTCGAAATTCGGCCGACCAAACTTTCATGTTGCCGGGAATATTCTTTTCTCTCTGGGAATATTCGTTTCTCTCCGGGAATATTCTTTCCTTGCAAATGCGCATTTTGTTTTCTATTACATTTCTCGCACGATTCTCCCATCATTGATCAGAAAATCGTTCGTTTTAAAAAAAAATCCTCAAATTTGATTGCCGCACGAAAATCGACTGTTGCTGCAGCCCACCAACGGTACGAAAATTCTTTGATACGATTTTCGAAATAAAATTCTTTCGAAATTCGAACCGTGTATGGCCGCCCTTAGGGTCTACATTTTACAGAAAGCTGATGCTAAATACACATAGCTAAAATACACATATAGGAGCCTCCCTGGTATTTACAAAGCCCCTGCACAGCCAGCCAGGTGACTTATGTCTAATGCAGTTATGCAGAACTTGGTCACGTACCCGCTCACATTGTCATTGAACAATAAAGCAGCACACTGATGACATAACCCGCTCTGCTCTCACCTCCTGTCACTACGTGTGAATGCAGCACATATTATTGGCCTGAAGTACTGCATCTTCCCCTAGTCTAAATGCATCTGTATAGGGGATTACAAGAGGCTGAAATCAAGTTAGATTTAATATCTACCTAGAGTTCCACTTCAACTGTGAAAACATCTTGACACAGATCTGTGTACACCCACCTGATATGAAGGGAGTGGAGTGTACTGCACCATCATGCTTTGCATTTGATTTCCAACACTAGCCCTCTGGTTATTAAGCATTGTAGGATTTTGTGACTGCTGGACACCCATCATTCCCTGGTAAGCAGGTGGCTGGTTGGAAATTATGGACTGCATACCTGCGATATATAAAACAGAAAAAAATCATGGCAAATTGTAACGAAAAATAGGATTTTTTACTCACCGTAAAATCCTTTTCTCTGAGTCCATGGACCGACACAGCTTCTCTATTGACAAAGTGGGTATTATCCGTTAATTAGGAGTGACTAGGCAGAAAAACTTGTAAAAAGTGTTGCATCACACCTTCTACAGTACCGCCCAGGGGGCGGACCCTCTGGGTATAACCTCTCAGTCTGCATCTCGCAGATCAGTTCGTCAAAAAGCAGTACAAACTTAAAAGGAGGGGTGGGTGCTGTGTCGGTCCATGGACTCAGAGAAAAGGATTTTACGGTGAATAAAAAATCCTATTTACTCTTTCGTCCATGGACCGACACAGCTTCTCTATTGACAAAGTGGGACGTCCCAAAGCAGTGTCAGAGAAAAAAACGAGGGGTGGTAACAGCATAAAAAACAAACTTCACCCCAAAACACAAAACAGCACTCCTCCAACGGAGGAGTTGCAACTCTAAACAGCCGCTTGCAAAACCTTGCGGCCGAAAGAGGCATCCGAAGATGCACATACATCAACTTTGTAGAATTTTGTGAAAGTGTGAGCGGACGACCAAGTCGCCACTTTACATAGTTGGGAAACAGACGCTTGATGTCGGAAAGCCCAAGAGGCACCTATTGCCCTGGTCGAATGCGCCATGACAGGAAATGGGGGCGCCTGACCCTTTAAGGCGTAAGCCTGGATTACTATCTGTCCGATCCACCTAGAGATGGTGGCCGATGAGACTGCTTGGCCCTTCTTGGGACCAGCCACCGAAACAAACAGCGAGTCTGACTTCCGGAACAGGGAAGTAGCAGATAGGTATACTCTCAAAGCTCGGACAACGTCCAAGGAATGCAATGCCGACTCCTTAGGATTCGATGGCTGAGGACACAAGGATGGAAGTACAATGTCTTTGTTGAGATGAAAAGCCGAAACGACTGTCGGAAGAAAGGAAGGCTGCGGCCGCAGCACCACCTTATCCTTGTGGAAAATCAAATAGGGAGCCTTGCAGGACAAGGCTGCCAGCTCAGAGACTCGTCTAACTGACGTAACAGCCACCAAAAAGACCACTTTCTGAGAAAGTGTCTACAGGGGAATATCTCTAATCTTCTCAAACGGTGCCTTCTGAAGCACCGAGAGGACCAGGTTCAAGTCCCACGGAGGTAACGGGGGACGGACCGGAGGGGCCACATGTCAAACCCCTTGCACAAATGTACTCACGAGAGAGTGAGTCGCCAGGGGTCGCTGAAAAAAGACAGCCAGGGCAGATATCTGTCCCTTAATCATACTTAGGGCAAGCCTTTGGTCCACCCCATGCTGTAAAAACAGCAGGATTCTGGAAACCAAATAGGTACGCGGATGCCATTTCATTTCCTCACACATGGAGATGTAGGCCTTCCAAGTGCGGTGATAAACCTTCCTAGAGGACGGTTTTCGAGCACTTCTCATGGTAGAGATTACTGAGTCTGACAGGCCCCGGTCTCTCAGTACCTGGTTCTCAACAGCCATGCCGTTAAAGCCAATGACTGTAAAGCAGGATGGAATATGGGACCTTGCGATAGCAGGTCCTTCCGTAGTGGTAGGCGCCAGGGGACGTCTGCTACCAGACGTACTAGATCGGCGTACCAAGGACGCTGAGGCCAATCTGGAGCGATTAGGATCATTGGAATTCCCTCTGCCTCCACTCTACAGAGCAGAAGAGGAAGAAGCCTTAAGGGAGGGAAGGCATAGATTAGCCGATACTGACCCCACGATGCTACCAACGCGTCCGTTGCGTCTGCCCATGGGTCTCTTGACCGGGCCACGAATCTCAATACCTTCCGATTGAGTCGGGAAGCCAGAAGATCTACGTCTGGTGTGCCCCATCTTTGGCAGAGGAGTTGGAACACCTCCGGGTGTAAGGACCATTCTCCCTGGTCCAGCATCTGACGGCTCAGGTAGTCCGCCTGCCAGTTTTCCACACCCGGAATGTACAGGGCCGATAGTGCCGGTAAGCTCTTCTCTGCCCACTTCAGGATGCGAGCAACCTCCGATGCTGTAGCTGAGCTTCTTGTTCCTCCTTGATGATTGACATATGCCACCGCTGTGGCGTTGTCTGACTGGATCCTGACTGGACGCCCTTGCAGCCTCTGAGACCATTTGAAGAGGCACAGCTTGATCGCCCGGATCTCCAGGACATTGATCGGCAGGAGGGCTTCCTCTGGGGTCCAGCGACCTTGCGCCGACTGGACACCCCAGACTCCCCCCCAACCTGTAAGGCTGGCGTCCGTCGTGATCACTATCCAGTAAACCGGAAGAAATTACTTCCCGGCCAATAGAGCCGGTGCTGTCAGCCACCATACCAGGGATCTCCTGACTAGGTGGCTCACTCGGATTTGATAATCCAGAGATGATGGACATCTGTTCCATCTGGACAGAACTTCCTTCTGTAACACTCGAGTGTGGTATTGAGCATATGGGACCGCCTCGAAGGAGGCTACCATGAGGCCCAACGCTCGCATGCAAAAACGGAGTGACGACCAATTCCTGGAAGTCAGCTGCCGTACTGCAGCCCGGAGGGTCTGCAACTTCTCCACAGGGAGGAATACCTTTGCCTCTGAGGAATCCAGAATCAACCCCAGGTACACTAGGCGTTGAGTGGGCACCAATACTGACTTTTGCGTGTTTAGTATCCAACCACAGTCTCGAAGAGTCTGACAGGTAATGGACACGCTTACCTCTAATTCTGAGCTTGAAGGGGCCTTCAGCAGAAGGTCGTATAAGTAGCCTGTGATAGCGATACCCCGCTGTCTTAGAAGTGCCAGAATCGGAGCGAGCACCTTGGTGAAAGTCCTGGGTGCTGAGGCAAGGCCAAACGGGAGGGCCACAAACTGGTAGTGGTTCTTCCCGATAGCAAATCGCAGAAACCTCTGGTGTCTGGAGTATATGGGGACATGCAGGTATGTGTCCTTGATGTCCAAGGAGGCCAGAAAGTCCCCCGGATGGAGAGCCGTGACTACAGATCGAACCGACTCCATCCGAAATCTTTGTACTTTCACAAAGCAATTGAGGGCTCTGAGGTCCAAGATTGGCCGAACCCCCTCCTTCTTCGGTACAATGAACAGATTTGAGTAAAAACCCTGACCCCGTTCCTGTTCTGGAGCTGGAATAAATACCCCGCGTTCCAGTAGACCCTGGACCGCCCCATACAGGGCCTCCCGATGGGTCGGTAGTAGCTGGGGATCTGAGGTGATGAATCTGTTCGGTGGACAAGAGAGAAATTCTATCTTGTAGCCTGAGGAGATTACTTTGCAAACCCACCTGTCGGAGACTAGAGCAGTCCACTGAGTCGCGAAGTTGCGAAGACGTCCCCCCACCCGAGAGCTGGGTGGGGGTGGACCTTCATGTGGACGCAGATTTGTCCGCAGGCTTGTTGGGTCTGCGGGACCAAGGACGCTTTTGTCCTTGGGCAGGCGCTTTATCGGCCTGGGGTCTTTTCCCTGTCGCCTTAAGGGGGCGAAAAAAACGCGTGCAGTAAAGGAGGGCCCTTGCCGTGGCCCCTTACCCTTGCTAGTTTGGGGAAGCAAAGTGCTTTTACCACCTGTGGCATCCTTGATGATGTCATCCAGAGAAGCCCCAAAAAGTCTGTCGCCCTTAAAAGGCAGATCCAACAGGGCTTTCTTGGAAGTCTGGTCCGCAGACCAGCCCTTTAGCCAGATCAGGCGGCGTATTGCTACTGCATAAACCGAAGCTCTTGACAGCAGGGGAATAGTATCCATGTCTGACACGCAGACAAACTTAAGGCCCTGGACCAACTGGTCGGTCATAGTTATCTCATTAGGAGGAGCATCTCGCTCCTTTAACCCCTGGAGTAGCAATTTTGCCCATTCAGTAAGTGTCTGAGACACTAGGGCCCCCGCCAATGCCGGGCGTACTGCCGAGCCTACCACTGAGTATAGGTAGCAAGCGAGTGCTTCAGCCTTCTTATCCACAGGGTCCTTGAAAACAGGAGCCCCTTCTACTGGAATAGTGGTGGCTCTATTAAGTCTGGACACCGAAGGGTCCACTATAGGGGGAGCGGTCCAAATTTTCAGAAAACTCTCCTCAAAGGGGTACCGTACTGCAAACCTCTTTGGGGCTGTAAAGACCCTCAGTGGGTTCTCCCATTCCTTGTATAAGAGTTTGTCAAAAGACACACAAGGGAACACCTTAGCAGTGCGGGCAGGTTTACGAAAACCAAGGGGACTGGAGTATCTGCTACTTCTGCAGTATTTTCCAACATTAGCGTATCCCGCACTGCAGTAATAAGGTCAGATACCAAAGCCGTCTCGCGTACTGACCTGGACTTGGAGTCCTCCTCACTGTCCGATTGGTCACGGTCTGCAGTCTCTGATGCATCAGAATCTGGGCCATGAGCCGTAGCTGGACCTGGTTCTGCATCAGAAATATCACCAGAAGATTGCAGGGGACGGGGGCGTTTATTACCCCCTGTATTCTCGTGTGCTGCTTCCACCCTGGCAGCAAACGCCTCTAGGATTGCCGACATAGCGTCCATAGACACCAGCTGCTAAATCTGGTGTTTCAGGGGAGAAGACATCTGGCTCAGATGCCATGCTGACCACACGCTGACACCCACAGGGCTCCAGGCAAGATATCAATAAGCCACCCTTCTGTGCTGCAGAGAGGCTGGGTCACCCAGAGGACTCACCACCCTGGATAGGTACTGCTATGCTGCCGCGTGCTGCGCCTGTGATGCTGTCCCTCTGCTGCTGTGTCAGTCTGCTTCTTTTATCAGCACTTCCTGTGTGAATTTTCGCGCCAGTGTAATGCACCCTAGAGGCCGGAGGCTTTCGCAAAATGGCTGCCAACATCTGTATGGAAGATAATGTGGGCTCCAAGAAAATGGCAGCGGAGCCGAAGATAGAGGTCAAGCAGGCGTAGCCCACAAAAAGATGGCCGCCGAATGGCAATCTATACATACAGGGTGGACAAACATGGCCGCCGATCACCTGATAGGGGCCAGTGGGTGTGGCCGAACCACAGGAAGATGGCCGCCGGGCAGTCACAAGAGGCCAAACTTGGCATGGACCACCTCAAAATGGCCACCGACATAATGGAGGAGGAAGCGCACACACACACACACACACACACGCGCACACGCACGCACGCAGAAATGATATTTCTTTTAAATGTTAGTTACAGCCAGCCCCGCTCCAGTGGGACCCCTTAGGTGACCCCCAGCACCCAGCAACCTTTAGCTAGAAGCCCAGGGAGGAGGGAAAGGCAGGGAGAGAGGGAAGAAAGGGGCCACAACCACTTACTTGATCTCTCCAGGAATGTCCAGCCAAATCACCCAGCCGAGGCAGGGGAGTTTTACTTACCTATCCTGCACGTATTATGCTGGAAGACATTCCAAACAGATCATCGTCCGCGCATGGAAGGTGACTGTTGGCCAGGCATGCTGTGATTGGACCCAAAAGGGACGATCATATGTATGCCCTGGAGCGTGACGCTCACTGGACAGGCTGCTGCGACTCGGCCGTAAGGTCAGCCGAAGCTGAGCGGTCCGATGCAAGCCTTGGAGCGTAAGCTCACCGGCCAGGCTGCTGCGACTCGGCCGTAAGGTCAGCCGAAGCTGAGCGGTCCGATGCAGGCCCTGGAGCGTAGGCTCACCGGCCACCCGTGGAGCGACGGGCATGTCGTGGAAAACCCAGCGCGTAGCTAGGGTCGGCACACGCTCGATGTCCGAAACTGGGGAGACTACAAGGATCGAGGATCCAGCCTGTCACCCAGTCGGCAGTTGATCGAAGATCGCAAGAAACAACAAATGGAAAAAAAAAATATATATATGTACATTTTTTTCCCCCCGGACCAATGGGCCCGAAGGGAGCCATGTCCTACTCCTTGCTAGACAGAAAAAAACTGATCTGCGAGATGCAGACTGAGAGGTTATACCCAGAGGGTCCGCCCCCTGGGCGGTACTGTAGAAGGTGTGATGCAACACTTTTTACAAGTTTTTCTGCCTAGTCACTCCTAATTAACGGATAATACCCACTTTGTCAATAGAGAAGCTGTGTCGGTCCATGGACGAAAGAGTAATGTGTGTTACATTAACTGTGCTGTGATATTAGCAAACACAAAAGACAGGTTATGTATGTAATGAGTGTATGGACTTCATCCTACTGGCAAAATAAATCAATACTACTGCATGCTCTTCCTTTTACTACAGCCAAAATAAACCACAAGACCAAATCTACAAGTTAGGGGTAAGCAAAACTAAATTTTCTTTGAAGCAAATGGACATTTAAAAAAAATTATTCCCACAAAGAAGGAAAAAAAAAAAAGATGGAGGTGAAAAAATTAAGGAGAAATACATGAGAAGATTTGTATTATACCCAATATGATCAAGGAAAACCCAAGATAAGTTGTAGACAGCATGTCCATTATTATAAATTCCCCATGTTTAAAGAACATCTCACCAGGTTGCTGAGGCGACTGGGTGACCTGCTGATTGCGCTGTGAATTGTAGGCCGCTGGGTGCGAGAGAGGTCGGTATTGCTGGCTAGAGTTTGGGTACTGACCCGTGGGATAATAAGAGACCTGAATCTGAAGAAAACAAAAATATTTATTTTTTTAAAAGGCAGTTAACAGCAGTTTTTACCTGTTGGTCAAACAGGGTCATGTGATCACAAAAACCACCATTCAGTAGGCTAGACCTCCGCTCACAAGGTCAAACACTCCAACGAAGGTTTCATATCGGTATTCATGGCAGTCACAAGTCAGCATCCCATTCAGTTGTCATATGTAAGGGAACATCAAAAATGGCCAGAGTAAAACCGCCAGATGTTTTTTTTTAAAGTACTAAACACTTACAAAATCAGGAAAATAACGGCACTTGTAAAAAAACATCTGGGGATCATATAGGCCACTTCCTGAATATGGGATGACATCACGAGGACAGGCTTCACCCGATGCATTTTGTCATATATGGAACCTGCGTTGGCATGTTTGACCTTGTGAGCAGAGGTCTAGCCTACTGAATGTTGGTTTGGCTTTGCATAAGCCTGTTTGACTCTATACTGAAAGTCCACTTGCTCTGGTAAGCGTGCATTGTTTTTATATGGTGGTGGATCACAGTGATTTCATGGGTCACGGATTGTTTTCCTTCTGAATACACCAAGATTCTCAGTAATTTTTGGACTTGATTCTCGGACTATCATTGTGGTTTTTATACAACTTGGACTTTATTCAAGACTGCATTTCTTTATTCCCTACCTTTATTTACAATGACTTTTCATATATAAATATCACATTATGTATAAAATTTGTTGCATGCATGTTATTTATTCACGTTTTTGTATCACACGTAGTGCTGCACTGTGTTTTATACTTACTTTGTGTACAACCAGCCTGTCGGGTCTTTCCCAAACAATCAGAGCTACCGGCTGTAGCTGGCAACACTGATCATTGTATTCTGCCGTCAGAGAAGTTTCCCCGCCGGCAAAATACAATAGTATCACATGTAGCGCTGCACTAATTTCTATTCTTACTTTGGGTCAATTGATAGGCTAGCGGCTGTATCTGCAAATCTCCCTTTCTTTTATGGTTGTACAAAAGTCCATCAATAGATGGAATTGTGTACAACCAGCTAGCCAATACATGTTTTGAAATTTGCCCGATCCCTGCTGAACCGGCCGTATTTTGATGCATGTATGATTGGCTTTAGGTGGCAGAATTATGGAACACACTGTGCCACCCCCATCAAAATCTCTGCAGCCATTACCTTTTGTACCACCACCCCTCCCTTTAGAATGCAAGCTCTACGAGCAGGGCCCTCCTGTACCTTTTGTATTGTACTGTAATTGTGTTGTCCCCCCCCTATACATTGTAAAGTGCTGCATAAACTGTTGGCGCTATATAAATCGTGTATAATAATAAAAATAATTATAAGAATGTACCTCCAAATAAGATTAGAGGTAATACAAACTTTGCTCCTTTCAGTTTGAAAATATCAAAAGCAAATGCATTTTCTATATTTTTCTGAACCGGTTGCACTGTACATAACAAAATGTAGTTAAAGTCCATTCACACTTATGTGACTTAAAAATCATGCGCTTTCCATAGCGACTGTATCCTAGGATGCGACTTTGGCTGAGTGCGACTTTGTTACGCTGTTGACCAATGTGATAATTTTGTTTGTGTTCTACAAAGTCATTAGACATCTGCAGAACGGAAAAAAATTGTTTAGTGGTGTTTGCTTTCTATATTTTCTACCGCATGCCAAAGGATGCTGCATGCGCAGATAAGGGTCTGGTATAGATTTTGTGGGGGGAGACCCCCACGCTGTTCCCCCCCCCTTATTTTTGCTGTGGGGTTCCCTGTAAAATCCAAACCACACCTGAAGAGTCTGGTATGCATTGGGTGGGGGGACCCCATGCCGATTTTTTTCCTTTTTTTTCATTGCCGGCATTCTTTTCACAAGTCACATCTATATCATGCAGGTTCAACTTATGGGAGTTTTGAGAGTTTATATTGAGGTCTATGGACCTCAAGTCACATGAAATTCAGACCAAGGAAGTGTAGGAACTACTTTGAAGTCACTGCGACTTAAAGTTGCACAGATATGTATGGTTATCATAGGGAAACATGGGGTGCGGCTTTTGGGTCCAAAGTCACTTTACAAGCGTGAATGGGGCCCAAGTGTTAAATACCCACAATTCACAGACTGCAATAAAAGAAAACGTGCAATAAATGGGGAAGCGCAAAAAAAAATTAGCATACAACAGAAATCAACATAAAATTTCCCAATTGTATTTAGAGCTGGCATGTCAGATTGGATTATTTTGGGCCACATTAGGTTCTTTATTTACTAATTTGCAGCCCTCAACTGGATTAACAATTTAAAGTGGACAAGGCCCCAGTTTTTTTTTTAATTAACCACTTGAAGACCAGGCATTTTTCTGGCACTTTTTGTTTAAGTATAAATAAGTATTTTTTAGAAGATTACTTATAACCCACAAATATTATACATATTTTTTTTAGCAGACACCATAGGGAATAAAATGGCGATCGTTGCATTTTTCTATGTCACACAGTATTTACGCAACGATTTTTTAAGTGCACTTTTTTTGGAAAATATACTCTTTAATGAATAAAAAAACAAATATATACCCCAGTTTTTTTGTAAAATATAAAAGAATATGTAACGCTGAGTAAATAGACACTCAACATGTCACGCTTTAAAATTGCGCACATTCGTTGAATGTCAACAGACTATGGTACTTAAAAACCTCCATAGGCGACACAATTTTTTTTTTTACAGGTTACCTGTTTAGTTACAGAGAAGGTCTAGCTCTAGAACTATTGCACCAACGTTCACAGTGATACCTCACTGTGTGCACGACCTATGTATGAGTTTGCTTCTGCACACAAGCATAGAGGGATGGGGGCGTTTTAATTTATTTTATTTTTTTACGCTGTCCCTTTAATCTTTTATTTTCTATCACCTTTATGCCTATTACAAGGAATTACAACATCCCTTGTAATAGAAAGGATGACAGGTCAATAAGACCCCAGAAAGAAAAATAAATCCCCCTAACAATGTTTTTTTTCCAGGAAAAAAAAAAAAACTGGCAGTGTTTACATCTGGCAGAGCCGGAAGTGACGTCACGTCGCTTCTGGCCTCCCAAGGTTAAAGGACGGCTGGGGACCATGTGGTCCACGGCCAGCTCTATGGTAATCTGGTGCCACTGCCAGATCCAATGTCTGGCTTCCCAATCGCAGGGGAGAGACCAGAGAGGCAAGAGAGGGACAGGCCTGTCCACTTCTGAAAGCCTCAAACTGCTCGGACCGATTTTATGAGAAAATCAGCCGCCGGCTTAAAAAAAAACAAAAAAAAACGGGCTGATGCTCATCTGCCATAACCCCGGTAAACCACTTGCAAACTGCAACGTATATAAAATTAAATTGACCCTGACCGCACAGTCATCCTGTTTAACTGTCGCCGCTTTGGTGCTGCAAACCTTCAAATAGCTGAATTGGTTTAAATACTTGTTTCCCCTGCCATATGCAATGGTTCCTCTCAACAGCTCGTAAATTTTGTAGCGACATATGAGCCAATTGTAGAAACCGCAGCATGTGATGGGGAAGAAGGAATTCCAAACTCCCACAAAGCTGTGAAGCATTGGTGTTTCAACAAAAGGGTTAAGGAAAGGTAGGAACATTCACATTTTTGCAGGTTCGCTTTTATATACACAGTGACCCTGTGCTGAAAGGGTCGTATTAAAGGTTAACTTCACCCTTTGGAACATGTTATACCTGTATTTAGGGTGTAACATGTTCCAGCACAGCACACCCTCCCCAATTCCCAAATCCTTCCCCATGACAGCGGACAGGGGTTACTCACCCCCACAGCTGCTGTCACATTTCAAATTGGCATGGCTGTGCGGGCAGAGATAGAGTGTCTTTGTAAACTATGCTTTTTATTACACTCAACAACAAAAAAAACACACTTGGTGATCCTCAGGTCAATATTTGTGCTGGTGTACGCACACCATCACATTATCTCCACATTGGTGTAAGCACAATTGGGCATAAAGACATTACAACCATATGATGTTTCTTTACAATACCTACTTGCTGTGGAGGCTGCATGAATCCCTGTGGTGGCATGACTTGCTGCGTTGGGGAAGGGTGCCCTGAGGAAGGGTAGCCAGTTGAAGGGATGGCTTGTCCCCCAGATGTCATGATAAAGCCAGCTTGCTGGGGATGCTGGGAAATAATAGGTGACTGGTAGATGGCAGTAGAAGGATCAGGAGCCTCAGATGAACCCTGCCGACTGAGAGTCATCTGCCCAAAGTGACTGTTCAAATCATCAGCCTGTCATTAAAAACAGGTAAATTTGATAATTAGGTTCTGCACATTTAATGACCTTGTAAAACAGAGTCTGATATGACCAAGTCAAAACAGTGAGCAAACTGTTTGAATGGCATAAAAAGCATATTTTATTCAGCTAAGAAAAACAGATCAGCATTAAGCCATTAATGTAACAGTAATTCATAGGGCAATAGTCATGCAGATACATATGAAAAACATAAAATAATGGAACCCTGCTTGTTGAGATTTACGCAGTAAAAACAATTCAGCTAAGCAGACTTTCAAAGGAGCTCCATACTGCTTTCAAACATTTGTCTTTAGTAAAGGCTATAAAGCGAGTCATAATTACACATTCATTACATTTAAATCTCAACTGCACCTAACCAATGTATATCTGCTGGAAAGCTGTATCTGGTTTTACATGTGCAATGTCCCTACAACTTCTACCACAACAAAGTGCAGGTGAGCAGCATAAGCAGCTTTAATGCACTGGACCACAAAGTTTTTTCAGTTTTTGGTGGAATTTCCATTAAAATCTTAGGTCTGGAAAATGCAAAAAGGGAAGGAGCAAGAAGATTTATGTTAAATTATACCTAAGCAGCACCCTGGAATGGAAGGAATAACAATCTCCTGGATGAGAGTGAAGGGCAGGAACTACTTTAGGAAAGTTGTGTGCTTTAAACACCCATCTTTTCCCTGTGCAAAACCAAAAAGGGTTCCTTTCCAGCAGTGGTTCTTAACCCTGTCCTCAAGTACCTCCAATAAGCCATGTTTGCAGGTTGTCCTTTATCTTGCACAGGTGCTTTATCTATAATCAGAGTCAATGGCTTGGTATTTTGGACAGCTATTTTATAGCACACTTTTAAGGGTACTTGAGGACAGGGTTGAGAAGCACTGCCTTATACAATACGGCTGTTACAGTTCAGGTATCCTCCTTACGGTTACCTACCTTATGGGTGAGAGTAGGGAAAAGTTTCCAATTGGTTCAAATGACAATTTCTAAAGCACAGAGACAACCAGATTCAGACCCCACAGAGTAACAGGGGAATTACATGGCAGAACACCTGTAAAGTGGTCTTAATCAAAGAGTGAGGCCAACGGTCTGTGAAAGAAATTATAAACCCAACCCTTGAAAGTACTGAGAGCGCTAGACACTGGTCCAAACCCAGCTGCAGGAAAGAGAATTCATTCCACAAAGAAACTCCTGAGGTGGAAGCCCCAAGACTCACATCAAGTGAAGTATGCCTTCTATGTCTGATGATAGACCTTGCAAGAAGCAGACTTCATATGCTCCATCATCGTAAGAATCGCACGCTCAGATGTACTTGCCCAATAGAATCTAGGCTTCAACAGCCATGTCAATGAAGCCAGCAACTGTGAGGCGGTAAATCAAACCGATCCTTGGGACAGAGGATCCTGATTTGATAGCACCCATGAAGCATCTGCCAGTTATTGGGCCAGATGCATCATATCTGCCTGTTCCAGTCTGAAGCAATAAGGATCACTGGAATGCCCTCAGTCTCAATCCTACAAATCAAATAAGGAAGAACATTCAGGAAAGCAATGGCATAGATCAGGGTGTTTCAGAGCCACCAAAGTACCCACTGCTTCCGCTAGATGGCTACTATACCTGGAGATAAACCTGGCCAGAACTTTAGAGATAGGAAGCCAAACTTTATTCAGGATGTCAAGATTGCGGAGTGCAGAAGCAAAAAGTAGGATTTTTAAAACAGCTTACCTGTAAAATCCTTTTCTTGGAGTACATCACGGGACACAGAGCAGCATAGTCATTACTATGTGGGTTATATAGAATTACCTTCAGGTGCTGGCACTGGCAACTTCCAAAACAGGAAGTACCCTCCCCTATATAAGCCCCTCCCATCCGGGAGTACCTCAGTTTTGTAGCAAAGCAATACGTGTCCCCAAAAGAGGGGTGGGAGCTCTGTGTCCCGTGATGTACTCCAAGAAAAGGATTTTACAGGTAAGCTGTTTTAAAAATCCTACTTTCTTGTTCATACATCACGGGACACAGAGCAGCATAGTCATTACTATGTGGGACGTCCCAAAGCAATGCCACATGAGGGGGGGGATACACCATACATAAGCTGGGCGCCATCAGGCATGAGGATCTTTTGCGGCCTGCAACACACTGCGCCCAAAGGCGACATCCTCCTGACTTCTAACGTCCACCTGGTAGAACCTAGTAAACGTGTGTACTGAAGACCATGTTGCGGCCTTACAAATTTGCGCCAGGGAGGCCTGGTGATGCACTGCCCATGAAGTTCCAACTGCTCTCGTGGAGTGCGCCCTAACTTTGAACGGAGGCGGTCTACTTCTCAAGCCATAGGCTTGTATTATGACCTGTCGAATCCACTTGGCTAAAGTAGATTTTGATGCTGCCTGACCCTTTCTGGGGCCTTCCGGCAGAACAAACAAAGAATCCGTTCTACGAATCTGAGCAGTGGCTTTTAGATAAGCTTTAACTGCTCTTACTACATCCAAAGAATGCAATAACTTTTCCTCTACCGAGCTTGGTTTGTGGAAAAAAGAAGGAAGAACCACATCCTGGTTCAAGTGAAACCTCGATACCACCTTAGGAAGAAAGGCTGGGTGAGGACGTAATACTACTCTGTCCTTATGGATAACCAGATATGGCTCTTTACAGGACATGGCGGCTAATTCCGACACTCTTCTAGCCGAGCATATGGCTACTAAAAATATCAATTTCCTGGTGAGTAGAACCAAGGAAATGTGCCGCAAAGGTTCAAATGGCTGCTTCTGCAGAACCGACAGAACCAAATTTAGATCCCATGGGCATATGGGAGCCTTAATCGGTGGAATAATACGAGTCACACCTTGCATAAAGGATTTGACAAGTGAATGCATAGCCAGGGGCCTTTGAAATAGTATTGACAAGGCCGAAACCTGGCCCTTGATAGTACTTAAGGCAAACTTCCTGTCTACAGCCCACTGCAGGAAGTCCAGAATTCTGCCTATAACGTACTTACGTGGATGCCATTTTCTGGCCTCGCACCAAGTGATGTACGCCTTCCAAACTCTATAGTAGATCTGCCTGGATACAGGCTTCCTGGCATTGATTATAGTTGATACCACAGAGTTAGAGAGACCTCTCTTCTTTAGGATGTGGGATTCAATAGCCAGGCCGTTAAACTTAGAGTTAGTAAGGAAGGGTGGTATATCGGTCCTTGCGAAAGCAGGTCCGGACGACGTGGAAGGGTCCAAGGACTCCCCACAGACATTTTGATGATCTCCGCGTACCAGGCCCTTCGGGGCCACGCTGGAGCCACCAGGATCACCGGCTTCTTCTCCAACCTGACTCTGCGAAGGAGTCGAGGCAACAATTGTAGCGGAGGGAATGCATATATCAGTCTGAACTGATCCCAAGGGAACACCAGAGCATCCGAGCCGCAAGCGAGGGGATCCCTTGTCCGGGAGACAAATCTGTTCACCTTTGCGTTGAATCTGGATGCTAGCAGATCTACATCCGGTGTTCCCCACCGCTGACATATTGCTCGGAAGACCTCGGGATGAAGGGACCATTCCCCTGGGCATAACTGTTGGCGACTCAGAAAGTCCGCCTTCCAATTCTCCACCCCTGGAATGAAGACAGCTGATATACATGGGACATGCTTTTCTGCCCATTCCAGGATGTGACTTACTTCCCTCTGGGCTGCACGACTCCTGGTGCCTCCCTGATGATTGATATATGCCACTGCTGTGGCATTGTCTGATTGAATTCTGACAGGGGACCCTTGGAGTCTGGATGTCCAGGCTACTAGAGCGTACCGGGCTGCTCGTATCTCTAAGAGATTGATGGGCAGGGTTTTTACTACATTTGACCATCTGCCCTGGAGAGACCATTGCTCCAGTACTGCCCCCCAGCCTATAAGGCTGGCATCTGTAGTGACCACCTTCCAAGATATCGGGCTGAAGGGTTTTCCCTTCTGGAGATTCTGGGGGATCAACCACCAGCAGAGACTCTTCCGAACGGAAGGGGACAAAGCCATCGGGAAGTCTAGAGCCTGAACTTTTCCGTTCCAGGCTGACAATATGGCCCTTTGTAAATTCCTTGAGTGGAATTGGGCGTATGGCACAGCTTCGAATGATGCTACTATCTTTCCTAGCAGCCTCATGCACAGGCGTATGGACGGCTGTCTTTTTGCACAAAGCAGACGGACCAAGGCCCTCAAAGAGGATACCTTGTCTAGAGGTAAGAAAATCTTCCTCTGGTCTGAATCCAGCCGTAGCCCTAGATATACCAGGTTTTTCACTGGCTGTAGGGCTGACTTGTCCAGGTTGATGACCCAACCGTGAGATTCTAGATACTTGATTGTATCGACAATTACCACTTCTAGCTTGGCAACTGAGTGGTCCATCAACAACAGGTCGTCTAGGTATGCCATTATCGTTACACCCCGTGTTCTTAGATCGGCCAACAGTGGGGCCAGAATTTTTGTGAACACTCGTGGTGCTGTGGCCAGACCGAATGGTAAGGCTCTGAACTGAAAATGGCGCCCTTCTACTGCAAAGCGTAGGAATTTTTGATGACCTGGAAAGATGGGAACATGCAAGTAAGCATCTTTGATGTCGATCGAGGCTAACCATTCCTCCCCTTGTAGGGCAGCGGTGACCGATCGGATCGACTCCATCCGGAAAGACCGGACGTTTAGAAATTTGTTTAGACTCTTTAGGTCCAATATGGGTCTTATGTCCCCGTTTGGCTTCGGGACTGTGAAAAGGTTTGAGTAGAAACCCAACCCCCACTCTTCCATAGGAACCTCCATAATTACTCCTTGGAGCAATAGTTGTTCTAACGCCAATAGGAGAGACCCTCTTTTCAGAGGGTCTCTTGGCATGCCTGACCACATAAAATGGGACGGAGGAGACTCTTAACTCCAACTTGTATCCCAGAGTTACTGCGGAGAGCACCCATCTGTCTTTGATCGTCTCCCGCCAGGTCTCTGCGAACAACTGAAGTCTTCCCCCCACCCGTTTGAGTGGGGGCAGCCCTTCATAGGCTTGACTTGGAGGCTGGTTTAGTACCTCTTCGGATCCAGGGCTTTTTATTACCCTGTGGCTGTCCCTGATTTTTACCTCCTGAGTTTGACCGAGGAGGCCGTCGGAACTGCTTAGTAGCAGACGTCGCAGGGATAGGAGAGGTAGTCCTCTTAAAAGATGGACCCCCTAGACCTCTTTTTACTCGGTAAGAGAGTACTTTTACCACTGGAAATCTTCTGGATATACTTATCCAGGTCTTCGCCAAAAAGGCGTTCCCCATGAAATGGGAAGCTAACTAAGAGCTTCTTACAGGGAGCTTCAGCAGACCAGTTTTTGAGCCACAGAAGCCTACGCATATGTACCAAAGACAGCGTGAGGCGGGAGGCCTGATGGATAGAATCCTTGATGGCGTCAACCGCAAAGCATAATGCTCTAGGCAGATCAGCCAGAGCCTGGGCCTGCTGGTCTGGCAAATCCCTCAGGACCATTTTCATTTGATCCTTTAAAGCTTGGCAGACCCCAATAGCTGCCACTGCTGGCTGTGTAACAGCCCCTGCTGTGGAAAAAGCAGATTTTAATAAAGATTCCAATTTTTTATCCACTGGATCTTTGAACATTTGAACATTATCTACTGGACATGTCAGTGATTTGTTCACAGAAGAGATGGCTGCATCCACCGTAGGAACATTCCATCTCTGGGTGAACTTTCCCTCCATGGGATAGATCACCGGAAACCTTTTAGGCGGAACAAATAGTTTATCAGGATGTTCCCAGTCCTGGTATATAAGTCCTTCCAATAATGGATGTATTGGAAAGGAGCAATTAACCTGGGGAGCTTTTAGCGACCCCAATGAGGAGACAGCAGTAGTTGATGGTTCAACAAGGGGCATTTTAAATGCAGATCGAACCATGTCAGTTAGGGTCTGGACCCACAATCTTTCAGTCTGTGATGCTGAAAATGGTTCATCTACTGTCGATTCCTCAAAAACAGAGCTAACCTCCTCCTGATCCCCTTCAGGTAGGTCGGTCCCTTCCTGGGACTGTTGCTCTGCCAACAGGCACTCTAATGGAGGTGATGGAGATCTGGCGCGCTTTCTTTCCTGTAGAGAAGAAGCGATCAATGCAGCCAATCTCTGCTCCAATCCCTCCAGAGTTGAGGAAAAAACCTCCTCTGTTATATATGCAGGAGCAGGTGGACTGAGGACAGCCGCAGTACCTGGCACTCCCGGGGGTTCCTTATGGGTATTAACCTCTGATTTCTCAGGGGAGGAGGGTGCAGATGACTGCTCCAGATCCTCAGAGCCCGATGGAGACCCCCTACACTTCCTGAGAGGTATATCTCGGAGTTTTTTAGGCGGCATATTCCTTAGTTCAAAGCTGAGGTATTCCAGCCGCAATACACCCCTTACTGAAATAGTCTAATGCAATTTGCTGCTATGTACATCAGTGGGTGTCTACTAATGCGTCTTTCTGGGGATGCCTGTATCAACCGCCCGCTGTAAGCCCCTATACCATGCTACCAGCTCCTTTTCATGCTCTGTGTCCATAGCAAGCAGCGTGGACTGAGTCCTTTTATCTTGCTGGGACGCCCGCACATGCGCAGAAGCGCTGGGCGCACAGAGCGCGTCATCCGCCAGGCTCCGCCCCCTTTTTTGAAGCTAAACCTTATAAAAGGAAAGCATGTGTGCGCGCGCGCACGTGTGCGCTCTTGGCGCCATGTAGGGAGAGGAGCCAGGGTCCCTGTTTCACCAGGACTCAGGGATGGAAGGAAACTACTTGGCAGTATGACAGAGGAATGCAGCTTCCCTGATAGAGAGCTCACTCATCTGCCTGGACTTTCACCATGGAAGGAATAGTCCCAAGAAAAAAGACGTTCCACAGCGGCCTCTAGTGGACAAACACAGGTACCGCACCTTTGTCTTTTTTTTTTTTTTTTTTTTTAAAACCTCCTTTATGAAAAAACATTTCCAGGTTTACAGTTTTTTTTAAATTTCCCTTATGAAAAAACATTTCTAGGATTTCTTAGGCATATACAGCTATTAGCGGGAATACCCTTTAGGTAACAGGCAGAAAGACATATTAGGCTTGGGGGTCCCCTCAATAGAACCAAGTTCCTGAGGGGCCCCCACTTACCTTTTCCCCGCCGCAGGACTTTGTTTGGTCCACAGAAGCCCAAACTTCACCTCTCACGGCAGGCATTGTACTAGACCTTCAGGGACCGGGTTCCCAAGGATTCCACTCCCCTGGACCTGTATAGCACCCTGCACAGATAGCCTCTTGGTTTTGGGTATGACCAGAGCTCTGGATCCCAGGGTCCAGCCCTCCTAAGAGAGGCATTACAGGCAAAACCCTGCTCTTCTCTGCAAGGCCCGGGTACCGACCGTTTAGCTATGAAGCTTTTTTTTTGGTCGGATCCGGAATAGCTTGCTAAGGCCCAGAGAACCTGTACACAAGCCCAGATGAATACATGTTAACCTTGGCCAACACCTTAGACACTGGCAAAAAACTGAGGTACTCCCGGATGGGAGGGGCTTATATAGGGGAGGGTACTTCCTGTTTTGGAAGTTGCCAGTGCCAGCACCTGAAGGTAATTCTATATAACCCACATAGTAATGACTATGCTGCTCTGTGTCCCGTGATGTATGAACAAGAAAAAGGGACATTTCCAAATAGACAGAAAGAGGACTTTGTAGTCTGATCCTTCAGCTGCTTCTGCTAGGACAGATTGTTGCTCTTGTCATCAATAGCATCCCAGATGATGTTTTCTCTCTGTCCCTCCAAAGGTTTTATAAAGGGTTCTATAGACCAACACTTTAACCAAAGGGCCCTACGCATTTCCACTGACATGCAAAAAGGGACTGGAGGCTTCTAGTAAACAGTCACAGCTGAAATGTACCAGTACAGTTCATAAGCAAGGGATCAAACTTTGGCAGCATTTGGTTCCAATTTAAGGGATATTGACCAGTTAGATATGAGCAAGGTTACAGTTAGGATCAGATGAAAGACAGGGCCTGTCAGCAAGAACATGCATCTAGAAAGGGCCCGAGATGTATGCACCCCTCTTTTTTTGTTGCTTGGAGTTTGAGCTTTTTGCCTTCCATATAGCATACTCTAGGACATTGATAGACATTTATTATGGTGTACGTTGCTTTTTTTTTTTGTCTATTTTTTCTCTTTTATTTCCTTATTGTATCAATGAATATTGTACCATGTATATAGCATCCCGTTATTGGGATTCTCTTTTTCATCTTATGTTTGATGTGACCATCACACTGTTGCACTAATCTGTTGTGACTACTTTTCTATCAATAAAATCTTTGTAAAAGAAAGGGCCCTGAGGGCTGGTTCACGCCAGATTTTCCTGCGTCAAAAACATATCGACAGTGTTTTATGTGGATTCCAATGTCCCCAGTTTACACCAGTGCAGTGCGTTCCAGTGCAGTCAGAAAATTTTGCATTTTTCTGTATGAAAGATATCTGAAACGCGGGCAAATGCATCAACAATGCACTGAAATGAAAATGTCCTCAATTAAGATGAGGAATAAAAAAAATTACTGGAATGCATCAAAAACGCACATTCAGAAACGCATCCAGAACGCAGAAATTGTGGTGTGAACAGGCCCTTAAAGAAAGGCATGCCCTCTACTAGAATAATAAGCGACCAGTTAATAACATACACGGACTAATCCAGATTGGGAATAGACCTTTTTCTGCACAGAATCCTCACTAAATAGATACAAGTCCAAAAACCACTCAGGGAAAGTAAACAGCTTCTCAGGATATTTCCAATCTCCATAGAGAAACAGTTGAAACAGCAGGTGCCATGTGAAAAAGTGTTTGCAGCCTTATGAGTATTTATAAGAGCCAACACCATCTTCTTTGAATTTTGGGGCAATAGCAGTAGACTGCAACTCCTTAAAGTGGATGTAAACCCACTCTCATCCTTTCTAAACTACTGCCATAGTGCTGATCTATAAGGATATAGATGCCTCCTGCATGTATCCTTACCTGTCAAATGTCACCCCTCTGTCTGTTATAAGAACTGAAAAACTGCAGATTCTGTGGGTGGGTCTGTTGTCTGGAGCTCAGTGGGTGGAGTCATGATGTCAGTAGACTCCCCGCCCACCTCTACACTCCCCTTGTCAACATGAATTTTCTCCTGTGGATTCCTTCTGCTATGATCACTAACATCCAGTCAAAATCCAGAAACGTAACCACATGACTTCAGAAAAGGAGTGGGGGTGGGAATTAAAAAATAATGCCTGTCTAAAGCTAGTGCACAAGATATGTAAATAACCTGTCACTCAAAGCAAGGGGGCGGAACGGACAAAGGTAACTCTGTTTGTCCGTTTTATCTCACTGAACAATAAAATAAAAGAGGATTGCTCAGAGCTGGATTAACTTTGTGGCAAGACCTGGCACAAATGATAGGAAATCTTATACTCTACATTGTGGCAGCTTTCAGCACACATGCCAATATACCCAGCTTCAACCCCTTTCATGGCAACACCAGTGGAAACAGGTACTAAAGTCACTACAGCAACCAATATATTCATGCAGCTCCTAGGGCTTGGCCTGACCAGCCTACTCACAAAGAAGTCTTCAGAGATGGGGAATGCACCGGGGCATTGCCAAATAGCTCCCAACAAAGAAAGCGCTCCACAGAACAGAGTCTGAAAAACTGTGTGGGGAACCCGGTCATTAGACCGTCTTCTGTTGAACAGACAGCTTTCTGCTAAACCGACCGACTTTTGGTACATGTAAACCCAGCTTTAGTCCCAACATAACAGAGTTGTTCAAAGGACATCCATCCTACTAGAACACCAGAAAAAAACTGAGGCATGTGTAGTCATGGGATGGTCTACAGCAGGGATATGCAATTAGCGGACCTCCAGCTGTTGCAAAACTACTAGTCCCATCATGCCTCTGCCTCTGGGTGTCATGCTTGCTGCTGTCAGGGTCTCGCTATGCCTCATGGGACTGGTAGTTTGGCAACAGCTGGAGGTCCGCTAATTGCATATCCCTGGTCTACAGTTTGTTTGCCAGTGTCCAATAATTTTCTTGGAGTTTTAAGCCTTCCTATGTCCCTCAATGGATGACAACATACGACACACTTCAAAAAAATTCATCAACATGACACCCATATAATAGGCACAGCATTGGGGTGATGTGGGAATTTAAAACATGTAAGAAGTGTAAGCGTTACTAAAAGTGGAAGTAAAGTCTTATTTTTAAACTCGTACCTATAGGTAAGCCTATATTACCTGTAGGTACAGTGAATATCTCCTAAACTTGCACTGTTTCGGAGATATTCACATTGCATGCAGCCAGGTGAGGTCACCAGCACATGTGCTCTGAAGGGATGGCATAACCGTGCTTTACCTTCAGAGCTCTGTACCGCAGGAGTGATGCCATCGTGGCTCAGCCAGTCAGACAGCTGGAGCATGCGAAACCTGGAAGGAAGATTGGGTGTAAATGGAAACCCTGTCAGCAGAGACAGCGTGCCGCTAGAGGGTTTAGTTTGAAGGTAAGCATTTCATAATGTGCTAGTATGCAAAGCATACTAGCACATTATCCCATTGACTTGGAGTTTTTTTTTTTTTTTTAAGGATGCAGTTTACTAAACGCTTTAAATTGTTCTGTCTAGTATTTGAATGGCAGCTTTAGTTGAACTAATTAAGTCATTACTAAATTAACAAGGCTTCAAATGCCTGTGCCTCGTACCAAAATAAATCTTGTAAAAGCCTTTAAAGTGGGTACATTTCTGTACTATATTAAATGAGTATGCAACCATATCCTTTTTTTTGTAAAATAAAAAAATAAAAAATTACTGCTTAAAAATGTCAAATGCCTATAAAACTAAAATTAATGGAATGAAATAGTGAGATTGCATCCAAACCTATACTCACAGTCCCTAAATATTTATCCATTTGAAAGAACTGCTAGCTGTTTACCAACTCTTCAAACAAGCAGAGATCCAATAAGATAGGAGGAGGGAACAGTTAAGTGAATATACCAGATTGTACTGCTGGGGAGGTGAAACTGGCAGAAGGACTTGGGGGCAGGAGCTGGCGGAGTACTGGACCGGTTGTGGAGAGGGCTGAAGGGTCTTGGCGCCAGCACAGCAGCATGCAGAGAACAGGACAAAAAAGGGTGGGATGATGTAATGTGAGAAGATGAAGGGGAACAGTGGTTGGATATTAGGAAAGGGTTAAGGAAAAAAATAAAAGACAAAGAAAAAAGGAAAATGTTAGTTCTGCATTTTTTTTCCCAAGTTATATATTTAGAAAGACATTTAAAAGCAAAGCACTATTTTAATTAGTTTTGTTTTCCGATTCTGGAAGCATGTACTGATATAGGCTTCAAATGAGTCATAACTGTTATGCACTAAAAACCTGAAAACCATTTCAAAATCATATTCCCATTAACCACTCATGATGAGAAAGGCAGCAGAAAAACATTTTTTTTCATATGAACACTTCAATATTCCACTACAACCACACAAAGGATCCAACACAAATCCTAAATTAATATATGTTAATACAATAAACTGGATTCTTCTGAATGATACACACACTAGTACTCCTGCCTTAGCTAGAAATGTTACAATCATTTGATAAGAATGTCTCACGTGTATGATAACATTTCATAACAGACCAGGATATCACACTAATAAGCTATGATAGATAGGCTCAATTCACAAAGCTACCTAAAATGGGGGTCTTTTTTTCCCCAGTGACAGATTATAGCAGTTTCCTATGAAAACGAGTTAAAACATCCTTCAGGTGTTTGTGTCCTTATTACAGAAATTTTTGTCTTTGTTTTTTTGTGACCCCCCCATCTACACCAGGCGAGAGTCTAGGCAGGCATGCAACGTGCATTTTTCAGACACTCCCATTAAAGTCACTGAGGCCAAAAATGTGTGATTCTGCCTCAAAGGAGCTCCTGGACTTTTCTGAGCTTTACACCCAAGCGACAACACTTAGGCCTCATGCCCACGGACGTTTTTACAGCCGCGTTTTTGAGCGTTTTTTACAGCTTAAAAACGCCTGTCCATGTTAGTCTATAGCTTCATGCCCACCTAGACGTTTTTGAGCTGAAAATAGCATAGACGTTTTTAAGCTGTAAAAAAAAAACAGGACCAGTGCGTTCCTCAGCGTTGGAGTTAGGCAGAAAAAAACGCGAAGCGTCAAAAAATGCGCAAAAACGCGCACAAACGCGCGGTCTCGTTTTTTAGCTCCGACGTTTTTTTTTTTCGGAATTTTTTTTTTTTTTTACAATAACATGGACAGCCGTTTTTAAGCTGTAAAAAACGCGTCTGTAAAAACGTCCGTGGGCATGAAGCCTTAGGTGTGAATATGTTCATTGAGAATAAAATCATCTTAATGTTGAACATTGTCATGATTTGGGACAGAGACAGATTTTCCAGGATACTAATCCTAGACGTCTGCAGTCTAATTTGAGGTCCAATCAAAGGCAGCTTGGTACCCAGAATATGGCTATTCTGTTATTTGCACATATAAAAGAATGCCAATATTCTTGTTACAACACTGGGAAAAATCATGTAATTAGGGTAAAGTTCCTCCTACTCAACACATCAATTTATTTGTTTATTAAAGGCATTAAAGCAGAACTATAGGCAATTTTTTTCATTTTGGATAGAGCAAGGGAAGATTATAGCCCCGGTCAGATTTATTTTTTTGTAGAGGTGCACCAAATGGAAATTTTGGTGCCGAAAATGAAGGATGCACTTGCCGAGAAAAAACGAAAATGTCAGTTTTTAAAAAATATTTCTATTTTTATATACAATTGTATTATATTCGACTTATTGGCACCTTTAGTGCAAGAAAATCTCAAGAAAAATGTATTCCTTTAAATTCTATGTATGTCTGCACACTGGTCTGTTGGGCTTCCAGGCTGGTGTTAAAAACTTTGTTTGCTGTATATTTGGTCAGTTAAAGAAAAAAAAAAAGAAAAAAAACACTCACATAAAACGCACCTCCCAGTTGAAATGCGTTGAAAATGCAGCAAGAATGAATAATTAGCGCACCCGTGTTACGTTTTTGATGCAGTTTTTAAGCGACATTGACCTATGAAAAACACACCATAAGCACTGTAAAATCACATGCATTTTTGGAGCCATTATTGGCACCTTTTTTCTTATTGGCCGAATGCCAAGAACACCTTTTTTGGCCTAATTGTTTCAGAGGCCGAAATTTCTGTGAATCTCTAATTTTTTGTTCATCGTGTGTCCCATTGCAGAGATTTCCCTTCATTTCCTGTCCCATAGCCAAACAGGAAGTGAGGAAATCCCTGCAAATTAAGGGCATTAACCCCAGACAGACCCCCAGAACTACTGCCCCTACTGTAAGATTTCACCTCTATTACTTTTTTTTTGTGACAACACCTTTATTTTGAATGATAATGGTAAACTGGGCAAACCTCTTTAACTGAGACACAGACAGCAATAAAAACACGATGTTCCAAATCTTTTCCTCTCTTTTATAAACTAGAAAAAAAAATGCCTTCATTTATGGGTTAATAAAGTGCTGAATTCACTTTTTAAACCTAAATCTTTGCATAAGAAAAGGATTGCTTATAATAGGAGCTGTGAACGTGGAATAGACAAGCATAGGTGCTAGTTCTATACAGCTCAGTAGATTGAAAAAAAATATTCAGCCTTTTTTCCCCCACAATGTTCAAAACTGTCTCTGTCTCTCTCTCTCTCTCTCTCATTATATATATATATACACATACACACACACACACACATGCATATACATGTAATGCCACTGTAGATTACCTTGGGAATTGGTATGTTTTTTTTTACATGTTGAAGCAATTTGAACTTATTTTCTTTTATAAGGCTCCATTCACATGGGCCGTAACGATCAGACCCTTCATTGTCCTCCATGGAGTGTCGGGTTTAAATGGACATGTGTGTTTACTCCCGCCGAGATCTGATACTCTAAAAAAAGATGGATGGGGATCGGTTCCCCATCCGTGTAGCAAATCGGATTATATGTCCTTCAGGTGTAAACGGACCGACCGCCTATAGAGTACAGCAGTCTGTGTCTGCGTTCGCTCTGCATACGCCATCCACCTGCTCAGTGACCTGCTAAGGATTTTCTTCCTTTGAGTGTGGATTTAGAGTTTTGAGGATCCGTTTTTTTATTTTTTTCCGTCTTTTGGTTGAGTTTGATGGACAGGTGTTTTTTTTTCAACCAGATTATGTAACTAAGTGAAGAAGCCATATGTTTAGATGATTGAATTACCCATTTTATCAATTTGACAATTTTTTTTTCCTTAAACAAAACCCTAGATTAAATTTAACCCCTTAGCGCCGACGGGACGCACATTTGCGTTCACGGCTTTAAGGGGTTATGCCTGCAGCTGCACGCATCACCCCGGTATTGTTTCTTATAGAGGGCGGTCAGCTTTTTAGTGATAACAACCGATGCGGCTGAAATCCTAAACGCAACGGGAGGGGACGCCCCCCCTCTCTCCGGGCCTCCTGTCCCACCAATCCACGGTGCGTCACTTCCGTCGGCTAGGCTAGGACTGGAACAAACCCAGAAAACGGCTTTGTTACGGTCTATGAAAAAAACCACAGAAGCAACGTCACGTCCGGTTTACTCCGCTGCCAATGGCTCCGATTAAAAAAAACCAAAAAAACAACAGTATTCAGAATCGCCAATTTTGGCAATCTGAATACTTTTGAAGGCAAAAGGAGGGATTTGGGGTCTTTTTATGGAGGGATCGGGGGTCTAAGAGTACCTGTCACCACCTATTACTGCCACAAGGGATGTTTACATATGTGGCACTGGTGGGCACCGAGAGGTGGCACTGAAGGGCACCGATAGGTGGCACTGATGGGCACTAATAGGGGACACTGATAGGCAGCACTGCTAGGTGGCACTACTGGTGGGCATTAATAGGTGGCACTTTATTGCACTGATGGTCACTGGCAGGTGGCACTAATGAGGCTGATGTGCCTCTTCTACTGGGGACCGATGTCCCTTACAGAAAAGCCGGTGAGTGGCCTTTTTTCTCCTCATGCTGTCAGCGTGAGGAGAAAAAAAACGATTACCAAGCTTTGTTTACACCACGTGATCAGCTGTCATTGGCTGACAGCTGATCACGTGGTAAGGGGCCGGGACCTGTGATCACCCGAGTCTCAGTGATCACAGCGCGCGCCGCTTGCGCCCTGCAGGGGACGCGTGCAAAGGGGAGGACATCTATTGACGGGCTCCCGGAAATTCAGGTCCGCGCTGTAGCCGTCATTCGGCAATAGCGCAGACAGCAAGTAGTTAAATGACAATGTAAAGCGCCACCGTCCCGGCGAGCTGACGCAGCAAAGAAGACACATGCGTAAACGGTGTTCAAATCCCACATGCGAGGTATCACCGCGATCGTTAGAGCGAGAGTAATACTTATTAGCAATAGACCACCTCTGTAACTCTAACCTGGTAACTGTTAAAAAAAATTTTTTTATTAAAGTGTCGCCTATGGAGATTTTTAGGTACTATAGTCTGTCGCCACGTGTGCACGCAATTTCAAAGCGTGACATGTTAGGTATTTACTCGATGTAACATCTTTCACATTATAATAAAAGTGCTATGAGTATCAGAAAATATATATCGGTGCCTTCGTCCCATCAATTGTTGTGTAGGAAAAGAAGAGGATTGGGTGGACTATATTGGCACCATAGGTAAACTGATAAACAGTCGGAAATATAAATTTAAAAGATTTTTATTACAAAAATATATAAAGAGTACGTTTTTTTCCATGTACATATTTATAGAAAAAGGGATAGTTTTGTGACAATTATTAAATTATACCATTGCAACCAATTGGAAATCATACAGATATAGTTACATGATATACAGTGCTCAACATGTTTTGCGTTCGTGATTCCAAAAAGAATCCGCTTCTTCTGGAGCTGAATACAAGTACTATTTTCAGTAGATATACAAAAGAATTGTCACGTGACATGGGAGCTGGGCCAATAGGCCGAGACGTGGACCGATGGATCACCAGACTAGGTGCGCCATCAGGGACATGGGATCCCACCGGAGACACAGACACCCAGGAGGAAGTAGTCTCCTAGGAGGACACATCCAAAATCATCACCATAGATGGACGTATAAGATAAGGAAAAATAAAAAAATGGAACAAGCCAAAAAGACAAGTTTGGCTAGTGAACCCCTCTGGATACAGGGCGGTCTTTAATCTAGTTCAGAGCAATCGTAGGTGTAGATAAATAAGTATTTTGATAAAGTGGCTAATTATGGGATCTACTGGAACATATGAACAGTAATGACCAAAAATAACTAATCTGACAGGGAGTAATATAGCCAGGTAGAATAAAGAGCAGAGATCCCAGATGCCAGTGTTTATCAGGTTGCCCCAATAAAGAGGGATTTGTAACGCCCAAGGGGATAGATTGGGATGCGTTCTCCAAGCAGCACACAGCTGCTGCTTGGAGGACACATCCAAATCTATCCCCATGGGCGTTACAAATCCCTCTTTATGGATCCCATAATTAGCCACTTTATCAAAATACTTATTTATCTAAACCTACGATTGCTCTGAACAAGATTAAAGACCTCCCTGTATCCAGAGGGGTTCACTACCCAAACTTGTCTTTTTGGCGTGTTCCGTTTTTTTCTTTTTCCTTATCTTATACGTCCATCTACGGGGATGATTTTGGATGTGTCCTCCTAGAAGACTACGTCCTCCTGGGCGTCTGTCTCTGGTGGGGTCCCATGTCCCTGATGGTGCACCTAGTCTGGTGATCTATCGGTCCACGTCTCGGCCTTTTGGCCCAGCTCCCATGTCACGTGACAATTCTTTTGTATATCTACTGAAAATAGTACTTGTATTCAGCTCCTGAAGAAGCGGATTTTGGAATCACGAAAGCAAAACATGTTGAGCACTGTATATCATGTAACTATATCTGTATGATTTCCCATTGGTTGCAATGGTATGATTTAATAATTGTCACAAAACTATCCCTTTTTCTATAAATATGTGCATGGAAAAAAACTTACTCTTCATATATTTTTGTAATAAAAATCTTTTAAATTGATATTTCTGACTGTTTATCAGTTTACCTATGGTGCCAATATAGTCCACCCAAGCCTCTTCTTTTCCTAATCTTTCACATTATACAAAAAAATTGGGCCAACTTTACTGTTTTTTTTTTTTTAATTCATAAGTGTCTTTTTAACCAAAAAATTGCGTTTGAAAGATCGCTGCGCAAATATCATGTGACAAAATAATGCAATGATCGCCATTTTATTCTCTAGGGTCTCTGCTAAAAAATAATTTTATATATATATATATATATATATATATATATATATATATATATATATATATATATATATATATTAGGGCTGTGGAAATTAACTATTAATTCCTCGATTAATGTTTTTGATCGATCAAAATTCTTTTGATCGGTATTCACCTCTCCGCCGGCTTCCGGGTCTTCAGGGAGTTCTGTCGGAGATCCGGTGTTGTCACGGACACCGGCGGGGCTTGCTGTGTCCATCTGAAGGGCTCCTTTGCTGTGCCTTCATATCTGCATGCCGGCGGGACCTTACTATCTGCCACACGCAAGGGCTGTTACACTTCCCTCTATCAATTCCCTCTATCAACCTGGGATTCTACAGCTATCCACTGGGAGTTGTGATAGTTCCCTTCACGGGACATCTACATGCCGACGGACTGATGTTAGCCCCTCCTCACCTGGATTCAGCAGTGGTATTGTTGTACACATTTTTATACCAGTATCATACTTAGCTACATATTTTTATGACTGCTTTTGCTACCGTTAGGTATTCCCCGCTTTTTTAGATTTTTTGGATTTCATCTCCAGTGCAATATTTATTTTGTTACCTACTTGAAGACTATAAAAGTTTTAATGCTATTCCCATCAAGTGCTGCCTTTGTGTGTTTTTTGTATCCTGCTATCCATTTTACCAGTAGTTGGTAGCTGCACTGGGAATCAGCCCGCTAGGAGATCAGCTAAAAGTAGTTGGATCTGTATGTGCATTATAATTAATCGAAATTAGTCGATTAATCGATTAAAAAAAAAGTAATTTTATAGCAAAAAATACAGATTTTAACTTGTATGCAACAAATGTCAGAAATAGGCTTAGGCATGAAAGGGTTAAGTTGCATTTCTTTAACCACTTCAGCCCCGGAAGGATTTACCCACTTCCTGATCAGGCCATTTTTTGCAATACGGCACTGCGTCGCTTTAACCGACAATTGTGCGGTCGTAACACACAGTACCCAAAATTCATGCCCTTTTTTCCCCCACAGAGCTTTCTTTTGGTGGTATTTGATCACCTCTGCGTTTTTTTTTCTTTGCGCTTTAAACAAAAATAGCATCAATTTTGAAAAAACAAAAGTGTACTTTCTGCTATAAAACATTTCCTAAAAAAAAAAAAAAAAAAAAAAAAGTAAACTTTTTTTCCCCCCATCAGTTTAGGCCGATCTGTATTCTGCTACATATTTTTGATGAACAAAAAAATATATATATTGCAATAAGCCTATAATGATTGGTTTGTGCAGAAGATGGTGTCTACAAAATAGGGGATGGATTTATGGCATTTATTTTTTACTAGTAATAGCGCCGATCAGTGATTTTTAGCGGGACTGCGACATTGCAGCAGACAGATCAGACACCTGACATTTTTGACACTTTTGGGAACCAGTGACATTACAGTAATCAGTGCTAGAAATATGCACTGTTATTGTACTAATGACAGTGGCAGAGAAGGGGTTAACACCAGGGGTGATCAAGAGGTTAAATGTGTTCCCTGTTTGGGGACTGTGTGATTGGGGAAACACACAGATCTGTCTTCCTGCATAGCAGAAAGACAGGATCTGCGTGATCTCCCCTCTCAGAGCAGAGATCTGCCTTGTTTACACAGGCAGATCCCCGTTCTGTCACTGCTGGGAACGATCGCGGGTGGCAGGCGGACATAGAGCCCGCCGGACACGCACATAGGCTCCCCCGCTGGACTATGGGCGCATGTGCACAAAAAGGAGTTCGCCCGCCGATGTACAGCTACAGCGATTTGCGGGAACGAACCACCTTGCCGCAGTATGACGGCTGGACGGGAAGCGGTTAAAGCATCTGAGTGCAAACAAAGTTATCACACAACATAGAGGGCGAAGTTATGAAAAGAGCAAAGAAAGCAAGTAATCAATCTTGGATTACAGCATTTTAAGGTTCAGGTAATTTAATGATTTAAAAAGGCGTACGTTACACTTATTATTCAGCTCAGGTCAACATAAATACATGAAAGAATTCAGGCAAAAATAAGCAAGGTAGAAAAGCATCAAACAACCCACAGACAAATTGAGACTTTTAAACATAAAAAACAAAAAACGTATTAAAAGGCTAGAGTGAAAAGGACAGTAGATATATGCAGAGTGACAGGATGTACAAGCCGGACTGGATGACACTGTCTGGTGACTCACCTGTGACATTAAGTGGTTATTCATGGATTGTTGCTGAGGAGTGGGTGGAAGTGCCTGGTGAGGATGGGGATGTTGTTGCTGTGCAGTGCAAGGTATGACGCTTCTAGTGGACTGCTGCGAGGAGGCGGCTTGGCTGCATACTTCTGGGGTGCCGATTGGCAAGCCTGCCAGAAAAAACAGCAGAGAAAATTAGAAACAAAATTTCAGTTTCAAAATATGGACGACTGCTTCACTGTTGTCATTATTATAATACCATATACCGTATATACTCGAGTATAAGCTGACCCGAATATAAGCCAAGGCACCTAATTTTACCACAAAAAAATGGAAAAACTTAGACTCGAGTATAAGCCTAGGGTGTCCATCCGCATGCCTCACTGTGCATGCCTCACTGACGTTTAACATGGGAGTCCATGGAAGGGGTACCTAGTTTTGAAAAATCGATGCTCCCCGGCCGTAAGTCCCCCAGACAACAAACTTTGAACACTTGTAGAGAAGAAATGGGGCTACATGTGTGCCAAGTTTCGGGTCCAGGAGACCTACGACTGGCTGTTACCGGGTCCCCAAAATCACCAAAAGAAATTACTGTTTAACATGGGAGTCTATGGAAGGGGTGCCTGGCTTTGAAAAATCGGTGCTCCCCGGCCGTAAGTCCCCCAGACAAACTATGCACACTTGTAGAAAAGAAATGGGGCTACATGTGTGCCAAGTTTAGGGTCCAAGTGACCTACGACCAGCCGGTACCGGGTCCCCCAAAGTCCGGGAGATCAGGGAAATGAAAACTATAATATTGTGCATAAGGGATAAAGTCCGGGAGATCAGGCGCAAAAAGGTGACTCGAGTATAAGCCGAGGGGGGCATTTTCAGCACAAAAAAATGTGCTGAAAAACTCGGCTTATACTCGAGTATATATGGTAAATTAAACTGCTACAAAACAGAAAACCAGATATACAGACTTGTGTAAGTAGTGTACAAAAAAATTTAAAAGCGCATTGACCAATGAGTCCAGCAACGACTAAAAAGATAAACCAACACATTATAGCAAATCCTCCCGTCCTGGACCTGACAGAAGATGAAACACATTCCTGCTGTGAATGTAGAGGCAAAAAACATTTTTTTACGTTCCTTAAAGTTCTAAATAGTGTAAGGAAGGACTTCAGTCCCGTTTTTACTGAAATCTGGGGAGTTCAGTATCCAGGTGATTTTCCCTTACATACTGTTCTGATAGAAACCGTTTTGCCAGAAAGTAAATTAAGCTAAATCTCCAGCAGCAACACAGAACTGTTTTATAACCTCTTTGGAGTGCGAGAAGGCTAGAACTCAGAAAAGACTTCTTTTTTTTTTTGGTCTGTGCCTTAGTTCTCATTTCTGGTGACCATTATCCTTACGTTATTAACCACTTAACGAGCGCTCACTGTATATATACGTCGGCAGAATGGCACCGACAGGCACAATCACGTAGAGCATACGTGATCGCCTTTGTATAGTTGGGGGGTCCGATCGGACCCCCTCCTATACAGTGAGCGGCCGTTTATCGTTGGGGAGCGATCAGAGATGAGGGGGTGACCATTTGATTTCGGCCACCCCCTCGCGATCGCTCCCGGCGAATGAAAATGCTTCCTCCGCCATGTGATGTAAACACAGGCAGGAGGAAGTGATTTCATCTCCCTCGCGGCGGTCTTTTCGATTCCGGCGCCGAGGAGAGAGGAAGCAGGTTAGTGCACCAACAGTCCACTGACACTTAGGTACACATAGACACACATTTCACCCCCCAGATCACCCCCCAGCCCCCAATCACAGTGTCACTGATTGCAGTGATCATTTATTTTACTGATCACTGCATTTAGTGTCATCTGTGATAGTAAAAAGTTGCAGGGCAGTTAGGATTAGGCCCCTTTAGGTCCAGGGTAGCCCCCTAACCCCCCCTAATAAAGGTTTAACCCCTTGATCGCCCCCCAGGTAACCCTTTCACCCCCTAACGCCAGCGTCACTAAGCGATCGTATTTTCGATCGCTGTATTTAGTGCCGGTGGTGCCCTAGATAGCCAGTTATTTATTTTTCGTTTCGCCGCAGGTTTTTAGAGCGTCAGGTACCCCCATATATTATTTTAACCCCCTGATTGCCCCTAGAGTTAACCCTTTCACCAGTGATCACCGTATAAGCGTCACTGGTGACACTGGTTACACTGGTTACAGTTAGTTATTTAGGTAACCCGTCAGGTTTTTATATAGCGTCAGGTACCCCCATATTTAACCTAATAAAGGTTTTAACCCCCTGATTGCTCCTAGTTAACCCTTTCACCAGTGATCACCATATAAAGGTTACGGGTGACGCTGGTTGGTTAGTTTGCTTTTTATAGCATCAGGGCGCCCGCCGTATATAACCCAATAAAGGTTTAACCCCCTGATCGCCCGGCGGGTGAGATCAATTAGGTTTTCGCGCCAGAGAGGGTCTGCGTCGCCCCAGGCAGCGTTAGGTTAGTGCCAGTAACGCTAACACCCACGCGCAAAGCATACACCTCCCTTAGTGGTATAGTATCTGATCAGATCTATACTAGCGTCCCCAGCGGTTTAGGGTTCCCAAAAACGCAGTGTTAGCGGGACCAGCCCAGATACCTGCTAGCACCTGCGTTTAGCCCCTCCGCCCAGCCCACCCAAGTGCAGTATCGATCGATCACTGTCACTTACCAAACACAAAACACATAACTGCAGCGTTCGCAGAGACAGTCCTGATCCCTGCGACCGCTAACAGTTTTTTTTGTAGCGTTTGATATATTTGCTGACGACAGTCAGGTGCTTTTTTTCCTGTGAATCTTACTAGTGTACCCCTAAATTTAGAGCCCAAAATGGCAAGTCGAAGGTACACTAGTAAAGAGGCCTACGAGATTCTGAGCATGACAAATAGTGAAGAGGAGGTCACGTATCTGTCAGATTCAGGCTCAGAATATCTTCCCGTAGAAGACAGCGGCCCCACGTCAGATAGCTCTGACGACGAAGTTGAGGTCCCTGCTAAGGTCAGGCGTACCCGATCCCGATCTTCTGAGGTTGTTGAGGAGCAAGAACCGCAGGGCTCTCGTATCATGGAGCAGAGTAGTACTAGCGCCGCTATTCCTTCTGGTGAATTGGCAAGCACCAGCGGCCTAGTACAGCCTGGGCGTACAGCCAGCACTGCAGTATCACGTGGTGACGTGGCGAGTCCCATAAGTGTAGTTCAAGCTGGCGAGGTGGCAAGCACAAGTAGTGTCCCGCTGCCACCAAGAAGACAAAGGCAGGCCCGTCGTGCCCATAGTGCCCTTCCTGCAGAATTCGCCTATCCTGATTGGGTCCCCACAACTTCTGCAGAACCCGTACTTCCCCCATTCACTGCCCAACCCGGTATTCAGGTGGAAACAGCTGATTTTATGCCAATCAATTTTTATTCGCTGTTTTTCACGGAAGATCTCTATAGATCTATTGTGGACCAGAGTAATTTATATGCTGGTCAATTCATCGCCGCTAATCCCCAGTTGCCTTCCATTGCCAAAGATTGGAAACCAATTACGGTTTCCGAATTTAAGACCTTTCTGGGCCTTTCCCTCAACATGGGCACACATAAATTCCCGTCATTGCGTGCTTATTGGTCCACGCACCCAATTGACCACATGCCCGTGTTCTCTGCCTCCATGCCCAGGAAACGATACGAGCAGATTTTGCGGTTCATGCATTTCAACGACAATGAACTTTGTCGTCCACGTGGGGACCCTGAATACGACCGGCTCTATAAAATTCGGCCCCTCATAAACCACTTCAACGAACGTTTTGCAGCCTTGTTTATTTTGCAGCCTTGTTTATTCCCGATCAAGCTGTCTGCGTTGATGAGTCCCTGATTAAATTTTCTGGCCGCTTGGCTTTCAAGCAGTACCTTCCCAGCAAGCGTGCCAGATACGGGGTCAAGCTCTATAAGTGCTGTGACAGGGCAACAGGCTATGTATGGAGCTTTATGGTTTATGAGGGAAAAGATAGTCAGGTTGAGCCGGTCAACTGCCCGGATTACATAGGGAGCGCTGGCAAGATAGTGTGGAACTTGGTGTCACCCTTATTCGGAAAGGGGTACCACTTGTATGTGGACAATTATTACATGAGCGTGCCACTGTTTAGTCACTTGTTTGATCATCAGATTGGAGCATGTGGCACCGTGTGACCTAATCGCCGGGGCTTTCCCCAGCGGCTTGTAGATGCCCGTCTTAGGCTGGGGGAGAGAGCCTGCGTGAAGTGTAATAACTTGCTCACTATGAAGTGGAGGGACAATAAGAATGTTTTCCTTCTTACCTCCCTTCATGCAGACACGACAGTCCAAATTCGTACGGCGACTGGTGTTGTGGAGAAACCCCTCTGTGTCCACGAATATAACAAAAATATGGGAGGGGTGGACCTCAACGACCAGTTGATGGCGCCGTATCTAATTGACCGTAAGGCGAGACGCTGGTACAAAAAAGTGTCTCTATCCTTATTCCAATTGGCTTTGCTGAACGCTCATGTCCTATACAGAGCTTCAGGCGGGACTTTATCTCTTCTAAAATTCCAGAATGAGATAGTCACAGAACTCCTGTATCCAGGCGGTTCTGCACCTCACCATCCCCTACCAAATGCAGTAAGCCGGCTGCATGAGAGGCATTATACGCATCTCCTCCCGAGTACCCCTACCCAACGAACCCCCCAAAAAAGATGTTGTGTCTGTAGCAAGCACAGATTTAGGCGTGACACCCGTTATTATTGTCCACTCTGTCCTGACAAACCTGGTCTTTGCCTTGGTGAATGTTTTGAACGCTACCACTCAAAAGTGAAGTTTTAGCGTAGGGTACAGCATTTCACAGACTAGGACACACTTACACAGGGTCTCCCAAGATGCCATTACATTTTGAGAGACCCGAACCATTACAGTTGTTAAAGTTACAAAAAAAGTGTAAAAAAGAAAAAAAAACGTAAAAAACAAAAACACAAAAAAATATAAAATAAAAAAACCAAAAATAGTTGTCGTTTTATTGTTCTCTCTCTCTCTCTCTCTCTATTTTCTCTCTATTGTTCTGCTCTTTTTTACTGTATTCCATTCTGCAATGTTTTATCATGCTTGCTTTTCAGGTATGTCATTTTTTGTTTTCAGGTGCGCCATTCAGCTGCAGCACAGAATTATTTATCTTGACAGCAACAGCGTTTGCTCCCACGATACATAAAGCCGTGACTCCAGTGCTGTAGGAGGTGATTTCACCACCAAAGTTAAAAAAAAAAAAGAGCATATATGCCGAAGCATGGGGGCATCAGGGGCGGAGGAGCGATTTTGCTCCTAATGCCGCGTATATACGGTCGAAATTCTGACGGAGGCTTGCCCGTGGAAAAGTCCGACCGTGTGTACGCGGCATAACTTTTTTGCGGGAGGATGCCCCCATGCTTCGGCATATATATATTTTAGGCACAGGTTGCGTTAAAAAAAGGTTTTATTTTTTACTAGGTTTTGTTTTGGCATTTGCTTTGCAGGTATGGTATGGTAAGGTCTTACTGTTGTACTGTAATGTTACTTTGTTTTAATGTTAACCATCATTTGCTTAGCAGGTACGCCATTCAGTTGCATCGCAGATTTATTTATCTTGACAGCAACAGCGTTTGCTCCCACGATACATAAAGCCGTGACTCCAACGCTGTAGGAGGTGATTTCACCACCACAGTTAAAAAAAGAGCATATATGCCGAAGCATGGGGGCAGCAGGGGCGGAGGAGCGTTTTTGCTCCTAATGACACGTATATACGGTCGAAATTCCGACGGAGGCTTGCCCGTGAAAAAGTTCGACCGTGTGTACGCGGCATAACCTTTTATGCCGCGTACATACGGTCGAAATTTCGACAAAGGCTTGCCCGTGGAAAAGTCCGACCGTGTGTACGCGGCATAACTTTTTTGCGGGAGGATGCCCCCATGCTTCGGCATATATGCCCATCATTAGAAGTGGGTGGATGAAGGGAGGTATTCTAATGGTGGGCATACCCACCGATCAATCTCTTTTTTTCGTTCAGCCAACAGGCTGCATGAAAAAAAAGATTACAATACATGTCCAACAAGGACCAGCAACGTACTGGTATGTTGCTGGACTTTGAATGTTTATACCAGAATGATGCCTGCAGGTTTAGGTATCATCTTGGTATCATTCTTTTCAGCCAGTGGCCGGCTTTCATGTAAAAGCAATTCTAGCAGATAATTAGCCTCTAGACTGCTTTTACAAGCAGTGGGAGGGAATGCCCCCCCCCCGGATATAAACAGCGCCATTGGGAAAGCATTTTATCACAACGATCTTGGTGTGGTCAGATGCTTTGAGGGCAGAGGAAAGATCTAGGGTCTAACCCCCAATTTTTTTTCAAAAAAAGAGTACCTGTCACTACTTATTGCTATCATAGGGGATATTTACATTCCCTGAGATAACAATAAAAATGATTAAAAAAAAAAATATGGAAGGAACAGTTTCAAAATAAAATAAAAAAGCAAAATAAATAATAATAAAAAATAAAAAAAAGCACCGCTGTCCCCCCCTGCTCTTGCGCAAAGGCGAACGCAAGCGTCGATCTAGCGTCATATGTAAACAGCAATTGCATCATGCATGTGAGGTATCACCGCAAAGGTCAGATCGAGGGCAGTAATTTTAGCAGTAGACCTCCTCTGTAAATCTAACGTGGTAACCTGTAAAGGCTTTTAAATGCTTTTAAAAATGAATGTAGTTTCTCGCCGCTGCGCGTTTGTGCGCAATTTTAAAGCATGTCGTGTTTGGTATCCATGTACTCGGCCTAAGATCATCTTTTTTATTTCATCAAACATTTGGGCAATATAGTGTTTTTTAGTGCATTAAAAATAAAAAAGTGTGTTTTTCCCCCAAAAAATAGGATTTTTTACTCACCGTAAAATCCTTTTCGCTGAGTCCATGGACCGACACAGCTTCTCTATTGACAAAGTGGGTATTATCCGTTAATTAGGAGTGACTAGGCAGAAAAACGTGTAAAAAGTGTTGCATCACACCTTCTACAGTACCGCCCAGGGGGCGGACCCTCTGGGTATACCCTCTCAGTCTGCATCTTCGCAGATCAGTTCGTCAAAAAGCAGTACAAACTTAAAAGGAGGGGTGGGTGCTGTGTCGGTCCATGGACTCAGAGAAAAGGATTTTACGGTGAGTAAAAAATCCTATTTACTCTTTCGTCCATGGACCGACACAGCTTCTCTATTGACAAAGTGGGACGTCCCAAAGCAGTGTCAGAGAAAAAACGAGGGGTGGTAACAGCATAAAAATAAACTTCACCCCAAACACAAAACAGCACTCCAACGGAGGAGTTGCAACTCTAAACAGCCGCTTGCAAAACCTTGCGGCCAAAAGAGGCATCCGAAGATGCACCTACATCAATTTTGTAGAATTTTGTGAAAGTGTGAGCGGACGACCAAGTCGCCGCTTTACATAATTGGGAAACAGATGCTTGATGTCGGAAAGCCCAAGAGGCACCTATTGCCCTGGTCGAATGCGCCGTGACAGGAAAGGGGGGCGCCTGACCCTTTAAGGCGTAAGCCTGGATTACTATCTGTCGGATCCACCTAGAGATGGTGGCCGATGAGACTGCTTGGCCCTTCTTGGGACCAGCCACCGAAACAAACAGCGAGTCTGACTTCCGGAACAGGGAAGTAGCAGATAGGTATACTCTCAAAGCTCGGACAACGTCCAAGGAATGCAACGCCGACTCCTTAGGATTCGACGGCTGAGGACACAAGGATGGAAGTACAATGTCTTCGTTGAGATGAAAAGCCGAAACGACTTTCGGAAGAAAGGAAGGCTGCGGCCGCAGCACCACCTTATCCTTGTGGAAAATCAAATAGGGAGCCTTACAGGACAAGGCTGCCAGCTCAGAGACTCGTCTAACTGACGTAACAGCCACCAAAAAGACCACTTTCTGAGAAAGTGTCAACAGGGGAATATCTCTAATATTCTCAAACGGTGCCTTCTGAAGCACCGAGAGGACCAGGTTCAAGTCCCACGGAGGTAACGGGGGACGGACCGGAGGGGCCACATGTCGGACCCCCTGCACAAATGTACTCACGAGAGAGTGAGTCGCCAGGGGTCGCTGAAAAAACACAGCCAGGGCAGATATCTGTCCCTTAAATCATACTTAGGGCAAGCCCTTGGTCCACCCCATGCTGTAAAAACAGCAGGATTCTGGAAACCAAATAGGTACGCGGATGCCATTTCATTTCCTCACACATGGAGATGTAGGCCCTCCAAGTGCGGTGATAGACCTTCCTAGAGGACGGTTTTCGAGCACTTCTCATAGTAGAGATTACTGAGTCTGACAGGCCCCGGTCTCTCAGTACCTGGTTCTCAACAGCCATGCCGTTAAAGCCAATGACTGTAAAGCAGGATGGAATATGGGACCTTGCGATAGCAGGTCCTTCCGTAGTGGTAGGCGCCAGGGGACGTCTGCTACCAGACGTACTAGATCGGTGTACCAAGGACGCTGAGGCCAATCTGGAGCGATTAGGATCATTGGAATTCCCTCTGCCTCCACTCTGCGGAGCAGAAGAGGAAGAAGCCTTAAGGGAGGGAAGGCATAGATTAGCCGATACTGACCCCACGATGCTACCAATGCGTCCGTTGCGTCTGCCCATGGGTCTCTTGACCGGGCCACAAATCTCAATACCTTCCGATTGAGTCGGGAAGCCAGAAGATCTACGTCTGGTGTGCCCCATCTTTGGCAGAGGAGTTGGAACACCTCCGGGTGTAAGGACCCTTCTCCCTGGTCCAGCATCTGGCGGCTCAGGTAGTCACACCCGGAATGTACACGGCCGACAGTGCCGGTACGCTCCTCTCTGCCCACTTCAGGATGCGAGCGATCTCCGATGTTGCAGCTGAGCTTCTTGTTCCTCCTTGATGATTGACATATGCCACTGCTGTGGCGTTGTCTGACTGGATCCTGACTGGACGCCCTTGCAGCCTCTGAGACCATTTGAAGAGGCACAGCCTGATCGCCCAGATTACCAGGACATTGATCGGCAGGAGGGCTTCCTCTGGGGTCCAGCGACCTTGCGCCGACTGAACACCCCAGACTCCCCCCCAACCTGTAAGGCCGGCGTCCGTCGTGATCACTATCCAGTAAACCGGAAGAAATGACTTCCCGGCCATTAGAGCCGGTGCTGTCAGCCACCATACCAGGGATCTCCTGACTATGTGGCTCACTCGGATTTGATAATCCAGAGATGATGGACATCTGTTCCATCTGGAAAGAACTTCCTTCTGTAACACTCGAGTGTGGTATTGAGCATATGGAACCGCCTCGAAGGAGGCTACCCTGAGGCCCAACACTCGCATGCAAAAAACAGAGTGACGACCAATTCCTGGAAGTCAGCTGCCGTACTGCAGCCTGGAGGGTCTGCAACTTCTCCACAGGGAGCAATACCTTTGCCTCTGAAGAATCCAGAATCAACCCCAGGTACCCTAGGCGTTGAGTGGGCACCAATACTGACTTTTGTGTGTTTAGTATCCAACCACAGTCTCGAAGAGTCTGACAGGTAATGGACACGCTTACCTCTAATTCTGAGCTTGAAGGGGCCTTCAGCAGAAGGTCGTATAAGTAGCCTGTGATAGCGATACCCCGCTGTCTTAGAAGTGCCAGAATCGGAGCGAGCACCTTGGTGAACGTCCTGGGTGCTGAGGCAAGGCCCAACGGGAGGGCCACAAACTGGTAGTGGTCCTTCCCGATAGCAAAATCGCAGAAACCTCTGGTGTCTGGAGTATATGGGGACATGCAGGTATGCGTCCTTGATGTCCAAGGAGGCCAGAAAGTCACCCGGATGGAGAGCCGTGACTACAGATCGAACCGACTGCATCCGAAAACTTTGTACCTTCACAAGCAATTGAGGGCTCTGAGATCCAAGCTTGGATGAACCCCCTCCTTCTTCGGCACAATGAACAGATTTGAGTAAAAACCCTGTTCCAGTTCTGGAACTGGAATAACTACCCCGCGTTCCAGTAGACCCTGGACCGCCCCATACAGGGCCTCCCGACGGGTCGGTAGTAGCTGGAGATTGGAGGTGTTGAATCTGTCCGGTGGACAAGAGAGAAACTCTATCTTGTAGCCTGAGGAGATTACTTCGCAAACCCACCTGTCGGAGATTAGTGCTGTCCATTGAGTCGCGAATTTGCGAAGACGTCTCCCCACCCGAGAGCTGGGTGGGGGTGGAACTTCATGCGGACGCAAATTTGTCCGCAGGCTTATTGGGTATGCGGGACCAGGGACGCTTTTGTCCTTGGGCAGGCGCTTTATCGGCCTGGGGTCTTTTCCCTGTCGCCCTAGGGGGACTGAAAAACCACTTGTGTGCAGTAAAGGAGGGCCCTTGCCCTTGGCGTGGCCCCTTACCCTTGCTAATTTGGAGAAGCAAAGTGCTTTTACTTCCCGTGGCATCCTTGATGATGTCATCCAGAGAAGCCCCAAAAAGTCTGTCGCCCTTAAAAAGGCAGATCCAACAGGGCTTTCTTGGAAGTCTGGTCCGCAGACCAGCCTTTTAGCCAGATCAGGCAGCGTATTGCTACTGCATAAACCGAAGTTTTAGACAGCAGGGGAATAGTATTCATGTCTGACTCGCAGACAAACCTAAGGCCCTGGACCAACAGGTCGGCCAATGTTATCTCATCAGGAGGATCATCTCGCTCCTTAACCCCTGGAGTAGCAATCTTGCCCATTCAGTAAGTGTGTGAGACACTAGGGCCCCCGCCAATGCCGGGCGTACTGCCGAGCCTACCACTGAGTATAGGTAGCAAGCGAGTGCTTCAGCCTTCTTATCCACAGGGTCCTTGAAAACAGGAGCCCCTTCTACAGGAATTGCGGTGGCTCTATTAAGTCTGGACACCGGAGGGTCCACTATAGGGGGGAGAGGTCCATTTCTTCAGAAAACTCTCCTCAAAAGGGGTACCGTACCGCAAACCTCTTTGGGGCTGTAAAGACCCTCAGTGGGTTCTCCCATTCCTTGTATAAGAGTTTATCAAAAGACACACAAGGGAACACCTTAGCAGTGCGGGCAGGTCTATGAAACGCAAGTGGACCGGAGTCTCTGCTGCTTCTGCAGTATTTTCCAATTTTAGCATATCCCGCACTGCAGTAATAAGGTCAGATACCAAAGCCGTCTCGCGTACTGACCTGGACTTGGAGTCATTCTCACTGTCCGGTCACGGTCTGCAGTCTCTGATGCGTCAGAATCTGGGCCCCGAGCCGTAGCTGGACCTGGTTCTGCACCAGAATTATCCCCAGAAGCTTGCAGGGGATGGGGCGTTTACTACCCCCTGTATTCCCGTGTGCTGCTTCCACCCTCGAAGCAAACGCCTCTAGGATTGCAGTCATAGCGTTCATAGACACCTCAGGGGCACCAGCTGCTAAATCTGGTGTTTCAGGGGAGAAGACATCTGGCTCAGATGCCATGCTGACCACACGCTGACACTCACAGGGCTCCAGGCAAGATATCAATAGGCCACCCTCCTGTGCTGCAGAGAGGCCGGGTCACCCAGAGGACTCACCACCCTGGATAGGTACTGCTATGCTGCGCCTGTGATGCTGTCCCCCTGCTGCTGTGTCAGTCTGCTTCTTTTATCAGCACTTCATGTGTGAATTTTCGCGCCAGTGTAATGCACCCTAGAGGCCGGAGGCTCTCGAAAAATGGTTGCCAAAAACGTCTGTATGGAAGATAATGTGGGCTCTAAGAAAATGGCCGCCGACAGAAGATAGAGGTCAAGCAGCCATAGCCCACAAAAAGATGGCCGCCGAACTGCAATATCTGCATACAGGGTGGACAAACATGGCCGCCGATCAGCTGATAGGGGCCAGTGGGTGTGGCCGAACCACAGGAAGATGGCCGCCGGGCAGTCACAAGAGGCCAACCTTGGCATGGACCACCTCAAAATGGCCGCCGACAGCATGGAGGAGGAAGAACACAAACACAGGTAAGAAAAAATGACATTTCTTTTAAATGTTAGTTACAGCCAGCCCCGCTCCAGTGGGACCCCCTAGGTGACCCCCAGCACCCAGCAACCTTTAGCTAGAAGCCCAGGGAGGAGGGAAAGGCAGGGAGAGAGGGAAGAAAGGGGCCACAACCACTTACTTGATCTCTCCAGGAATGTCCAGCTAAATCACCCAGCCGAGGCAGGGGAGTTTTACTTACCTATCCTGCATGTATTCTGCTGGAAGACATTCCAAACAGATCATCGTCCGCGCACGGAAGGTGACTGTTGGCCAGGCATGCTGTGATTGGACCCAGAAGGGATGATCATATGTATGCCCTGGAGCATGACGCTCACCGGACAGGCTGCTGCGACTCGGCCGTAAGGTCAGCCGAAGCTGAGCGGTCCGATGCAAGCCTTGGAGCGAAAGCTCACCGGCCAGGCTGCTGCGACTCGGCCGTAAGGTCAGCCGAAGCTGAGCGGTCCGATGCAGGCCCTGGAGCGTAAGCTCACCGGCCACCCGTGGAGCGACGGGCATGTCGTGGAAAACCCAGCGCGTAGCTAGGGTCGGCACACGCTCGATGGCCGAAACTGGGGAGACTACAAGGATCGAGGATCCAGCCTGTCACCCAGTCGGCAGTTGATCGAAGATCGCAGGAAACAACAAATGTAGCAAAAAAAAAAAAATATATATATATATATATATCTTTTTTCCCTGGACCAATGGGCCCGAAGGGAGCCATGTCCTACTCCTTGCTAGACAGAAAAAAACTGATCTGCGAAGATGCAGACTGAGAGGGTATACCCAGAGGGTCCGCCCCCTGGGCGGTACTGTAGAAGGTGTGATGCAACACTTTTTACAAGCTTTTCTGCCTAGTCACTCCTAATTAACGGATAATACCCACTTTGTCAATAGAGAAGCTGTGTCGGTCCATGGACGAAAGAGTAAATGCGTTTGAAAAATCGCTGCGCAAATACTGTGTGGAAAAAAAAAATGCAACACCCACTATTTTAATCTGTAGGGCCTTTGCTTTAAAAATATATATAATGTTTGGGGGTTCAACATAATTTTCTTGCAAAAAAAAAAATGTTTTCATGTAAAACAAAAAGTGTCAGAAAGGGCTTTGTCTTCAAGTGGTTAGAAGAGTGGATGATGTGTGACATAAGCCTCCTAATGTTGTGCATAAAAATGCCAGGACAGTTCAAAACCCCCCCAAATGACCCCATTTTGGAAAGTAGACACCTCAAGCTATTTGCTGAGAGGCATGTTGAGCCCATTGAATATTTTTTTTTTTTCCAAGTGATTGAATGACAAAAAGGAAAAAAAAAAAAAAAAATGTACAAAAAGTTGTCACTAAATTATATATTGCTCAAACATGCCATGGTTATATGTGGAATTGCACCCCAAAATACATTCCGTTGCTTCTCCTGAGTACGGGGATACCACATGTGTGAGACATTTTGGGAGCCTAGCCGCGTACAGGACCCCGAAAACCAAGCACCGCCTTCAGGATTTCTATGGGTGTAAATTTTTGATTTCACTCCTCACTGCCTATCACAGTTTCGGAGGCCATGGAATGCCCAGATGGCACAAAACCCCCCCAAATGACCCCATTTTGGAAAGTAGACACCCCAAGCTATTTGCTGAGAGGTATGTTGAGTATTTTGCAGATCTCGCTTTTTGTCACAAAGTTTTAAAAATTGAAAGAAAAAAAAAAAAAAATATGTCTTTCTTCATTTTCAAAAACAATTGAGAGCTGTAAAATACTCACCAAGCCTCTCGGCAAATAGCTTGGGGTGTCTACTTTCCAAAATGGGGTCATTTGTGGGGGTTTTGGGCTATCTTGGCATTTTATGGCCTTCAAAACTGTGATAGGTAGTGAGGAGTGAAATCAAAAATTTGTGCCCTTAGAAATCCTGAAGGCGGTGCTTGGTTTTCGGGGGCCCGTACGCGGCTAGGCTCTCAAAAAGTCCCACACATGTGGTATCCCCATACTCAGGAGAAGCAGCCAAATGTATTTTGGGGTGCAATTCCGCATATAACCATGGCATGTTTGAGCAATATATCATTTAGTGACAACTTTTTGTACATTTTTTTTTTCTTTTTGTCATTATTCAATCACTTGGGACAAAAAAAAATATTCAATGGGCTCAACATGCCTCTCAGCAATTTCCTTGGGGTGTCTACTTTCCAAAAAGGGGTCATTTTGGGGGGTTTTGTGCCATCTTGGCATTTTATGGCCTTCAAAACTGTGATAGGTAGTGAGGAGTGAAATCAAAAATTTATGCCCTTAGAAACCTTGAAGGCGGTGCTTGGTTTTTGGGGTCCCGTACGCGACTAGGCTCCCAAAAAGTCCCACACATGTGGTATCCCCGTACTCAGGAGAAGCAGCAGAATGTACTTTGGGGTGTAATTTCACATATGCCCATGGCATGTGTGAGCAATATATCATTTAGAGACAACTTTGTGCAAAAAAAATAAAGTTTGTCATATTCCCGCAACTTGTGGCAAAATATAAAATATTCCATGGACTAATCATGCCTCTCAGTAAATAGCTTGGGGTGTCTACTTTCCAAAATGGGGTCATTTGGGGGGGTTTTGTGCTATTTTGGCATTTTATGGCCTTCGAAACTGTGATAGGTAGTGAGGAGTGAAATCAAAAATTTACGCCCTTAGAAATCCTGAAGGCGGTGCTGGGTTTCCGGGGTCCCGTACGTGGCTAGGCTCCTAAAAAGTCCCACACATGTGGTATCCCCGTACTCAGGAGAAGCAGCAGAATGTATTTTGGGGTGCAATTCCACATATAACCATGGCATGTGTGAGCAATATATCATTTAGTGACAACTTTTTGTAATTTTTTTATTGTCATTATTCAATCACTTGGGACAAAAAAAAAATATTCAATGGGCTCAACATGCCTCTCAGCAATTTCCTTGGGGTGTCTACTTTCCAAAATGGGGTCATTTGGGGGTGTTTTGTACTGCCCTGCCATTTTAGCACCTCAAGAAATGAGATAGGCAGTCATAAATTTAAAGCTGTGTAAATTCCAGAAAATGTACCCTAGTTTGTAGACGCTATAACTTTTGCGCAAACCAATAAATATACGCTTATTGACATTTTTTTTTACTAAAGACATGTGGCTGAATACATTTTGGCCTAAATGTATGACTACAATTGAGTTTATTCGATTTTTCTTATAACAAAAAGTAGAAAATATCATTTTTTTTTCAAAATTTTCGGTCTTTTTCCGTTTATATCGCAAAAAATAAAAATCGCAGAGGCAATCAAATACCATTAAAAGAAAGCTCTATTTGTGGGAAGAAAAGGACGCATATTTCGTTTGGGTACAACATTGCATGTCCGCACAATTTACAGTTAAAGCAGCGCAGTGCAAAATTCTGAATTCACCTCTGGTCCTTTAGCTACCAAATGGTCCGGGGCTTAAGTGGTTAAAGTGGCTGTAAACCCACATTTCATAGTTTATACAATCCTTCTGGGCTCCCAAGGATATGTCCGTGTGTGTGTGTGTGTGTGTGTGTGTGTGTGTGTTTTAATATAATAAGCCGTACTTTACCTCATCTCAGAGGACCGCTCACGTGACCGCCTCTCCTCTTACTCTCTGACATATGCAGCAGGCGGGGCCGAGATTCCCCCGCTGATGTCAGTCTGTAGGGGAAGAGGAGAGCGCTGGCGGGTCCACGTGAGCGCCGATCGGTGCTCCGAGATGAGGTAAAAGTAGTACTTTTGATAACAGAAAACAAACACTCCTGCGCACGAGTTGATCGTCAAGCAATCAATAGTTTGTAACGATGACACTGGTTTTGCTGCCCTTCATGGATAGGGGTATCCTGGTAGTAAACGAAAAGAAAAAGAACAAGGGTGCACCAGCCTAGTGTATTATCGTTCAGATAAATTTATTTAAAAACAATGTTAAAAGCTACTCACAAAAGTAGTAGGAAGGTTCGCAATGAACAAGTAGTTCCATAGGTGGCTGCAGCATGTAGAACCCAAAACGCACTCCAACCGATCATGAAGGACGTGATAGAAGTCACTGCCGGCAGTGACTTCCATCACGTCCTTCATGATCAGTTGGAGTGCGTTTTGGGTTCTACATGCTGCAGCCACCTATGGAACTACTTGTTCATTGCGAACCTATTACTTTTGTGAGTAGCTTTTAACATTGTTTTTAAATAAATTTATCCTAACGATAATACACTAGGCTGGTGCGCCCTTGTTCTTTTTCTTTTCGTAAGGTAAAGGAAGACCTGTTTTAATAAAACACACGGGGACATATCCTTAGGAAACCAGGAGGATTGTATAAATTATGAAAATGTTATGTCAGCAGCAGGGGGGGGGGTCCCCTGACACAGGAGCAGACAGGCAGAGAGGGGGAAGAGGACGACAGGAAAGACACGGATGACAAAGGAAGGTAAGCTGACTACGGCTCAGAAACCACGATACACTGCGGTCAGCTTACAGGGGGGAGGGTATAGCCAGGCAGGATCAGCCAGGTTTTTTTTTTAGGTGTTACAGGGGGTCAAATGACACAGCACAAGCACTGTGCTGTATAACATGCTTTAAGGGAACAAACGTTTAAGTTAACAAACACATTAAATATTCTCCCAGAGTACTGAATATAAAAAAGCAAAAAAAAAAACAAAACAAAAAAAAAAAAAAACAGAAGGGATTCGAATATTTCCCCACCATCTAAAGCTCAAAGTAATGAAAAAATGCTTGGGCTAGGAGTTTCACTTTAAAAACAATACTACAACGCTGTAATAAACAGGAATTGAATTTTTCTTCTGTGATGAAAATGTTATTGTAAGCAACAATGATCTAACTGGCTATCAAGACTGATGGTAGAATAGCTTGTAATTTACAACTTTAAAAACAAGTGCTCAAAAATACCAAACATTCATAAAGTGGGAAGAAAAAATGCTTTAAAAATAGGGATACGTCACCTGGTCGGCCTGTCCGGTTGGCTGCGTTCTTATTGCTGCCAATGCTATCTCCCCTGGTCAGGATCGAAATGCCACTAAAGCTGCTGGCTTTGGTTACTGGAGGACGCATATTGCGGCAGGAACCATCAGAGTCTGTGCTGCTCCAAGGTCTTGGATCCAGAGATTTCAGTTCACTTTCGGTACTGCTCTGTCGACTACCAGAGCCTCTATTCAGAAAGTCTCTGTTGCCTCTACAGGTAAAAACAACGGAAGCATTAAAGTATCTATTAATCGTACTCCTTTAATTTCTGCAGTAAGGCAGGTATTTTTAAATAACAGGGAAATGAAAACTAATATTGTGCATAAGGGATAAATATTTTCTGAAACAGCTGTAGAAAAGTTAATCTGGTTGCCAAGCGTCACACCGAAACTGTTTTTTTTTTACAGAAAAGCCTCACTATGCTTTTTGATTTGATGGTCGGACAGGGAAGACTACGAGGATACCAGTGTACCCAACCTGTTGCCCAGCCGACAGTTGATTGAAGGTCTCAAAAATAAAATAATAAAATTCCTAAAGGAATAAAAATTAAAAGTAAAATCTTACAGGAGACTGGCTCCTGAGAGAGCCACGTCTTCTCCTTCTGCTAGGCAGAAAAAAAACTCAGGCTGCAAGTGGGGAGGGTAATGTCCGGAGGGACCGCCCCCCCCTGGGTGGGGCTGTTCAGCTCTGGTTTTGTTCTAGAATGTTTCTAACATCTAACATTCTGCCTAGGTCTTCTCCTGCAAGCAGGGACATATACCCACACGTAAACAGTATGAGAGCTGTGTCAGTCCATGGACGATAAGAGCCCATGGGCTGTCCTCAGTCAGTATATAACAACCTCCCTGCTCTAGGTATTCAGTTTAGTAGCAAGCAGTAATAGAAGTATCAAACTCCATAGAGAGCTGTGTCCATTAAACTCTTTCGTTCAACAGACACAGCGCCTCCTTAATCTTGACCATTGGGACCTTCAAAAGCGGTGGCAAAAAAATAAATAAATGAGTGGTGGGTATTATAACCCAAGGCTAACCACAAGAGCCCTAACCAGGACATAGGAGCCCCATCTAAAAAAAAAATAAAAAATCTGAAGCAAAAAAACACCCCTCAACACCCCCTGCAAAACCTTGTGGCCAAAAGAAGCAATTGCAGATGCCAAAATATCTACTTTACAGAATTTAGTGAAGGTATGCACTGACGACCAAGTGGCCGCCTTGCAAATCTGTGATATTGACGCTGGATGCCAGCTCCTTGAATGAAGGTATGAACTAAGGAGTGAGTGGCTAGGGGGTCGCTGAAAGAAGACTGCCAGGGCAGACACCTGGCCCTTGATAGTACTCAAGGCCAACTTCTGCTCAACGCTCCGTTGAAGAAAAGCTAAAATCCGAGCCACAGAAAAGGATCGAGGATGTACGCCAATCGACTTTCATCAAGAAATGTATGCCTTCCACAAAACGATGATATATCTTACTACTTCCTCGCCTTCATAGTAGGGATCACTGATCCCGACAGATCTCCATCTCTCAGTACCTGGCTTTCATTGGCTAGGTCAATAAAACCAGTTACTGTAAAGCAGGATGGAAGCTCAGCCCTCGGTACAACTGGTCCACTTTGAGAGGTAGATTCCAAGGGACGTTTACGGCCACCAGAATAATGACCAGAAGACTTTCATTCTCGGTCCTTTGCAGGCACCGCAGAAGAGGAAGGTGTTGGCCCCGCAGTGGCACTAGGACGGCTGCAGCGTCTACCAGAGGAACCACAAGTCTGTTACTTCCTGTTGAACTGAACCTGCTGATAGAAACTGACGTTTGAGAAGAAAACGACTAACCTGATCAGCATTCACTCCAGAGTCAGACCCAGGTAACTACATTTCCTGGACGGGGCTAGAGGGGCTCTTGGGTAATTCAGACATCACACAAACCTTTACAGAAATTATACCCACACAAGGAGACACATGGCCTCCCAAAGTGGACGAACTGACCCCCCTTCTTTGGTACCCCCAAAAGGTTCAATTTGTGGACCACCTTGATGCTCACGAAGGACGTCCATTAATCTGGAAACCAGGAAAAATGTCCCCCCCACCCCAGCAATGGGTGAGGGCAGACCTTCATGCTGAAGTAGTCTTGTTAGTGAATCTGGAAATGCCTGCTCTAGGCTTACCAGATCAAGATTGCTTGGAACTTCCCGGGGAAGACTTGAAAAAGCTGTTTCCTTTATCTGCAGTCCCGGGGAGCCCGAAATAATTTCTTATGGGCTGAGAAGGAAGGCCCTCGTCTGCGACGAGGCTCCCTCCCTTCCCTAGATGGAGGCAGGAAGGTACTCTTCCCCCCTGTGACACCCTTAATGATGTCATCCAGGGTAGTCCCAAATAGGCGGTCGGTCGCCTTGAAAGGGCAGATCAATGAGAGCTTTCTAAGAGGCTTGGTATGCCGACCAATTAAGCCACAGCACACGTCTAATCACCACTGCTGAAACAAAGCTTGGACAGCACAGGAGCTGCATCCAAGGCTGCATCGCAAATATACTGCAGCCTATGGACCAAATCAACATAAGCAGTGGGAACCTGCTCACTACCCAGCCCCCGGAGCAAAAGCTTGGCCCATTTAGTTCAGGTCGGCGACACCAGTGCCAAGGCCACGATGGGTGGTAATGCCAAACCAGCCATAGTAAACATGCTGCGTGCCAAAGCCTTTGCTTTCCTGTCAGCCGGGTCCTTAAAGGACGGGGATTCTTCTACTGGGATCATGGTTGTTTTATTCAACCTGGAAACAGGAGGGTAAACCACTGGTGAGGTAGTCAACTTTTTTAAAAGTGATTCTTCAAAGGGGTAGCATACTGAGAAACGTTTGGGGACCAAAAAGGGTAACTTTGGTTGTTCCCATTTCTTTTAGGTAAACCTATCAAAATGAGCAAGATGGGGAAACACCTTTGGTGTACGAGGTGACTTATGCGTACCAAAGGACACAGCCACATCCGTCAGCTGCATCCTTCAACTTTAGAGTCTCCCGCACCACAGTAACAAGTGCGTCCACCAGCGCTTTTTCACTGGCTGCTGAGACCACAGAGGAAACCAAGAAAAATGGCCGTCGTGATGTCATCGGACCTCCCAAACATGGCCGCCGGCCGTTTGACATGCTGAAGCATGCTGCCAGGATCCTCTCTGTGCCCTCAACATCACTCACCCTCTGCCAAGGGACGCCCCTCCAAAAAAGGTACTGTACTTCACCAGGCAGGGTAAACACTTCAGGGGACTGTTGTGCACTCTACACCGCCCAAGGCACTTTAGTATGGAAGGAGGGATCCTTCAGGCAGGTCCGACCATCCCTAGAGGGTACCTGCATCCACCCTAAACCACACAAAGGGGAAAGGCAGACTTTACTTACCGATCCATGATGCGGGTGACCCTCCAGACAGAACTCCTCGCCACCGCAGTGGGGGAGCTGTCTGATAAGGGCCCGGTCGTATGCAACCCTGCGAGACTTTTGACTGGAGGGCCAGCCTCTGTCCTTTGAGGCTATGTCGCGGCCGACATAGCGCATAGCTGCGATCTGCACGTACTCACTGGCTGGGCAGGGAAGACCACTGGATCTAGATTATCCCATCGCCCAGCAGCCCAGCAGTTGATTGTAGATCTTCCAGGAGAAAATACATGGAAGAAAGACAAAAAGTAAAACTTTGCTAGGACCACAAGATCCAAGCAAGGAGCTAGGTCCCTACTCCTAACTAGACAGAAATAAACCAAATACCTAGAGCGGGGGGGGGGGGGTATATACTGACTGAGGACACCCCATGGGTGTAGCCAGGTGTTTTTTGTTCTACCTAGTCCTACTCCTGCGGAGGCGATAGAACCCAATTGTCAAGATTAAGGAGGCGCTGTGTCCATTGATGAACAAAAGAGAAATTTCTTTATATCCACAACATTTTTCCCCTATCCCAAATGTTCCGCCATCCTGTCATTCACAAGGATATAATCTTGAAATAATCATAACGCTCTGAAAATAAGTTTAAAATGGTGAAAACTGAAGCTGCTACATGCCGTTACCCAGAAATTAGTATTAAAGGAGAAACAAAAGCACTGTTAAAATCACAACAATGGATGAGTATTACATTGGTACTGGGAAGGGGCAATGCATTTGATTCTTGTAATGATAAACACCGCTTAAAAAGCTTTAAAATATATTTGCAAAGATCTGGGTACCGAAAAACATGCACAGAAAAAGCATTTCATCCACTTTCTCACCAATATAGACATTAATTCAATAGTTTATTGCAGTGTTTGGTAAAGTGTGAACATGAACTAACAAGTGGCACATGCTCTCTATAATCACTTTCACAATATCTTCATAAGGAGAACCTGTCACCTGCCCATGTTGTCATATAGGGGGCGTGTTAGTTACCATTTAACAGCTATAAAGTAAAAAAAAAAAAAAAATTGTAGAAGAGAAAAAATAAAGAAAAGCAGCCCAATTACCCCTGCACATGAGACCATGTGTTTGTAAACATCAAATGCACCGAACATGAGGCAATGTTGCAAATGACGGAGTGACAGCAATAATTATAGAGCAATCACTCACCGTTAACTCTAAACGTATATCCTGTAAAGGCTTTTAAAGCGTCACCTTTGAAAAGAAGACAGGGGTGGAGATGGAGGACTCAGGAAAAAAAAATGATCAGGGCTAAGTATGGCATGCTTACTATTTAAAAAAAAAAATGAATAAAAGCTTTACAATCACTTTAACAAAATTGAAATTAACATCTTTATCCCAATTAACACACCACCTTATTTAACCATCAAGATTGCCGTTTAGTGGGCAAGTATTGACTATAGTCTTCAGTCTCGCCACAAAAATAAGATTTTTTGTACTCACCGTAAAATCCTTCTCCGAGTTCATGGACTGACACAGCTTCCAATTGACAAGTGGGTATTATCCGTTATTTAGGAGCGACTAGGCAGAAAAAAAGACTTGTAAAAAAAGTGTTGCATCACACCTTCTACAGTACCGCCCAGGGGGCGGACCCCCGGGTATATCCCCTCACTCTGCATCTCGCAGATCAGATTGTCAAAAAGCAGTACAAACTTAAAAAGGAGGGGTGGGTGCTGTGTCGGTCCATGAACTCAGAGAAAAGGATTGTACGGTGAGTACAAAAAACCCTATTTACTCTTTTGTTCATGGACCGACACAGCTTCCAATTGACAAGTGGGACGTCCCAAAGCAGTGTCAAAACGAGGGGTGGTAACAGCATAAAGTAAACTTCACCCCAAACACAAAAAACAGCACTCTTCCAATGGAGGAGTTGCAACTCTTAACAGCCGCCTGCAAAAACGCACCTACATCAACCTTGTAGAATTTTGTGAAAGTGTGAGCGGACGACCAAGTCGCCGCTTTACATGATTGAGAAACAGACGCTTGATGTCGGAAAGCCCAAGAGGCACCTATTGCCCTGGTCGAATGCGCTGTGACAGGAAAGGGGGGCGCTTGACCCTTTAAGGTGTAGGCCTGGATTACTATCTGTCAGATCCATCTAGAGACGGTGGCCGATGAGGCTGCTAGGCCCTTCTTGGGACCAGCCACTAAAACAAACTGAGTCTGACTTCCGGAACAGGGAAGTAGCAGATGGGTATACTCTCAAAGCTCGGACAACGTCCAAGGAACGCAACGCCGACTCCTTAGGATTCGACAGATGAGGACACAAGGATGGAAGTACAATGTCCTTGTTGAGCTGAAAAACCGAAACGACTTTCGGAAGAAAGGAAGGCTGTGGCTGCAGCACCACCTTATCCTTGTGGAAGATCAGATAGGGAGCCTTGCAGGACAAGGCTGCCAGCTCAGAAACTCGTCTAACTGACGTAACAGCCGCCAAAAAGACTACTTTCTGAGAAAGTGTCAATAAGGGAATATCCCTAATATTCTCAAACGGTGACTTCTGAAGCACAGAGAGGACCAGGTTCAAGTCCCATGGAGGTAGCGGGGGACGGACCGGAGGAGCCACATGTCGAACCCCCTGCACAAACGTACTCACGAGAGAGAGTGAGCCGCCAGGGGTCGCTGAAAAAAGACAGCCAGGGCAGATATCTGCCCCTTAATAGTACTTAAGGCAAGCCTTTGGTCCACCCCATGCTGTAAAAACAGCAGGATTCTGGAAACCAAATAAGTACGTGGATGCCACTTCATTTCCTCACACATGGAAATGTAGGTCTTCCAAGTGCGATGATAAACCTTCCTAGAGGATGGCTTCTGAGCACTTCTCATAGTAGAGATTACTGAATCTGACAGGCCCCTGTCTCTCAGTTCCTGGTTCTCAATAGCCCTGCCATTAAAGCCAGAGACTGTAAAGCAGGACGGAGTATGGGACCTTGCGATAGCAGGTCCTTCCGTAGAGGTGGACGCCAGGGGACGTCTGCTACCAGACGTACTAGGTCGGCGTACCAAGGACGCTGAGGCCAATCTGGAGCGATCAGAAACCTTGGAATTCTCGCTACCTCTGTTCTGCGAGGCAGATGGGAGCCTCATGGGAGGGAAGGCCTAGATCAGCCGATACTGACCCCACGATGTTACTAACGCATCCGTTGCGTCTGCCCCTGGGTCCTTTGACCGGGCCACAAACCTCAATACCTCCCGATGGAGTCGGGACGCCAAAAGATATGTATGTGGCGTGCCCCTTTCTTTAGCAGAGGAGCTGGAACCCCTCCGGGGGTAAGGACCCTTCTCCCTGGTCCAGCATTTGGCGACCCAGGTAGTTCGCCTGCCAATACTTCACCCCCGGAATGTGCACGGCCGACAGTGCCGGTACGCTCCTTTCTGCTCACCTCAGGCTGCGAGCGACCTCCGATGCTGCAGCTGAGCTTCTTGTTCCTCCCCGATGATTGACATCTGCCACTGCTGTGGCGTTGTCTGACTGGATCCTGACTGGACGTCCTTGCAGCCTCTGAAACCATCTGAAGAGGCGCCGCCTGATCGTCCGGAGTTTCAGGACCTTGATCGGCAGACGGGCTCCTGTAAGGCTGGCGTCCGTCGTGTTTACAATCCAATGAACAGGAAGGAATGACCACCCGGCCAAGAGAGCCAGTGATGTCAGCCACCCTATGAGGGATCTCCTGACTAGGTGGCTTACCCGGATTAGATAATCCAGAGATGGGCATCTGTTCCATCTGGACAGAACCTGATTCTGAAACACTCGAGTGTGATCTTGAGCATATGGGACCGTCTCGAAGGAGGCTACCTCTGAGGAATCCAGAATCAACCCCAGATACACTAGGCGTCGAGTCTGCACCAATACTGACCTTTGCGTGTTTTATACCCAACTACAGTCTCGGAGAGTCCGATTATTATGAGTTATGGACACGCTTACCTCTAATTCTGAGCTTGAAGGGGCCCTCAGAAGGTGGTCGTCCTAGTAGCCTATGATAGCGATGCCCCTCTGTCTTAGAAGGGGCAGACACGGGTCGAGCTCTAGAAATGGCTTGTAACCTGAGATCACTTCGCAAACCCACTGGTCGGAGATCAGAGATGTCCACTGAGTCGCAAATTTGCAAAGACTTCCCCCCCCACCCGAGAACTGGGTGGGGGCGGACCTTCATGCGGACGCAGATTTGTCCGCAGGCTTGTTGGCCTTGCGGGACCAAGAACGTCTTTGTCCTTGAGCAGACGTTTTGTCGGCCAGGGGTCTTTTTTCTGTCACCATAAGCGGACGAAAAAAATGCTTGCGTGCAGCAAAGGAGGGCCCTTGCTGTGGTCTCTTACCATTTATGGTTTGAGGAAGCAATGTGCTTTTACCTCCTGTGGCATCCTTGATGTCACCTAGAGAGGCTCCAAAAAGTCTGTCGCCCTTAAAGGGCAGATCCAACAGAGCCTTTTTGGAAGCCTGGTCCGCAGACCAGCCCTTTAGCCAGATCAGGCGGCGTATAGCTACCGCATAAACCAAAGCTTTGGACAGCAAGGGGATAGTGTACATGTCGGACTCACAGACAAACTTAAGGCCTTGTACCAACTGGTCGGCCAACGTTATCTCATTAGGAGCATTTTGCTCCTTTAACCACTGGAGCAGCAATTTTGCCCACTCAGTAAGTGTCTGAGACACCAAGGCCCCCGCCAATGCCGGGCGCACCGCTGAGCCTACCACTGTGTATAGGTAGCGAGTGAGTGAGTGCTTCAGCTTTTTTATCCACAGGGTCCTTAAAAACAGGAGCCCCTTCCACTGGAATTGTGGTAGCTTCATTAAGTCTGAACACCGAAGGGTCCACTATTGGGGGAGAGGTCCATTTCTTCAGAAAATTCTCCTTAAAGGGGTTCCGTACCGCTAGATTCCTTGGAGGCGTAAAAACCCTTGATGGGTTCTCCCACTCCTTGTATAAGAGCTTATCAAAATAAGACACACCAGGAAACACCTTAGTAGTGCGGGTAGGTTTACGGAATCCAAAGGCGATCGGAGTCTCTGCTGCATTCTCCAATTTTAGCGTATCCCGCACTGCAGTAATAAGGTCAGATACCAAAGCCTTTTCGCGTACTGGCCTGGACTTGGAGTCATTCTCACTGTCCGCTTGCTCCCGGTCTGCAGTCACTAATGCATCAGAATCCGGGCCATGAGCCATAGCTGGGCCTGCATCAGAATAATCCCCGGAAGATTGCCAGGGACGGGAGCGTTTACTACCCCCCGTGTTCCCGTGTGCTGCTTCCACCCTGGCAGCAAAAGCCTCTAGGATTGCCGTCATAGCGTCCATAGGAACCTCAGGGGCACTAGCCACCAAATTAGGTGTTTTAGGGGGAAAAACGTCTGCTTCAGACACCATGCTGACCCACGCGCTGACACTCACAGGGCTCCAGGCAAGGTATCAATAGGCCAACCTCCTAACTGATACAGAGATGCAGGGTCTCCCGGAGGACTTACCACCCTTGGAATGGTACTGCTATGCTGCCGTGTGCTGCGCCTGTGATGCTATCCCACCGCTGTCTGTGTCAGTCTGATTCTTATCAGCGTCTTCTGTGAAAATTTGCACCAGAGAATGCATACTAGAGGCCGGAGACTACCGCAAAATGGACGCCAAGCGGCTGTATATAACAATGTGGGCTCTAAGAAAATGGCCGCCGGGCCTGAATAGAGAGGCAAAAATGGCCGTGGACCACAACAAAATGGCCGCCGAGCGGCAGTATATACATACAGGCGAGAATCCTAAGAAACATGGCCGCCGAACAGTCTAAAGCCCCGTACACACGGTCGGACTTTTGGCCAACAAACTTCATTTTGAGCAAGTTGGACCAACAATCCGACCATGTGTACGCTCCATCGGACAAACTTTGTTTTATTTTTGGTTTTCATCGGACAAAAGTTCGGTCTGCAAACGGACAAACTTTTGGCCAACAAAAGTCCGATGGAGCAAAGTCCGACCGTGTGTACAGAAAACCATCGGACTTTTGTCCGATGGACAAAACAAATAATGTTAAAATCAACCAACAATATCAGAAGTTGACCAAAGGGTCGCGGTAAAGAGCAGAAAAACCACGCAATGTTGGAAGAAGTTTTGGGAAAGTTTGCAGAAAAGTCCTGTGGTGTGTATGATATGGGTGTTCCCGGCCAAATACGTTTGGACAAAAATCCGCGGAAAAGTCAGATGGAAGTCCGACCGTGTGTACGAGGCTTAACTGTTTAATTTTTATGTTACTCATTGTGTTCTCTAGGTTGACCCACCTTTTTTCATTTTTTCTTTTAGTCCATTCCACTACTCGTGATAACACTACCGCGTTGTAATATTATTTAATGTCAAGTACTGCTAGTCTCCCTTGTTTTTTGCCGTTTTAATACTGAAAGTGCAATTCTAGGTTTTTTGTTTAGCCATATAAATTTCCATATTATAGTTATTAGCGCCTTAAAGTAACATTGTGGTAATGCTATCGGTAACATCTGAAACTTGTACATAATTTTCGGCAACAATATCATCTTCAAGGCGCTAATCCTGCCGAACCAGGATAAAGGTCTATTTATTATTCTTTTTATTTTGTTTTTTATTCCATTCAGCAGGGGTATTTAATTGATTTTATATATTGTCTTCATAGAATTTGTTTGTTTTATTCCTAGGTACTTTAAAGTGGAGTTCCACCCTGAAAATTGAGTTTACCAAAAATCAAAAAAAAAATAAAAAATTTTTCTTTACTTACCAGAAATAGCGGTTGCTATGCGGAAGTTCCTAATCTGCCTCTTCATCCTCCGCGGCTGGTCGTCTTCCTCGTCCTACTCGCGGTGTCTTCTGGTGAATGGGGAGCGCTGCCTTCTGGGAACTGTGTGTATCCCAGAGAGCAGCTGGCCCATTCACAAAGCGCCACGCAACTCACGCATGCGCAGTAGGAAACGGGTAGTGAAGCCACAAGGCTTCACTGCCTGTTTCCCTTAGTGAGGATGGCGGCGCGGGGACCTGCCGCGATCGAGCGATCGGCCTCGGGGGGCCCGACTTTGTGGGCGCCTAGGACAGGTAAGTGGCCTTAATAAAAGTCAGCAGCTACAGTGTTTGTAGCTGCTGAATTAAAAATAAAAATTGCGGGTGGAACCCCGCTTTAACTTTCTTCCATGGAAATTGGAATTCTTTCTGCAGGGCCCGTTCTTCCTGTTTACTTACATTGATATTCAGAATCTCAGATTTAGTTAGGTTTATTTTCTCCATACTGTTTTATTGTTTTTAATAAGATGGGCATTGTGATTCTCGGATTTGTTATATAGAACACCACATCGTCAGCATAAGCTGCCAATTTGAGTTCCTCTTCTCCAGCCCTGATTCCTCTTATAATCGAGGTTATTTTGTATCGTTGCGAGCAATGGCTCCAGGGTCAGAACAAATAAAAGGGGGGAGAGGGGGCCCTACCAACTCAAGTAAGGAACAACCATTTGATCTGCATCTCTCTCACTCATGATAAATACCAAAATACTGGTTAAAGCTCCAGTACCATCTACCATTCTACTATAAGCCCTCCTACGTAATCTGTAAAGAAACAATCAATCTCAAAGTTGTGCTTCACACAACACACTTCCTTTCTTTTTCCCGTGCTAGCTTACAATAGTTTGCTAGGTGTTTAAAGCGGACAATGAATGGATCGAAATTGAGCCAGTTCAACATGGACCAGCTGAATTTCGATCCATGTGTGGCTACTGGAGTTGAACAGAATTCAATAATTTGATTGACTTCTGTTCAACCACGGTCAGAAAAAAAGCCACTCAGCCAAAGGCAGCAGAGCTGATCTGTGCATTCCCACAACGCCTCCGCTGCTGTCAGAATGTAATAGCGCAGCAGGTAGGATGCTCCCCTCCACCTCGAATGTGTGGATGGGGAAACCCCTCTACGTACACTAAAGCTGGCCATTCATTTTGCTATACTTTGACATGTCCATCAGTCCTTGGCACCTACTAATTACACACAAGAAATCTCAGAAATCTTTAATTTTACTAAAAAAAATGAAGAGCAAATGTATCCACAGACTGGGAGATTTCTAGGGTAAAAAAACAAGCTCATTTGCATATAGACAAAAATTCCTCTCACTATAGATCTTTATTTAAACAAATAAAAACCAAACAGCTGTGATGGCTGATATGTTCATATGCCAACACATCATTCGGTGAACTTATTTATTAATCAGACACTTCCTTCTTCACCCAAATGATGCAGAGGTTTGGCTTGGCCCCAGAAGCACCAGTTCTTTTTAGGTAGACCCGTTTCCACAATCTAAAATATCACATATTAGCACCCTGAGAAAATACTCCTTGCAAAAGTCTAAAAACATGGTCTGAACTGCACAATTAAAGAAGAATTTCAGGCATGGTATAATTTTTACATGGTTTCATTGGTCCACCATGAACCAATATAACTGGGTACAACTCTTATTGGAATTGGGGTCGTATATACACCATACCTGGCCCATGGGCCTGGAAGCTGAAAATCACACCGCTAACTCCTGTTTTTTCCACTTGCTTTTGGGTCCCATGCTGAGTGGCCGGACACATGCACTGCAAACCCTGGAGGCTCAGCCGTCATTCATCAACGAGGTGGAAAGTGCGACATCACCCAGTCTCTCCACCTTGTCCAATCATAGAACACTTTGCTTTCATTCAGAAAATGCAAAGCCTTCTCTGAATGGCACCCGTGCCGAGCAGCCAACCTCCTGCATTCGAGATGCATCAGGAAAGTGTAGATCACTGAAGTAGCAATGTCTGCTTCATTGATTTCCAGCTTCCAGGAGCATTGCAGAGAACAAAGAAGAAGCACACCGCTCCAGGCAAAATCAGGTACAAGGTAGATCACAGGTGCAAACCTCGGCTCACCACCGTGGAAGATGAATAAAACAAGAAATTGGTCGCACACTGGAACTCCAACTTATCTTGATGACATCTTTATTGTCAAAAGGATCAGACAGATACAGGCAATGGTAGACGCGTTTCACAAGCGATAGCTTGCTTGTTCATCTTCATTGTCAAAAGGATCAGACAGATACAGGCAATGGTAGACGCGTTTCACAAGCGATAGCTTGCTTGTTCACAGTTGTGAACAAGCAAGCTATCGCTTGTGAAACGCGTCTACCATTGCCTGTATCTGTCTGATCCTTTTGACAATAAAGAGGACATCAAGATAAGTCGGAGTTCCAGTGTGCGACCAATTTCTTGTTTTATTCTAGGAGCATGGACCAGGTATATATGCTGAATCAATATAATCATGTAAAAATATACCATGCCTGGAATTCTTTAAAAAAGCCGTCAACAAAAAAAAATGTGTAAATTTTATGACCATAAAGTCTTGGCCCTCTGGTGGGCTTAACCCCTGATGGGTCTCAGGGACAAGATTCCACCAGACAGGTGCATTGTGACCCTGGACTTGGAAAGTGCTCTGCAGATGACTCGCACATTGCAAACAGGTGTCTAAGTGATCGCCTTCAGCAAAGCCCAACAACTAGTGACACATTAAAAGCAGGGCCGCTTCTTCTCATTGGGGTCTGGGTATGGCTTCTATGCCAGTACTGTGGATAAATCCATCCGGAAAGCTGTAAAATGAGCCCCTTCTGGCTCTGCAGCAACTGAAAAATTTCTTAGTTTTTATCAAGATTGTTTTAGGTTCAGCAAAAGGTTTTCCTTCTCTCAGAGGACAGAAGATGGCCATTCTCATTGGACACTAACAGAAAACTAAAACATACTGAAGAGGGAGGGGTTATACTAGGCTCTCTTTTTTTTTTCCAGCGTCAAAACCAGAAGCAAAAACCCAATGCACCTGAATTACTTTACCCAGTATCATTTAAAGTGGTTGAAAACCTTTATTTATAACCAGTGACTGGCCTCAGGTGATACAGAGAGATGAAGCAAACCCTCCTACAAAAGTTATACCTGTTTATCTGTGGCAATCTGTCCTGTACAGCCTCCTACAACACACAAGCATTTACACAATCTCTTAGCATCTCAAAGAAGGGGGTGGTGATCTGAATGCACACACTGCACAGTTAAGGGAGAAGAAGTCTGAGCCCTAATTGTTGGGAAGGGACATACCCCCACACTACAGCTGTGGCTGCCAATCACAGGCAGTGTGTTGGAGCTCTGCAGCAGAGAGAAATCACACTCAGAGCTTTGGCTAAAAACAAGTACACAATATAGAAGGATATGCTTTGTTCAGATTTCATGTCTGAGGTTTACAACCACTTTAATGTAGAAATATAAAAGAATATATATTATTGTGTATTTATTTTTTATATAAAAAATAAAAGGTTTAAAATCACTAACAGATGGCCTACAAATGTAAGTAACTTTACATGCAACGCCTACCTTGTGCTTCCCAATTTAGGGTTTGCGAACTGCATCCTACTATATAAAGGTAAAGGATTAGGTATGCACTGCACTTTTGTTCCATAGGTCTCACTTAGTCCTACTTTTTTTTTTTAGTCTTTAACCACTTGTCCACCGCCCGCCGTCAAATGACGGTGGGAGGAAGACCCTCTTGTTGTGGGCGAACGTCATGCCTTCCCAAGCCACTAGGGGGCGCGGGCACGCCCGCCGCGTCACTGGGGACCCGATTTGCGTGCCCGGCGGCCGCCGGGCACCCGCGATTGCCCAGTAACTGAGCAGGACCGTGGATCTGTGTGTGTAAACACACAGATCCACGTCCTATCAATGAGAGGAGACCAATGGTGTGTCCCATGTACATAGGGACAACCATCGTCACCTCCCCCAGTCAGTCCCCTCCCCCCACAGTAAGAATCACTCCCTAGGGAACACATTAACCCCTTGATCGCCCCCTAGTGTTAACTCCTTCCCTGCCAGTCACATTTATACAATAATCAATGCATTTTTATAGCAGGGATCGCTGTATACAGTTGCAATAAAAATTATGTGAACCCTTTGGAATGATATGGGTTTCTGCACAAATTGGTCATAAAATGTGATCTGATCTTCATCTAAGTCACAACAATAGACAATCACAGTCTGCTTAAACTAATAACACACAAAGAATTAAATGTTACCATGTTTTTATTGAACACACCATGTCACAAAGCAGGTGAAAAAAAAGTATGTGAACCCCTAGACTAATGAGATCCCCAAGAGCTAATTGGAGTGAGGTGTCAGCCAACTGGAGTCCAATCGATGAGATGAGATTGGAGGTGTTGGTTACAGCTGCCCTGCCCTCTAAAAAAACACACACCATTCAGGGTTTGCTTTTCACAAGAAGCATTGCCTGATGTGAATGATGCCTCGCACAAAAGAGCTCTCAGAAGACATACGATTAAGAATTGTTGACTTACTTTTATAACCCTTTCCGGCTTTATGCATCTCCAAAAGCCTTGCTGTTCATCAGTCCACGGTAAGACAAATTGTCTATAAATGGAGAAAGTTCAGCACTGCTGCTACTCTCCCTAGGAGTGGGCGTCCTGTAAAGATGACTGCAAGAGCACAGCGCAGACTGCTCAATGAGGTGAAGAAGAATCCTAGAGTGTCCGCTAAAGACTTACAAAAGTCTCGGGCATATGCTAACATCCCTGTTAGCAAATCTACGATACATAAAACACTAAACAAGAATGGATTTCATGGGAGGATACCACAGAGGAAGCCACTGCTGTCCAAAAAAAACATTGCTGCACGTTTACAGTTTGCACAAGAGCACCTGGATGTTCCACAGCAGTACTGGCAAAATATTCTGTGGACAGATGAAACCAAAGTTGAGTTGTTTGGAAGAAACACACAACACTATGTGTGGAGAAAAAGAGGCACAGCACACCAACATCAAAACCTCATCCCAACTGTGAAGTATGGTGGTGGGGCATCATGGTTTTGGGCTGCTTTGCTGCGTCAGGGCCTGGACGGATTACTATCATCGAAGGAAAAATGAATTCCCAAGTTTATCAAGACATTTTGCAGGAGAACTTAAAGTGGAGTTCCACCCAGAAAAACAACTACATCCCGGCACAAGCAGAACACTATCACCAAGTTAAATAGCCACATCAAAAAAAATAATTATAGTTTAAATACCTTAGATTTTAGCTGTCACTTCCGGGCTTTCCCTCCCGCGGGAGTAGGCGTTCCTACTCCTTTCCCCGGCGCCGCGATGTCTCCTGGGAGCACAGAGTCATGTTTCCCAGGAGACAATACAGAACGCTGCTGTTCTATCGTGCTGGTTCTGCTATCAGATAGGTTCCGGGATGGTCTGCGCAGGAGCAATTGAATCAGACGGAAATCCCCGAGTCTGAACAGTTCGTCAGCTGGGGATGCTGCTCGTCGCTCATTGGATAAACACACCGCTCGTTCGTTCTATACAGCCAATGCTTTTCTCATAGGGGCGGTGTTCTATCGATACAGCTACTCGCCGTAAACACTGCAGGCGCTTCCAGGAAATGATTGCTTGTGGGCTTCACAATGCCCACAAGCAAAATGGGAACTGTCAGGAAGCGATTTTAAAAGTTCTTATTTGCCATGAAAACGGACAGGGGATATTTGAAGACACCAAACAAGTGAGTTTAACCTTGTATTGTGAAACCCAATTGAATGCACCAAAAAAAAAAAAAAAAAATCGCCGCAGAACCTCCGCTTTAAGGCCATCTGTCCACCAGCTGAAGCTCAACAGAAGATGGGTGTTGCAACAGGACGACCCAAAGCATAAAAGTAAATCAACAACAGAATGGCTTAAACAGAAGAAAATACGCCTTCTGGAGTGGCCCAGTCCGAGTCCTGACCTCAACCCGATTGAGATGCTGTGGCATGACCGCAAGAAAGCGATTCACACCAGACATCCCAAGAATATTGCTGAACTGAAACAGTTCTGTAAAGAGGAATGGTCAATAATTACTCCTGACCGTTGTGCATGTCTGATCTGCAACTACAGGAAACGTTTGGTTGAAGTTATTGCTGCCAAAGGTGGTTCAACCAGTTATTAAATCCAAGGGTTCACATACTTTTTCAACCTGCACTGTGAATGTTTACATGGTGTGTTCAATAAAAACATGGTAACATTTAATTATTTGTGTGTTATTAGTTTAAGCAGACTGTGATTGTCTATTGTTGTGACTTAGATGAAGATCAGATCACATTTTATGACCAATTTGTGCAGAAATCCATATCATTCCAAAAGGGTTCACATACTTTTTATTGCAACTGTAAATGTGAATGGTCCCAAAAATGTGTCAAAAGTGTCCAATGTGTCCGCCGAAATATCCAAGACATGATAAAAAAAAAAAAAAAATTGCTGATCGCGCCATTACTAGTAAAAAAAATAATAATAATAATAATAATAAAATGCTACAAATCTGTCCCCTATTTTGTAGCTGCTATAACTTTTGCGCAAACCAATCAATATACGCTTATTGCAATATTTTTTTTTTACCAAAAATGTGTAGAAGAATACATATCGGCCTAAACTGAGGGAAAAATTTGTTTAAAAAACAAAAAAGGATATTAATTATAGCAAAAAATAATAGGATTTTTGTACTCACCGTAAAATCCTTTTCTCTGACGTCCATGGACTGACACAGCTCTAAATACTGAAACACGTGGGTATATGTCCCTGCTCGCAGGAGATCTAGGCAGAATGTTAGAAACATACATTCTAGAAAAAAAAACAGGACTGAACAGCCCCGCCCAGGGGGGCGGTCCCTCCAGACATAGCCCTCCTACCTGCAGCTAGCAGCCTCAGTTCGAAACAAAGCAGTACAAACATTAAAAGGGTTGGTGCTGTGTCAGTCCATGGACGTCAGAGAAAAGGATTTTACGGTGAGTACAAAAATATTATTTTCTCTTATCATCCATGGACTGACACAGCTCTAATACTGAAACACGTGGGACGTCCCAAAGCAGTATCAGAAAAGGGTGGGAGCAGTAGTAAAGGAAAAACCTAACTCCACTCCAAACAAGCAGAACTCCTCAACGGAGGAGTTGCAACTGTAAACAGCAGCCTGCAACCCTTGCGGCCGAAGGAAGCATCCGAAGATGCAGCCACATCAACCTTATAGAACTTAGAAAAGGTATGAATGGACGACCAGGTTGCCGCCTTGCACACATGTGCAACCGACGCTTGATGTCGGAAAGCCCAGGAAGCACCAATTGCCCTGGTGGAATGCGCCGCAACCGGAAAGGGAGGCGCCCGCCCCTTAAGGGCATAGGCCTGTATAACGGTCTGTCTAATCCACCTAGAAAAGGTGGCAGACGACACCGCTTGGCCCTGTTTTGGACCAGAGACAGACACAAACAGTGAGTCTGACTTCCGAATGGGAACAGTAGCAGACAGGTACACCCGTAAGGCTCGTACCACATCCAATGTATGAAGCGCAAACTCAGGGATGCGATGGGTGAGGACACCAAGACAGAAGAACAATGTCCTCATTAAGGTGAAAGGCCGAGAGCACCTTTGAAAGGAAGACGGTCGTGGGCGCAACACCACCTTATCCTTATGAAGGACCAACTAAGGCGACTTGCGGGACAAGGCCGCCAACTCAGACACCCGTCGAACAGAAGTAATGGCCACCAAGAAAGCCACCTTCTGGGACAAGATCAAGAGAGGAATCTCCCTGATATTTTCAAAGGGATGTTCTTGGAGAACCGAGAGCACCAAATTCAGATCCCAAGGAGGGGGAGGAGGCTTGACAGGGGGGGGGGGGAAATCACATGGCGAACCCCCTGCACAAAAGGTGCTAATCAAGGAATGGCCCACTAGCGGTCGCTGAAAAAGACAGCCTGGGCCGAAATCTGACCCTCAAATGGTACGCAAGGCCAGCTTTTGGGTCACACCACACTGTAAGAACAGCAAAATCCTGGGAACGGAATACGTCCGTGGACGCCATCAAGCTCCTCGCACATAGTGATGTAAGCCTTCCAGGTACAGTGATAGATCTTTCTGGAGGAAGATTTCCGTGCCCACAACATAGATGAGATGACCGAATCCGAGAGACCTCGGTCCCTCAGCACCTGGCTCTAACAGCCGTGCCAAAGCCAAGGACTGTAAAGCAAGATGAATTATGGGACCATGAGACAGAAGGTCCACCCAAATAGGCAGTCACCAAGGAACGTCTGCGACTAGCCGAACTAGATCGGCGTACCAATGTCGCCGTCCCGGAGCAATGAGGATCACCGGAATGGCCTTGACCACTACTCTGAAGCAGGCGAGGCAACAACAGTAGCGGAGGGTAAGCATACATCAGGCGATACTGCCCCCACGGGCCACCAACGCGTCTGCCCAGGGATCCCTGGACCTGGACACGAATCTCTGCAGCATCCTGCAGCAGGATGGGTATGATAAACCCAAGGAGACCCCGCAATGTATCGGAGAAGGGAGGCCCCGGCTTACGGGGTGCCTCAATTGTTGGCCAAGAAAGGCAACCTGACAGAGCTTCCCTAGAAATTCGGTCAGTGGATCAGTAACTCAGCCTCTACAGGTGGCGCAGACCCACCCCGGACACAGCGACCCTAGAGGCTAAAGCAGTTGCAGTGCACCTGCTGGTCGACTGATAGATGAAGCAGAGGCATTTGCCCAGTCATTGAGCTTCAGGAACGCCAGAGACGCAGCCACTACCGGGCGTAACGCTAACCTCAGCATGGCGAACACAGTCCAAGCCAGCGCTTCTGCTCCATTGATAAGTGTTGATTGTACAAACACAGTTCATACTGTGTATTGCGTCAAAACGTGCAATTAGAGCGTGGGAGGAAACCCCCTCAACCACAAAGAGCATAGTACAACCACATACGGCGTATGTAGTTTAGTATGTGTGGATAAACATATTAAACACGTTTATACTGTGCCAGCGACGAAGGCGCGCACATCATTGGGGCGTAGGTGCAAACCAGCCAAACAGACTGCGTACACAACCGTGTAGGCATGTTAGCATGCGAATAAACAAATTTCACATGTTTATGCTGTGCATAGCGCTGAAAATGCGCACACCATTGGAGCGCGGGGGAAAAACCGGAGCACCCGGATGAAACCCACGCAGACCGCATACGCATACCGTGTAGGTACTATAGTATGTGTGAGAAACATTTTGAACGTGCCTATGTGTGCATAGCGCCGAAGGCGCGTGGGAGGAAACCGGAGTACCCGGAGGAACCCCACGCAGACCCAGAGAATACAATACATACATCTACTGTGAATGTATTTAGTGTTATATATAAACCTAATGTGTATGATTATACTGTGTATGGCACCGAAGGCGCGCATGTCGTGTAATGTGGGCGGAAACCGGAGGACCCGAAGGAAACCCACGCAGACTGCACACACATACCGTGTAGGTATGTTAGCATGTGGATAATCAAATCGCACAAGTTTCAGACTGCATACACATACCGCGTAGGTATTATAGTATGCGTGATAAACATATGGAACATGTTTAAACTGTGCAGAGAGCCAAAGGCGCACATACCGTCAGAGCGAGGGAGGAAACCTGAACACCCGGAAGAAACCCACGCAGACAGCACACCGATACCGTGTAGGAATGAAAGCATGTGAATAAACATATTGCACATGGTTATGCTGTGCATTACCCTTGGAGTGTGGGAGGAAACCGGAGTACCCGGAGGAAACCCACGCAGACAGCATACACATACTGTAAGTATTTATAGCATGTGCAATAAACATATTGAACATGTATATACTGTGCAGAGAGCCGAAGCGCACATACCGTGAGAGCGTGATAGGACACCGGAGCACCCGGAAGACACCCACGCCGACCAAGAGAGTATAATACATACATATACTGTGAATGTATTTAGAGTCGTGTATAAACATATTGCGTATGTTTATATTGTGTATGGCACTGAAGACACAGCATTGGAACGTGGGAAGAAACCCACGCAGACACAGAGATCAATAACACATACATACACTGAATGTATCCAGTGTAGAGTTATAAGATAAGTTTTATTTATGGCGCATAATCTTCTCTGTATCATTCCAACCTGCTTAAATGTGCTGCCAAAGCAGCATGCAGGTAAAAGGTAACCTCTGACATCGCAGACCGTGGTACTGTCAGAGCTCAGAGCGTTCCCCAGGAACTGGCGGGAAACCACAGGTGCAGAGGCCACAGGGACTATAGAAATAAATTAATAAAATGCCCTCCATGCTGCACCGACCGGGGGGGTCACTGTGTACCACTGTATCATCCATGCTGCTCTTGACGCAGCGTGTGAGGATACAGGGAGGAAGCTGTGTAAAAGAAAAGCTTGAAAAGAACCAAAAGGATTAAGTGTCCGCCTGAGGTACCTCAGCCACAGCATACAGCTTGAGAGTATCCCTCACAGCATCAATGAGTTCACTTACAAGCGCCCTGTCATTTACTGACTCAGACCTGGAGTCTTCCTTACAAGGAATGTCCTGTTCAAAAACATTAAAATATTTAGAGCTAGGGTCCTGAGCAGCAGCAGCTAGGCCCATATCTGAATCAGAGCACTCCCCATGTGTGAGATTGTGTGGGGAGAGGGTGCTTTATAGCTCCCTTGTGCTCGCACACCGCTTCCATCCTGACAAGAAATTTTTCCAGGACTGCCGACAACTGGTCCCTAGGGACCGCAGGTGCTGGAGCACTGCCAGTTTCCTCTGACAAGAGTGGGGAAGCAGGTAAACCAGACTCCATATTTGTCACCCTCTGAGACCTTATGCACTATAAAGTGAATAATACAGTCCACCCACTGGCTGCGCTGAGGCTGAGGAGGGGATACCCAGAGGACTCACCAACCCTTGTAATGACCGCTCAGCTGTGCTGTATGTCACCGAGCTGCCAGCGCGAGTGAAGTCTAAGGAGAGTGTGAGGAGATTTGCACCGCAGCGATAGAGGCCGCGAAAGTGAAAGTGCTGCGGCTTCAAGAAAATGGCCGCCGGTCACGTGTAAGCAGCGCCATTGATCCACGGCAAGATGGCCGCCGAGCGCAGCTTAAACAGTAATAGCCATGCCAGTTAGTAGCTACTTCAAACACTCACACCTCACAGCCCCAGCACACAGACATGAGCACCCCCGCCAGGCCAGAGTGACCCCCAAGTATCCCCACACAGCATAGCGCCAGTACAGGGTGCAGAGAGCAGCATAACCGGGGGGAGACAGGGAGAAACCCCCCCAGACAGATAAACACAGCCAGCATGTACTCACCTGAAGCAGGAGAGACTACTTACCTGTCCCATAGGGACCCACTGGCTTGTTTCAGATAGACCTATCACAGAGTAGTACTGAGTAGCTGTCGGCCCGGTCTACCGCAAAAGATACAGCAGGAACTGTTCAATCTTGTGAGGACCCCGGGAGCATAAAAGCCACCCGGCCACCCCTGGAGGCATGGGGCCTGTCGTGAACTGAGTCTCACGCACACAAGGTGAGGATCAGCACGCTCAATGGTCGGACATGGAAGACTACGAGGATACCAGTGTACCCAACCTGTTGCCCAGCCGACAGTTGAAGGTCTCAAAAATAAAATAAAATTCCCAAAGGAATAAAAATAAAATCTTCCAGGAGACTGGCTCCTGAGAGAGCCACGTCTTCTCCTTCTGCTAGGCAGAAAAAAAACCCGAGGCTGCTAGCTGCAGGTAGGAGGGGTTATGTCTGGAGGGACCGCCCCCCTGAGCGGGGCTGTTCAGCTCTGTTTTTTTCTAGAATGTATGTTTCTAACATCTAACATTCTGCCTAGATCTTCTCCTGCGAGCAGGGACATATACCCACGGGTTTCAGTATCAGAGCTGTATCAGTCCATGGACGATAAGAGAAATTGTGTTTTTTTCAAACTTGTCCCTCTTTTGTTTATAGCGCAAGAAATAAAAACCGCAGGGGTGATCAAATAGCACCAAAAGAAAGCTCTATTTGTGGGGAAAAAAAATGATAAAAAATTTCATTTAGGTACAGTTTTGCATGACTGCACAATTGTCATTTAAAATGTGACAGCGCTGAAAGATGAAAAAATGGCTTGGGCAGGAAGGGGGTGAAAGTGCCCGGTATTGAGGTGGTAAACTGTATGGAAGTGCATAACATGGAAATTTGACAACTTGTATTTATAAGTTACAATTTATAATCTGTCACTAGGATTTATAATAAAATCCTAACAGAGTGCTTTTACATCAGTGAGTCAAAAAGAAACCAAGGCTACAGCATCTACATGGACCGCCCTTTGAAACCAATGTTCATTTCTGACACTTCACAAACTGGCAGAGCACATCTCTATTTAACAATCTGGCTATACACATTCCATGTAGCTGGATTGTTGGCAAATACTGGCAATCTTTAAAAAAGCATAACGAATATCCCTTTAAAATAATTCTGCATGTGGACCTTAGAACTTTGGTTAAAAGTTTAATTAACATATGTACATGCATTTCCCTAACATTACTTCTACCCAAAATGTGTAAAGTCACCCAAATTAGACTTAAGTATCTGGGCCAATAGGCTTTACAATTGCATCAGTTTGAGAAGCTGCTGAGATCATGCAGAAGTCATTGGCAGGTGCATTTGACTTGTAGCTGCCGCCATTCTGACGCGCTCCAAGAGGGTTTTGCATACCCATAGACAGCATGATTATATGTTTTCTGATATGAAACACTAATGAGTTTTAATATGACTTGCACCTTGATATTGTGTTGCTTATAGAAATCCCAGCACTGTCAGCACCTGGCCGCTAGTGGGTCTGTAAAAGGTTACTCCCTCAATACCAAGCCAGGCTACTTAAGGATACTTACAATGGTACTGGGTCGACTTGATAAAGGAGGCCGTGCCCTCAAACATTGTTGTAGCAACAGCTGATACACCCCAACAGCAGCCGGTTGCTTGCATCATGTGCCCCCAGAGGCTTTCTGTGTATGTGATCAAACATAGCTGCGGCTGCATTTATTCCAAGACTGCTGCCATTTCCACAATGTCAGCTGGAGCTCCTATTAAGGGCAGTGAAGGAATTTTGGTGCACAGTACTATGGTGGGGAGATGTGATTGATAAGCTCTGACTTTGCTTGCGAGTGCTTTATCTAGTTTTATTATTACAAAAATAAAGGATATTGCACCACAGCCTGTGCACACTACTCTTCCGTTTGTGTGTTATGGGAATGCAAAGCCTGCTTGAAGTGAAGAAAAATCCATTGACAAAGGCCCTAACTGGCTCTACAAGATACCACTTACACATCCTTAATTTACAAGTCAAATATAAAACTGTAGGAGAAGCAGGAAAAACAGTAAGTAACCAACCAAAGTTAATTCAGCTAACAGAAAAACAAAGCATAGCATATTCTTCTAGCCTTTCTGTATTCTGGACATTGTGGTACAAGAGCACTGAATAGCCAAGGGTTGTAAATGTTTTAATAAACAAAAAATGATGGACAAAAAACATTATGAAGCAGCCATGAATATCGGCCGATGGAGAGAACAGCTCTGCCCAATACCCCGACATTACAAAACAGGACACTGCAACAAACTACATGTCAATAAGAACCTCACAAAGCAGCCATGCGAGGAAGGCGTGGGTATCAGTGACCTTGACAGATAATACTCAAGTACACAACATAGAAGATACCTAAACAACTGTCTCCTTTTGTGAGAGAGAGTGGAAAAGCCTTCTCTGTAGACTCTGTTGGTTACATTAAGAGGGAAGGAGAGAAACCATTTTAAGTCTTCTTTAGCCTATTACAGCAAAGTTTTCAAGGTGGATAAGAAGAATTGCAACTAAAATGATCTGATGAAATGCATACGTACTGTCTAATTTTAAGTAAAATATGTTCATATTCAGAACGTTTGATTAAATCTAAAAACAACTAAATCTGAAGGAATTCTCCACTTTAAAAGTAGCACCCATGGAGCAATTCAAATGGGTCCACATCTTTCACAATTTTTCTTGGACTGGAAGCTGCATCTCTAGATTTCACTCATGCCAGAGCAGGTGAAAAATTGTACTGCAATTTACACACTGTGTACAGCAACTATGGCACACAGGTTCAGGTTAAGTTCCAAGTGGAGATCTCCTTTACATAAAACCATTTCAAAGATATTTATATACTATGAGTAGATCCACGTGTCAGTATGTACATTTGCACTAAATGTGCATAAAAGCACAAATAATGTAAACTATATTTGTTAAAAAGGACCTATCATCAAAATTAACCAAGAATTAAAAAATAAATAAAAAATCTACTTTAAATTTGCTCATGTGACAAAGTCTAGGCAGACTGGAAATTGCAGTCTCTATTGTTTCAGTCAACTGGCAGACCTGTTGCCTGCATATGGAAATGTTCAAATATGGCTGTTGCCAAGTACATATGGAATTCAAAACTGAACCTGAAACAATAAATTTGCTTACAATGATAAAGTTATTTACATTACACAGATCTCATCACGTGCATTAAAAAAAATTCCACGTTAAAGTGCAAAAACCACCTATACTCAGACGCAATCTATAACTGACCCATAAATCCATCTGGTTCCTTATGATAGAGATCAGTGGGACCAAGGACAATAAAATACTTCTACTCATCTATACGCTCAAAATTAAGGTGACAGCTTAAACGGATCCCCATATCAATAGCAACACACAGTTTAAAACAGTAGCAGTAAACATATGTAGTTGTTGCCCAAGAATTATACTTTAAATCCCAACACCAGAAAGAAAAACAAAAACAACCCCAAATTCCCCCCCCCCCCCCCCCCATTTACCTTGAGCTGCGGTGACATGATCATCCAGCGCTGGGTCCTTCTGCTGTGTGTTTACGTCCTGGATGGATCCTTCCTCTGGGTGTCTATGTCATACAGGTTTTTACTGGCTGGCTAGAGGAGGGATCCTTTAAAGTGGTTGTGAACCCTGTTACACCACTTGTACCTACAGGTAATGCTATAATAAGGCTTACCTGTAGTACTGTAAATATCTCCTGAACGGTTTAGGAGATATTTACCATATACGCTTGTGCCGACTTCATCGGCGCATGCGCACGGAAAAAACGGCTCGATCGTGACCGGCGGCTCCCGCGCGCATGTGCAGGAGTGAAGTCACCGTGGCTTCGGAGCCCGTAAACCCAGAAATAACTCCAGGGAGACATGTCTGTCACAGCGGTGTGCGGGCCACTGCAACAGCTTTGATCTAAGGTAAGCATTTCATAATGAGCTAGTACGCGATGCATAAAGTGGTTGTGAACCCTGTTACACCACTTGTACCTACAGGTAATGCTATAATAAGGCTTACCTGTAGTACTGTAAATATCTCCTGTACTGTATTTATTTTCGGGTTTACAACCACATTAAGGACCCAGAAGGGGACTGAGATCAGACAGAGGGGAGTGATAAGGGCCAGCTGGCAAGGATTAATATGCAGCACTGGACTGGCAGTTCCTGCAGGTGGGTATAGCATCAGCAAGGGACCTAGATAGGGGGGACTTAGGTGAGAATAAAGAACTTCACCAGGTATGGATGACTTTAAAGTGGTTGTAAACCCTTTCATATACCCAGTGAAGGGACTAGCCTCAGGTGATGCAGAGATTAAACAAATCCCCCTACATAAGCTTTATCTGTTTATTTGCTGTCTTCAGCTGCTCAAAGTCCAGAATTTGTAAAGCTTGCCTGAGCCATAAGAAAAAAAGGGAGCGGAAGTCTGGGCTTACTAGAGTACTGAAGTGAGAGCTGACTGGAAGGAAGGAACACCCCCCCCCCCCCCCCTTCACACAGGAACAGAGCTGAGGCTGTCAATCAGCTGCAGGTCCTTTCCCGTCACCTTTTTTTTCTTGGCGTCAGGAAAACTTGTCAGAAGTGATTCATGCCGATAGAGGAACAAAGCAGCAGACAGAAACGACACTTCGAGCTCTTAATGAAGATAAGTACACACTATACAGGGATATGCTTTGATCAAATTTCATGTCTGAGGTTTACAACCACTTGAACAGCTGGCAGGATGGATTAGAGAGGGGTAAGGGGATGGGAAGAGTAATGATTCTGCTTGGAGTTGGGCTTTAAAAGTAACCACCTAATGGGCACACATCTTCCTCTCAAAAACCCATTAGTAGATCTTAACGATCATCAAAAGAAAGAAAAGAAAGGGAGGTGCATACATTTCAAGAGTCAAGAGATTATTAGGCTGGGTCTCGTCATCCCACACAATCTAGCCAGCACTGTTGATCGCAGGTACACATTTCCTTAAGAAACACACCAATGTTTTATTGTACCCATAGGGTGGTGAAATGGAAAAGTGATGCAAGGCCTGGCTTACCTGCTATCAGTAATATGACCATTCTGGGCTGACTGAAAGACAGAAATTAAAGAAAAATGAAGAGTCATGCAGAAGAAATATATAGTTCTATTTTATGCAGGACCATGCAAAAGTGACTATTGGTAACCCAATGCATTTTTTCACTATCCATATTTTATAGCTGGCAAACATTTAAGTCTGAGACAAATACACTTGCTATGCACTTCAAGTGGTTGACCACTAAAAGTTCTTATTGCTTGTATGAAGGAAGGGCATGCCCAGTTTGATTAGCCTTGGAAGGTTGTCTGCCTGCAAGGGCAGACCATTCCCCTAGCTGGTTATTCAACAGCATGTTCTTTGGCACCAAGCTGGACTTTTAAACTGCTCCTACTCATCAGTGGGTGGAACATACCCCAGAAATAAAAGGCTAGTGATTCCCTTACCTTAAAAGGGGAAGTTGTGCTAATGCTCCTCCCCCTCCTTCAGTCATGTCATACATTCCATTCACAGTGTTTTGTGAATGTGAAAACTACAAGTACCGACAAGCCTTTGTGACTATCGGCTTGTAGTTCTTAATGAACTATCAGGGTACTTGTTAAGTGTTCCAGGTAGTTCATTAAGCTTCCTGTCAAGAGTGCAATTGCCTGCCCGTATTCGAGCCATGGGAAGACAGCTATAAAATCTGCAGGACTGGGACATTACACCCACAATCTTAAGCACAATGCTTTACAGGCTCCTAACAATTTTATTTTTTTATAAATGCATATTTTTTTACCTGCAAAAAAAAAAAGTGCATTTATCATCTTTTTTGTAAAGGTTACCTTATCCTTTAGCCCTTGTTCACACTGAAAGCGGGTTTGAAATTGCGCGAGTTCAGCTGAACTTGCACGATTTCAAACCCGCATTTCAGTGCGAGTTCGAGGGATGATCTTAAAAACATCTGTGTGGGTTCATGTACAGGTGTCTATTGAAATCACCCTCGAAGTAGCCAAAAGTAGTGCAGGAACTACTTTTGGAAATCAGTGTGGCGTTGCGTCGATTGGGACAACGCCGTTGCTGGTAATAGGCTGCGATTTGGCATGTCAAATTGCGCCGATGAAAATGGGGCTTTAGCAAAAAACTTATTCAAGCAGAGTCATCCCCTACCTCGCATCAGTTCCAAAATAAAAGGAACCTGGGTCTGGGATAACTTTAAGCATACTAAGGTGTGCCCAACTCATTTAGGAAGCCCATCTATCAACATAGCAACTTTAGTGAATTATTTCCTGACTAAACTGCTGTTACACATATAGTTGTTGTGGTACTGCATGCATTGTGAGGTTTCCCATTTACAGAAACAGGTACCACAGGTAAATGTGACAAATGTTACCTCTACTGGGAAACTGATGGGAATATGTGGCAGATGGGCCTGGCAAAAACATTGCACAGTAATATTAATATTAATCCCTGCTGCGAGCTCTGTGATCGTGCCCGACGGTGTCCCGCAATCGTGTGTCACGGAGCTGCAGAACGGCGGATGTCTGTGTATCTGCCTAGTGACAGGACACTGATCGTCTGCTCCCTCTCATCGGGAGCAGCGATCAGTGTCGTGTCACAGGAACCCCCGCCCCAACACAGTTAGAACACACCCCTAGGACACACTTAACCCCTTCACTGCCAATCACATTTACACAGTAATCAGTGCACTGATCACTGTATAAATGTGAATGGTCCCAAAATCGTGCCAAAAGTGTCTGCCATGTCGTCGCAGTCATGATAAAAATCGCTGATCGCCGCCATTACTAGTAAAAAAATAAATTAATAAAAATGCCATAAAACTATCCCCTATTTTGTAGACACTATAAATTTTGCGCAAACCAATCAAATGCTTATTGCGATTTTTTTTACCAAAAATATGTAGAAAATACGTATCAGCCTAAACTGAGGAAAAAATTTGTTTTTTTTAATATATTTTTTGGGGATATTATAGCAAAAATTAAAAAATATTGCTTTTTTTTCAAAATTGTCACTCTATTTTTGTTTATAGCGCAAAAAAAAAAAAACAAACAAAAAAAAAACGCAGAGGTGATCAAATACCACCAAAATAAAGTTCTATTTGTGTGAAAAAAAGTTGTCAATTTTGTTTGGAAATCAAGTCGCAAGACAGCGCAATTGTCAGTTAAAGCGACACAGTGCCGAATCACAAAATGGGCAGCCAAATGGTCCGGGGTAGAAGTGGTTAACACAGCACCAAGCGATTTGCATAACAGGAAAAGCACATTTATGCCTAAATGCTTAAGAGGGGAGCTTAGAAAATCTCAGTGAAAACCAAGACAATGTTACGAAAGTCGAGACACATTTCATATTAGCATCCTTAAGCTGGCCTTGCATGAAGAACCAGAAAAAATTCCCCAAGACATCAATGCCGAAACCCTTGAATTGAAGAATAGAACTACAGGTTAAAAAACTGCCCGTTGAACATAGCCTGCATTCAATCAGATACAAGCATTGGTATTAGACAGCCAGTGGTGCCGACTGTCAGAATACAATAGCTGCAGCCGGAGATTTGTCCATCAATGCTGTTTAGCATGAATGGAGGAAATTGTGGATTTTCATTCAGCCCACAGACTGAACAAAAAAGTCTATGCATGTTTGGACAGCTTTAAACACCAAGCACTGGGAAAAAATAAATACATGTATAAAACAGACTAATTCACTTTAATATGTGCTTGTATACACAGGAGTAATGATAATCTTAACTTGCCTCCCTTGCGAAAATTCTCTCCCGAACTCGCTGATACTCCTCCTCTCGCTCTTCTATGGATTTACTCCTCCTTCCATCTTGCAAAGGTACTCTAATCTGTATTTATTGGGCAGATCAATGAGATAAAGGCACATGTTGGAGTAATAGGAATCATTTTCTAATGAACACCATAAGACAGAACAGTTAAACTAGTAGCTTGCATAATAACTAGAGCCTAGGAATGACACCACCCCCAGATAACATGAATGTTATTTTACAGACCCAAAAATGCAAGAAGCAGACAAAAACGCATTTAGGCCCCTTACACAAGGGTGGGCTCCATGGGAGTCTGCCGGTCCCCACTGAGTAGGTCTGTCCGTGTCTGCTCCACTTACGCAGAGGGCACAGACGCAAACCGCTGTCCTCTATGGGTGGTCAGATGTAAACAAACCGCCTGTTTGTATACACTCGTCTGCCATCTGACCTGCCAGACAAATGGGGAACGGATCCCCAAACAGCTGATTTTAGCGGATAGGATCGGATGTTGGTGGGAGTGAACCAACTTGCCCATTGGACACTTGCCGCTCCATAGGAGGAGACTGGAGGGTACGATAAGGTCCGCCCGAAAAACTGTCAGGCGGACACGATCGGTTCACCCGTATGAAAGGCCCTAATACATTAAGTATAAATAAAAGTAAAAAGTACAACATTCAAGCATTACTGTAAATATATAAATACAAAACAGGCATTTAAAAAAGTGCACCCCTGAAGGTTTGGTTTTAAGTCATAATGTATTAGTATGCACCGCATACCAGTACATTATGACTGACTTACCTGTACAAGGAGCCCTCCAGCGCAGTACTGACACGGCTCCCCGGCACTTCCAACTTCACCCGGTCTTCCTTCTGGGTTCGTGGGCGCCAGATGTATAAATGGCCGGGCCTGCAATGACGTCACTCCTGTGCATGCGTGTGCGGCGCGAAGCTCTGAAGGTACTGCATGGGTATGTCGTCTCTTCAGAGCGCAGAAGGCCGGTGATGGCACCGGTTGAATCCCATGTGAATATCTCCTATATAGTGCAGGTTTAGGAGAAAAATCACTATACCTACAGGTAAGCCTTATGTAAGGCTTACCTGTAGGCACAAGTTAATAAGTGGACTTTACTTTCCACTTTAACAAATAGCAAGGTAACCATTTTCAGAAACCAGACAGTCCAGTCACAGAGTTATTATGCCAACTGGAGGAGAAAGACAGATCATATAAAGACTCCTTATTCTACCATGCTTCAACTAAAATTTAGGGCTTGGTTTACCCTAGCAGTCGAATGCATTTTTAAAACGCAGTAAAAATGTATATACAAGAAATATTAATGTATGTCAATGAGCCGAGTTTACACCATTGTGGTGCTTTTTTTTTTTTTTTTTTAACAAACATGAAAGTATGGTATGCAGCATTTTTTCATAAATATACCAGAACACACATAAAAAACAAATGCAAGCACCACAAGCTTGTAAATGTAACTCAGAAAAAACAAAAATCATAAATATCCCTAAAAAATGCAATGCAAATGCAGAACTGCACACAATGCGGGGATTGCGGTCTAAAATAGTCCTTAATGGTTAATTTTGGACTTACTTTAAAATGCACACTTTTGAAGAAAATAGCAAGGTCCTAAATCTGATTTGCCATATTGCCAAATACATTTTATTAAAATCTATCCTTACTACTGCACTTATTGAAAATATACAAACAAGCAATGGCCTACAATGATGCTTTGCTTCCAACCTCTGCTCATCTTTTTGTTCTTCTGGTATACACTATCACTACATTTGTAAAAAAATAAACAAATATCTAGTTCCGAATGCGGTTTTCTTCATCCCTGGGACATGTTCTGTTCTATTCTGAAGAAGGCGGTTCACAATGCACTATGCAAAATGCTGGTAGTGTCAATAGAAAGTTAATGTCAGTTCGGACATGAATCGGATGGCATGGCTGTGTCCTGTGCGAGTTTGGTCTGAATGCGATGCAAATTTAGCCATACTATCTGTATGTGATTTGCACTGCAGTGCGAATCACATGCAATATCGCACAGCTCTGAACCAGGACTGATTCTAAATATAGCTCATTATTTTATTGGGCCTGTAGACACATGCACATAAGTGTGTGCCGTTTATAGATCAGTAAAAAAAAAAAACCTGAGCTGGCGGAAAGTATTTTTACTCCTGTGTACACGTAAATATTCATACACGCCACCTTCCCTTGGTTTAAAAAAAAAAAAAAAATGCATGAATGCTAAACAGTTCATTCTTGTGTTTTTTTTCTGCAAGGAATATCTAATGTTCATGCATCAGTACTGGGTGCAAGTACCCCAATAAAGCATAGAGTACTAAATAAGCATAAAAAAAGAAAAAAAAAAAGCTTTAGCACAGCAGTATAGAATGATGCTGTCGAGAATTACGAGAGGGATAAAAACATACAGCAAAAAATAGTAGACAATACATGTGACTTCAATTGAAGGTTCAGTGAAGTGGCTCGAAATACACACAAAGAATTAAAATTAAAAAAAAAAAAAAAAATAGTCAACTGCCCACACCCTTACCTGATTATCATCACGATCCATGCTGGCATCGTCTCTTTTTAGGATGAATCTTTGTTGAAATTCACAACTCTTTTCATCTTTGATGTGCTCAGAGAACCTTTGCTCAGGTCTACAGAAGAATATATGCAACTTTTAAACCATTAAGTAGAACTGTTTAAATTAAGTATTTTTTGTAACAAAGATAAATGTGACTTACAAAACTCACACATTTGTCAAATACTATCAAACCATACCATACCATACACCATAGCTGGTTACAAATTTTAACGGGAGGATAAAGATTGCAGCAAAGATTGTCAAAACAAGCTACTTACATTCTTGTGTTACTGGTTTTATTAATGATTACGGCTTTGCCCGTTTGGTCGACGTTATGATCCATGCCGAAATAAGCAGCAGCACGGTGTAAAAGCATCCTGTGATATGAGGTCATCTGTGGAAACTTCTTAAACTGATTGCTGAAAAAGGGAGACAATACATGCAAGGGTCAATATATTTTCCATGAATGTTTTCAATTTATGTTTTCTCTTAATGCCTATGAACTGACAGAAATGTTTTAAATGTTTTCCACTGCTACAGTGTAAGGCTCCATTCACACTTGTATGATGACTTTGGAGTACAACTTTGAATGGGTGCAACTTGGATGTGACTTGTTGTCCCTCTGCAAAGTCGGACCCACTGTTGCATGTAAAACATTCAGGTACGACTTTTATGCAACTTTTGAGGGTTAACATTAAAGTCTATGGCCCTCAAGATGCATGAAAGTATGACCAAAGTAGTGTTTGAACAACAAAGTCGCACATGTATTAATGGTCATCATTGGAAAACACGGGGTATGACTTGTCATGCGACTGATGTCTTTTCGGACACTTTTAACCCCCCTGCTAGCGGCCGAAGAAAGGGTTAATAGCGCCTGTGTTGAGGCGCTTTGGCAGCACTGCCCATTAATTTAAATGAGCAGAGCAGTTTGAGTGCAGTGTATACACCGCTCCCACCCCAAAGATGCTGCTTGCAGGAATTTTTTTTCCGCCCTGCTAGCGCACCGCCCCAGAGTGAAAGCACTCAGGCTTTTACACTGGGGTGGCTTGAAAGACGCTTTTCAGGCTCTATTAGCGCTAAAATGCCTGGAAAGTACCCCAGTGTAAAAGGGGTCCAAGAAATACTGGTTTACATTATTCAGCAGTGAGCAGGTAATATATCAGTACTAATAAGCATGGCAGTAGCTTAGGTAGAAAGAATTCAAAATAGCAGACAAGATAATGATGAAGGAATGAAATGCATGTTTATACACCTATGTAAAGGCTCATAAGACCAGAACAGGCATTGTGGCTTTTATCTTCCAACTACAAACATTTGAAGGTATTTAATCTAGTGTGCAAGAATACTTTCCTTTCCAATGTGTGAATATACATCTACATTATTATCTTTAAGGATTCCTTTTATTTAGGTCACGTGGTAAAAATACAATCACATCTGGGATTAGCACTACATCACGTGCTACATTAAAGCAGGTTACAGCTTGTTTATTTACATTATGCTTCTAGCTGTTTACATGGTGAGGAGGATCTTTAAATCACACTTACCTATTATCATTAATAAATTCAAGGATTTCTTGTTCTAATTTTAGCAGCATCATTCTATCCCTAAAGGAACAAAATCAAATTACATTATTTCCCATCCATATAGATCAGCAATAGCACCTTTAGCATAGTCTTAACACAGCAGTAGTAGCTTCACCAAACAGATCTAAAAATTGTAGCATGTGAAATCTTTGGTTACATTTTCCTAAACATCTGTCCTTCACTATACATATTACAATTGCAAAATAGAAAGAATAAATTTGCAAGAGGCAATGATATGCCTTTATGATTAAGCAATCATATGTACTTCCAATTTAAACCCTTCAACATCTGAGATGTTACTAAAGAAAATGCTTGGGATTGCTGAAGTTCGATCTAAGAATATAAACAGACCAGATTTAACTTGTTCATTGTCCAACTATGGGCTTAGGAACAGCTGATAAAACAAAATGTATTGCTTAACTGCAGTATAGAGAAGTAGCGAGGCTGTCTGGTTGAACAGTTCTAAATATTTTGGTAGGCAAGAGTAATTACAAAAAAAAAAAAAAAAAAGCATGTGAACCCCCTAGAATTAACTTTTTTCTTCAGTAATTTGTCATAAAATTGGATTTGAGCCTCATCTATGTCACAATAGACAAACATATTGTGCTTAAGCTGATAAAAAACAATTCTAATTTCTCTGGTCTTTACTGAACACTCCCATTAAACATTCACAGTGTTGGGAGGAAAAAGTAAGTGAGCCCATAGACCAGTGATGGCGAACCGTGACACCCCAGATGTTTTGGAACTACATTTTCCATGATGCTCATGCATTCTGCAGTGTAGTTGAGCATCATGGGAAATGAAGTTCCAAAGCATCTGGGGTGACAAGGTTCGCCATCATTGCCATAGACTAACAACTTCAACAAATGCTAAATTTGAGTCCAATTGATGAAATTAGTTTGGATGTGTGGTTTAGAGCCATTTTGATTGATAGACGACACTAAGACATTTTAAGATTGTCGTTCATAAGAAGCATCAGCTGGTGTGAACCATGCCTTGCAAAAAGGAGCTACTACTATTTGAAGACATCGGATCAAAGAGAAGCTAACCTGCATAAGGGGATCCCTTGAAAGGGATACAAAGCAATCTCAAAGTGTCTAGGCATCCATCAGTCGACAAAGACAAACTGTCTATAAATGGAGACTGTTTAGTATTGTGGCTACTCTTCCCAAAAGTGGGTGTCCAGCCAAGATAATTTCCAAGGCACAAAACAGAATCCTTAATGAGGAAAAGAACAACCCACATTTAACAGCTAAAGGGCTTGAAGACATCACTGGAGCTGGCAAACATCTACCATATGCAAGTCCTTGAACAGGCAGGGTGTCCATGGCAGAACATGATGGAGGAAGCAGCAGCTTTAAAAAAATAAAAAGAAAAAAGAAAACAAAAAACATTGCTGCGTGCCTGCAGTTTGGCAAAGAGCACCATGGCAAACCACAACGCTACCGGAAAAAGGTTTTGTGAACTAATGAAACAAAACTGGAATTGTTTGGGAAAAACACTCAACATTATGTATGGTGCAAAAATGGGCACAGCTTGCCAACATCAAAGCATCATCCCAACTGTAAAGTATGGTGGAGGAAACATCGTGATTTGGGCTTGTTTCACTGCCTTGGGGCTTAGACCACTTGCCATCAGTGACGGGAAAATAAATTCTACAAAATATTTTAACAAAATATCCTACGGGATAATGTCAGGGTGGCTGTCTGCCACCTGAAGCTTAGGAGAAGTTGGGTGATGCAGCAGGACATTGACCCTAAGCATCAAAGTAAATCCACCACAGACTGGCATCAGAAAAAGAAAATACAGTTTTTGGAGTGGCCCAGTCAGAGCTCAGACCTAAATCCCATAAAGATGCTGTGCAAGGACCTCAAAAGAATAATTTACACCAGACATCATACAAATGTGTCAAAGCTGAAGCAGTTTTGTAAAGCGGAATGTCAAAATTTCCTCCTGAGCATTGTGCAGGTCTGGTCCAGAGCTACAGGAAGCACATGCTTGAAGTCATTGCTGCCAAAAGGAGGTTTGACACACCATTAATTCCAAAGGTTTACTTACTTTTTTCTCCAGCACTGTGAATGTTTAATTGGTGTGTTCAATAAAGACACAAGAAATTAGAATTGTTTGCATGGTTTCAGCTTAGGCATATTGGGGTTGATTTACTAAAGGCAAATCCACTTTGTACTACAAGTGCAGTCGCTGTAGATCTGAGGGGAAGCGCTGCTGATTGCCATCATCCAATCATGTACACGCAAAAATGCATTTTTTTTTCTTGCATTCCCCCTCAGATCTACAGTGACTGCACTTAAAAGTGCACGTGCAATGCACTTGTAGTGCAAAGTGTTTTTGCCTTTAGTAAATAAACCCCATTGTCTATTGTTGTGACTTGGATAAGGATCAGATCACATTTTAGGCCAGGTTCACACCTGTTACTGCAGCCGCCTGCACAGAAAAATGTGGTGGATGTGTGCAGGCCTTATGGCAAATTACTGCAGGAACCAGCTAAAGCAGTAGTAAACTAATGGGAAAAAAAAAAATTAAGCCATAATGTGCTACCATGCACCGCATACTAGCACAATAGGACAGACTTGCCTTAAATTGAAGCCCTCCAGCGAAGCCCGCTGTCACCGCTGTCCACACTTTCACCGATCTTCCTTCCAGGTTCGGTTTGTGCTCTCTGGCCAACAGAATGGTTGGGCCACGATTATGTCACTCCAGTGCATGCACATGTGATCACAGCTGCTAAACTTGCAGCACACTCTGACATCACCAGCGCTTCAAGTATGAATATCTCCTAAATACTGCAGATCTAGGAGATATTCACTGTACCCACAGGTAAGCCTTATTATAGGCTTACCTGTAGGTACAAGTTAAAAAGGGGCGTTAACTACAGCTTGCATTCCAAGGAGTTTACGTACTTATTCTTGTCACTGTAGGTGCTTGCCCGGAGTGCAACTTTAACCAGTTGTGGACATTTGATATGCTACTCACACATGTCTCCCCCCCCCCCCCCACAAAAAAAAAAAAGCAACAGTATTTACCTGCTGATTTTTTTCCCCCTAGACCTTTAAGTTGATCTAACAGATCTCGCCCCCTTCCCCAGATATGTATACCCACCTCAATCCAGGGATGGTTTACATTCCATGCCTCAAGCCCCTGGTCTCCCCTGACTGCACTCGCACAGTAAAAGTCTTTGAGGCCTGTCTTCCTGTTTGGGAGAGGAGTCACACGGATGCCTGGGGTATGCGGTGTGAAATTTAAACAATCTCTAGAGGCCGTCAGATTGAGGTAAATATGCATCCTTGTGGGGGAATCAGCTTAAAAGGGAAAGCAGAAAAAAGAAAAATCTGCAGAAAAACACTGTACCCAAAGCCGGGTACACATTAAGTTTTTTTTTAGTGCAGAATACTCCGATCATCGCTTTCTGCCATTGGCTGGGGGAACTGATCGGGAGTCGGTTATATGCTAGATTTTCAGAATCTCGGCCAATGTCAGGCTTTTCCTCCTCTTTTTTTTTTAACCGGCCGCGGTACATGACATTTGGCCCATGTGTATGGGGCTTAAGGGAAGGAGGAGTTAATTAGGGCTAATTAGAGCAAACCAAGTGTTATTGAGGGGTAAAAACAGGAACAAATGTTATCTTCTCTGAAAGTGCAATTGTCATTTCAACTACTTTAGTTTTTTTATTAGGCTTATTCAAAATTTTTATTTTATTTTTTCTGGTTTGAATACAAAAATTTGCTCAATGACAATTTTTAAAACAGCAACTGGTGTATGTGCTGGAATCACTGTATCAGTGACAGTTGCAGTTCAGCAATATTCAATCAGCTCTTTGACTTGCAATCCTGCTAAAGAGGGCTGAATAGAATTACCCTACAGAACAGCAGCAACAAGGTTTCCACATGGCTATGAAAAAGGAAATGCTGTGATGTCATCTCTGACATCAAGATATTCTGTGAGCTCCAACATCCATCAACAGGGCAGAGCTACTCCAACTTTTATCAGAGTCTAAATGCAGCAGTTGATCACTGCAAGAATGAAAAAGTACACTAAACAATACACCAAAACAAAAAAGATTGTCAAATGAAATGCCCAATTTTGAAGAGTTAAAATTGCATTTACAAGATACCTTGGGTTATTCTTCAGTGTGTTCACTAAAAATTCATGTACATCTATTCCAGTAGAATCTGTGTACTCCTGACTAGAATCTGTGGGGACAGAAGAAAGAAAATCACTTCTTATAAAACACACAAGTCTTATCTTGGAAGTCAGTAGTGTCTTTATAAACACAATGGATGCAACTTGCATTACTTTATAGTACATAATAATCAACAGTAACACTACTACCATGGGAGCGCACCACCCTCAATAGAACTTGCTAAACACCAATTACCCTCAGGCGACATTACACATCATTGGTTTTACTTCAGAAAACAAAGGTCTATGTCATTGGCAGTTGTACAGACATGGTAGAATACAATGGGATTGCGTTTGACCACTGCTCACCCTCCTCTCTCACAACTGAGTGAATCCTACTCATAGGAACCCAATAAAAACTTTCCTCCAAGTGCTTCATGTTCAAGTCCTAGTGATGCAAAGGGGTTGGCAGTGAAATGCCATCTTCCAATAACTTTATAGTAAGGCAGACTAGTTGTAGGCTACCATACTACTTTTAACAGAGTAGCCACAAATACATTTTTTCATTAATTCTATTTATAGGCAACTCTCCAAGCTTTTGAAAATTAACAAACATGTGAAAATAGAAAAAAAAAATTGTGCTTAGTGAAAAATCCACGGAGGGACACAGGAATCCAGAAACTGATTGCATTGCCACCTACAGAAGGCTAGGACAAAAGTTGTAAGACAGACCCCCATATAACATCTCTTCTACCCAGCATGCCTCAGTTTTGTAAGAAAGCATTACAAAGGGCCAGCCAACACACAAAGGAATGGGACATTGGCCCCTCAATGGACATTAAGGAATCTTAGCCACACTACTAAACAAACTCATTAGGAACAGGAGCGAGGAATGAATCTGTAGAACTTCTCCAAGAGGCTGCAAATCAGCCGGAGAAGGAAGAAAAAAGTATCTCATGATCAGGTCCCATGAATTCCTCCAGATTTACACTATCCTCTATAAGGGGCATGTGGGAGCACAGGGCAATCCCACAATGAATATGTGCCGAATAGGAAAGGAGCAGCAACCATGTGCTTCCCCCCACACTTCAAAAGTGGAGACCAAGTGTTCAAGGGTAGCATACTCCGCAACTTCCAGCATAGGTATCGGGCCGGTAGTCTGTTCAAAGGGAGGAGATTACCGAAACTTTCCTGAGGGTGAACAAGGTAATGATCTTGCAGCCCTTAGGTGATGTTCAACAGAGATCAGGTCAGAATGCAAACTCACAGAAGGGTCCTATATTAAAAATCATAAAATGTTTTGTTGTGCAAAACTAGATAAGGTTCCAAGCATGAGGACAGACCAGGCAGAAAAAGCTTTCCAGGAGGGGGTGGTAAGAAGGTGCCATCCAGTTCACTGTAAAAGACTGATGGTCTCTTTGGACCAGGAAGTTCCAGATGCAATCTGAATGTCTTGCCTTAAGTCCAAGATCCCAGAAAGAGGGGGAGGCTGAAAATAACCACAAGTCCACAAGGAAAGGAACCCAGTTGGGTGCAAACTAATAATCTAGAAGTCCTAAAAGGAGATGTAGGTAGAATATCCCCCAACTGATAAGGAAGAGATCAATGGTCCTCTGTGAATGGACTACTTTAATGAGGATTTAGTGAGCAGAATAGCATTGCACATGGAAAAATCAAAGTTACCAACGCCAAACATCTGGAAAGCCGTATGCAGAGGAGACCTAGGTCTATCAGAAGGGTTCAGACAGAAATAGCCAAGAAAAACGATTCTATCTAGTAAATTGTTACATTCAACTGGAGTTGTTCTGTAATGTTGAAACAAGTCCAGTTGAATGTGATTAGATATATCATGCACCACTACTGCTAGATATATCATGCACCACCACAGACAAAAAATTGTCCACAATGCCCAGTGTCCAAAGGTCACATCCCTGGCTAGCCCTGCAAATTATCACTTCCAGAGGGGTCTGTGTACAGCCTTCAAAGCTTTTTAGGAGGAAATGCTGATCCGGATAGCTTCTATGTAGGTAGAGACGAGCTCAAGCACCAGTTTAAGAATCTTGAAGTAACTAAGGAATAATCTGCAAGAGGGGTTATACAGGGGCTGGCTTACAACTCTGCTTGCTAGTGTCCTAGCCTCCTGTAGGCAGCAGTCCAACCCGACTTTCTAAATTCCTGTGTCCCTCAAAAGGACAATATAGAACGTCTTTTGACAGTAACTGACAGAACTAATCGGTCTAGACCAACTGATGCCACAATATTAAACCCACCTCTAGAGAGCATTTTCTTTGGCCCTTTTTCTTTATTTTTCTCATCCTTCTCAGGCCCATCCTTACAGCACTTCTCTTCCTTATCAGAAGGACAGCTAATATGCAAGTGAATGACATCCTAAAGCAAAAACAAACAAAAATAAATTTCACATGAAGACAATAAAGCACGATTTTAAAACAATGCACTGTTCTGTATGTTCAAGCTTAAAGAGCTCCCTTTGTACGACAGAATGAGTAGCATATAAATCACTACAAAATTAATAGAGCAACACTCAAACTTCATTTTGGATCTGGGAAAGTCCATATGTACGTTAACATATAGAAAACAAAGTGACACTAATAACAGGTAGGAAATAAATCTCTTTCAGACGGGCGGTGGTAAAAACACTGATTAGCTCCTACAGTGGAGTCTTCACAGTCCTTGCAGCTCTCCACACAGACATCCGTCAGCATGCCTCTTTGAGCATGTCAGCCTCCTCATTGAGGAAGCCGACAGGCTGAGAGCCATGCTGATAGTGGAGGCATCGAGCACTGGATGACAGCCAAAGGGCCCGATTTATCCTTGGCGCCACAATTTGGCCAGGTCTGCCCTAAACCATACGTAGGAACAGACAGCTACATTTCAACCATCAACTAGATAAAGAACTAGTTAAAAGGTATATAAAATATGACAGATTCCAGGGTGGTAAAAAATGGCTCAACGCTCTCTAAGCTTCCCCCTATGTGCCTGACCTCCACATACCCCAGGTGTCTCTCCCTGTCATTCTTATTCTACTAGTTCCTTCCATTCACCATCATTGAGGAATTCCTTGTTGTATAGTTTGGACCAATCATATCTTTCTCATGAAAGACAATAAAGACTCAAGCCCCCTTTAATGTGATTACTCTTCCATATTAATCAAAAACTCTACCTAGCAATCAGAGTCATGTATTCTCTAGCCAGTATACATTCATTAAAGTGGTTCTAAAGGCTCAAGTTTACCATCATGCATGTTAAGCATGAAGGTAAAAAAAAAAACTTCTGTGTGCCGCAGCCCCCAAGCCCCTCCTAATACTTACCTGAGCCCCATTGCAATCCAGTGATGTACACGAGCTGGCTCCTGTTGCTGTCAATCACAGACAGTGAGCCAATGGAGGAGAGAGAGAGGCGTGGCTGAGAGAATGAACATGCAGAGCAGCAGCTCAGAAGCAAGCCCTGCTTGGGTGCCCCTATAACAAGAGGTTTGCTCTGGGGGCACTTGGCAGGAGCGAGGGGCCAGGAGCGCTGGAGGGGGACGAAAGAAAAAGAGGATCAGGGATGTCCTGTGCAAAACCACTGCATCTTGTAAATGACTGACAAGTTCCTGGCATACATAAAGTACATCTGGGTGAAGAGACCTTTGTCTAAGCGGTGGCAGCTGAGACAATCCGCCTGCCGGGGGTGGTTCAGGGCATTCTGCAAACTTGGCAGTCCTTGGACAGTTTTTGGGTAATTTGAAAGAAGAAAGCAGTAGGGTGGTACAGTTTTGAACTCTACCTTGTACCCATTGAAACCACTGATTGAACCCACAAGCCTGGAAAGTCTGTGACCCAGAGAGATTCAAATTGTAACAGACATCCCACCACGGTTAGGAATAAGAACAATGGGGAACGGTCAGGTGTTTATTGAGAACTGAAATGGCAAAATCCACTACCAGTGTAGGCCATTTTTTTCTTGAAATCTTTTGCCATAGGCTAAATCTCAGCAAAAAGCTTAGGAGTAAGGTATAATCTTTCAGATTGAGGCAGTCCTCAAAGTGCAAACTCAATCTGTGTGCAATGGAGAAGACTTAAGACTTAGCCAGTCTCCATGCACTTATTTAGGCTGTGGAGAGCCATGGTGCTGTTTGGCAAAGACCAATACTCACTGCATCAATGTGTCCGCAGTAGAGAACATTTGGCACAAAGTTGTAGCTTGTACTCTGTTTCTGCTACAAAATCAGGGACTTAAATACTGTCCTCCATAATATCAAGCAAAGAAGCTTCCGCTTCCCAAGTCGGGTCAGGTGGAAGAGTGTACATGTAAAGATTGACATTCCAGAAGTTTCCCCAAAAAATCATATATAGTGGCACAGAATTCTGCTTTTGTTACACATGGCGCGTGCCTGCGAGGGGGTCAATCAGAAAAAAGGTAGCAGTGTCATTATTGTACATTACCCAAGAGCAAAGGAACAGCTATTGCCCTGAGTGGTGTTCATAGTTTCCTGTGGGGCATCTGCAGAACACATCTTATTTGGCCCTTTTGTCCCAGCTCCATTGCACCTGTGATCCGTCATTGCCAAGTGGGGGGATCCCCAGTGGGGTACTCATGGGTATGGAGTGTGGAATAGATAGGGTTTGCATGTCCTGAAAAAGGAGCCACCATAACCCAGATGCTGACAGTATTCTTGTGGCTGTGTCTCTGTAGGTGGAAGCAGAAATGCAGCAATGCACTGTGGGCAATCTACTGGCTCGCAGCACACAGATGTCAACTGAACTTTAGGAGACATCTTTATGAGGACTTTGTTTATTCTTTTGCTAGAAAATGCCTTAAGCTCCCCCAAACATCAAATATTTTCTGAAAGCAAAGGACCTGAAGAATAAAATGGTGGCTGCTGCAAATTTTATGTCACATGACATTTGTGCTGCAGTTTATCAAACACAAATTTTCAAACCAAAAAAATACACTTGAATAAGTTTTAGTGCACACAAAAGACAATACTTCAATTTTGGTAAAATTTTAAAGATGTTACACAGTGGCTAAGATACCCAACCAACTTTCAAAGGGCGCATGCTTGCAGAATCCCTATAAAACCATGACACAAATTATCCATGCGGCTAAAGGCTTTTTAAAGCCTTTACAGGTTACCAGTTTAAAGATAAACATGAGGTCTGGCTCTAGAGTTATTTTGCCCTCGCTCTGACATTGACAGCAATAACTCATGTGTGATGCGATCACCGTTTACATACGTGTGCAGGAACTACTTGCACATTCACATTTGTGTGTGAGAATGAGGGAAAGAAATACTTTTTTTTTTTTTACACTTTTTTTTATTTAATTCAACTTTATTGCCATTACAAGAGATGAAAAACATCCCTTGTGATAGCTGGGTGGTGACAGGTACTCTTTATGATGAGCTCTGTGGCCTATTCGACTGAAGATTTCTCCGCTGCCCTTCAAAACAGCTGATCTAACTGATCAGTTTGATCAGCTGCTTTACCAATAGATTAAGTCTAGTCAACAAAAAAAAAAAACGAAACTCGAAGTGATAAGATACTCTTCGCTTCCGGTTTCTTACGCCACAGAGGAGGAGGAACAGAAATTCTGCTCACTCTTCATGGTACTTTCAAAGTGACAGGTCTTTTGTTCCACCAGGGGAACTCCATTCTGCACCATGTAAAAGTGATACAATTACTTTTAAATAAAAGAGAATCATTGGCAATAAATTTTGATGCTGGATCATGGCTGCAGCTATGATCCTGGCATAACTGCTTCTCAATGAGGATGTAGATGTGTGCGTACAACGGTCAGGAAACTGTCAATTCTAGATACTCTGACAAGAAACGAGTAACATTTTATGCTAGTCAGATGTTGCCAATAAAACGCAATACATTCATCTATCAGCGCTAACAAACTCCCCTGCAAGTTTCACGGTTTAGCATGAGCTATAGGTTCTGCTAGCAGACAATCAATGACAATGGTTGCAAAGCCAAATGGCAAAAACAAGAATACTTTAGATATGTTTAAAGGCCTACAGAAAAAAAAGCACACTCATCCAGAACATTTTGAGCAAGGACAGAAAACACCTGCTGATCTTTCCAGAAATACATTGCCACTTTCCTTTGAGCCTAATTGAAAGGAAAAACACTCTTATGCCTCATACACACGGCCGGGATTTCCGACGGGAATCCCAATGGGAAAAAGGAGAGCCGTTTCTCTTTTGTTTGCCGGTGGTTTTTGGCTGTTTTCCCGTCTGAAAAACTGCGATGGAGCATACACACGGCCGGGATTCCCGGCCAAAAGCTCTCATCGCAGTTTTCCCATCGGAAAACCCGGTCGTGTGTACGAGGCATTAGCCTGTCAAGCTGTCCACTGAAAACTACCAATTCCTCTACTCCCCACATAATGGATACAGAAAATTTATTTATGGTCCAAATCAAGAAAAAAACCTGGACAACCATGGCTTCTTCTATATACAGCGAAGTGAGCATAGCCATCCAAGGACAGGAAGTGTTATTCCCATAATTACCAGGTGAAAACAAGTAGGAAATAAGGAAAGAGAAAACAAATGCAGCTACCACATCAAAGGACTGGCAACGGTCGTTTTTGGCTTTAGATACGCTTTAAAACTATGTAACTATTTGGGAATAGCAGCAACATGTTATACAATATTACCTGAGGTTCCAAACATCCATCAACAAATGGCCCAGATGACTCTTCACACACCGCTAAACTTCTTACCAGCTTCAGTTTAGAGTTTGACTAGAGAAAGGGAGTGAAAAGAGACTTCCATTAAAAAACAAAGAAATTAGAAAAGTTAGCATAGCAAACTAGAAAACAAAACCAATAAGGTTTTCTAATAATTTGCATAAGACTGTTCTATATGTAATCATCAGTCTACTTACCTTTAAATACTTTTCTTGGGAGTCCATTGCGAGACAATGAAGTTCTGATACAGTCGGGTTATACAGCATCCCACAACCATTAACCCACCAAAACAGGTGAAAAAACAACAAAATTCAAAAGAAGAGAAGAAAAGGGCCCAGAACCTAAAGACATCATCAACAATAAATGGGGCAAAGTGCCTAGAACAGGTCCCAAGAAGGAACACGAAACAAAAAGGTCCAGACGAGGAGGACCAGTCATTCTAGAGGCTAAGCCTTCAACACCCCTGACCATGAGCGCTCCACTTTTATGAAAAACTTCTATGAAAAACAGAATGGTCAGAAAATCGATCAGGGAAAACTCTAAATCAACTAGAACACAACCACATACAAGGAGTGTGAAGTGATCCCCGAGTCCATCTGAGAATGCAGGAATTCCACATGTTATGAGGACTGAATGGGTGGGGTGCAGGTGAGCACCCCTAGAAATTACAGGACATAGAATTCCAAAGCTCAGAGATCAAACAACCATCCCGTCTAACCCTGGCCTCTAGCCACAGGTTTACGAATGTTCCTGACAGCCCACATTCAGCAAAGTGCCAGTATCCATGGGGAACAGACAAAATTGTTTGTCTAATTGAAGATAAAAATAAAGCTGGCCATAGACTATGCAATTTTTTTTTCCCCACAGGTTACAGGAAACACAATTACTCGATTCCACCAACACCACAGTCAGTCAGTGTTGAAGGTGGAATTCTCTCCCACAAAGTTTTGTGTTCTCCCGGCTAGGAGAGCACACAGTGATTATTGCTAACCACCATAGCCACTGGCAATAATCGCATGAAAGACAGGGTGGATTAACAAAAAAAAATAAAGTTTTTTTTTTCTCCCATTTAAAATCGGATTTGTTTTGATTTTTATCAAATTTATTTTAATAAAATGCTTTTGGAGTAAAAATCTATCTAAAAAGATCGTTTTCTATTTAAGATACATTAATGATTTAGTTTATTCAGCAGGAAATTTTACTAACCTGGCAGCTTATTATTCTAAATAGGAAACCTTAATTTTGTTTGCAAATACTGGAGGAAGACAGACATCTGTGTTCCTGATTAGACGTTCCTCTCTGACTGAACGATTGTCTGCTTTGTTTACATAGCTCTCCAGCGATCGATCAGTGGGTCCTGGTGGCCATCGCGGCCACTGGACCCGCTGATTGGCTCCTGCTGTGTCTAATCACATCGGCAATTGGTCGCCGCCGGCGTGCACGCATGCCCCAGACCCCGAGTCGGAAACCATGTACAGGTACGTTGTTTCGCTCAGCCGGGCCGCCCTGCCTCAGTAAATGTGCGGTGGGCAGTCCAGAAGCCTAACTACCAGCAAGAATGAGTCCTTACATTTAAAGAACACCTGTCATTTCAGATCCATCATGGCAGCATCTGTTAGCGGGCATCCACTTGCCTGCTGTCACCACATCCCTCACCTTGTTGTGTGATTGCCTCATCACCAGCCATTAAAGTGAATGGGACTGTTGGCGAGTCAACAGCGGGTCAGAGGAGGAGCTGCTGCGGGACAGAGATGATAATTGCCATTTCAAAATTAGGATTTAAGTCCAGTTTATTTAAACCAAGCCTTTTTACTAGTGATTTAAAATTGTGATTTCAATTTACTTAAATTAAATCAAATCCACCCTGATGAAAGATCTGACAGGCTGGTTGAAGGTGATCTATCGAATTGAGTACAATTATCCTGCCCCCACAAGGTTCGAATCTCAGCCGGTCCCTGCTGAGATTCGAACTGTCTATGACTGACTTAAGGGAAGTGTCAGAAAGATATTCCTTAAAAGGCAGAGATCCAGCCAAGGAAGAAAGATCTAACCTCAGATAGACAGATCCACCAAAGTCAATGAAGTCTGCCTGGGTGGGATCCTACAAAAGAAAATCACCTGCACCAAAAGACCAGATTGCAGCCTGATGGAACGAACCTAACCACAAACACACAAACACAAAGACGTTAGACTACTCAGGAACCAAACCCTCCTGAAACTACTGCAAGTAAGAGGTGAGGGGTAATTCAGTGTCTGATAATTAAGGGTCTAAAGGTAACCAAGATGTGGACCTTTGTAGTAAGGAACAGATGACAGATCGTTTCCAAAGCTGAAACCGGGTAGGGTGAGTTCTGGCCGATCTCGCAGACATTAAGCCATTCAGAAAGCTCTTGTCCACTAGGATTCATGAAACCTACTCTCTTCACCAGGGGTCCCAGAGTAGGGATACCAGGAAAAAAACACCAATTCAAACACATAAGCCAAAGCTCTGAAAAGTACCAGGTGTGCATGGGCAACACCAAGAATGCAGATCCCCAACCAGCTGAAGGACAGTCAAAACTCATCTAGGAGGGAGAGAAACCTAGCTGTAGGAACTTAATGACCCAAGACTGGACACAGCAGATTCATCCTTCAAACACAAAGTACGTACTTCATCAATAAGGTTCAAAACAACCTCTTGCCGGTATAACCCAACAGTATCAGAATTCCTGTGTCCGTCAATGGGTGAGAAAAATTAAATGTTTTCCTTTTAACTATTCCTTAAACACAATAGTAGATTAAAACCAGCTCCTACCCATACCACATCTACTGTAATGATCTACTGTAATTGTATGAATGCAAATGATTCAATATTCACTGTATAGCACTGTGGAATATTGCCTCCATAACTGCATAATTGTGTATCATGGTAAAAGCAAACTTTTTAAGCAAAGGTGTAAACAAAAAGTTCTGGGCCTGCAGCCACTGTTATATTGAAAATTTAACACAAACAGCTTAAAATAAAATATATACCACAGGCCTACTTCATTCATCTCCTACCTAACCCCTTCCTTATTCATTGGGCACAAACACTGTATATACAAAAGCATTTTACATTCAGAAGCTTGTTACTCAATTTGGTCCTAGTGTGTTTTCCAATACAATATCAAAAGTTTTTTGTTTGGTGATGTGTCCATTTCTTATCAAATCACTTATATGTCTATATGCCAACATGCTGCACAGAGGTGGCTGAATTTGGCCAGATATGAATTTCTATTTTACAGGTTTTCATCAATAGGAAATCATGGGGGGGGGGGGCACATTTCCCAGTAATTTCTTCCACCATCATTATTAGAGGATAACCCCCAGTTTTGCAGTTACACGGATACCATTTTATGGAAACATGTTCTGAAAGAAATATACAGGCTGGCCATTGCGGATTTCTGCTTTTGAAAATGGCAGTTGCCAAGCTGTCATACGGACCCACTAACTTCAACATTTTCAGGGTCACTAAAATATTTTTCTCCCTGGCCAACACTGTGCCCCCAATATTGTATTCTAACAATTCTTTTTCCACAGGTGCATTTTGCATTGAAAAAAAAAGTTGAACTGCGCTTTCCAGTGTTTCCATTGTTCCAGCAATGCCAAATCATGTTGCAAACCCCTCCAGTAATATTAACCCTATTGCACACTTTCACATCATCAGCATGACGACATACCTTGCCCAGCAAACCTTAAGACCCCTTTCACACTTGTGCGACTTGACCTGCGACTTGGGACTGCAAAGTCACATGACAAGTCGTTCCCCATGATCTCCAAGGATAACCATTCATATATGTACGACTTCAAGTCGTGCCGACTTCAAAGTAGTATCCTGTACTACTTTGGTCCAACTTTCATGCGAGTTAAGGTTCACAGACCTCAAGTTTACACATGCATTCCCTGAAATCGTGTCAAAATCGCGGTTGCAAATTCACGGTAAAATTGTGCAACTTTTAAGTCGCAGCAGTGTGAAAGGATCCTCCTTAGTTATGCCACTAGCAAACAGAATAAATGGAACAGCACCTTCTACAGAGCCTCGTAGTACACAACCAGTGGCTGGACTTTCTTCTGAATGAACCCCCATTTACAACCACACTGATATTTATCGTTTAGCCAAACGCATATCCATGTAAACAACAAATGTCCAATGCTGGCCATACACTATACGAAAAATCGGCCGAACCCATTTTGAAAAAACGAACATACGGTTGTGAGCGCAAACGAGTGCCATCATGTGATGAGAGATAAATCGTTCAGTGGACATAAATTAATGCATTGTTTTTTTACATAGACCTAATGCAGACAGTTCGGACGGGAAACACATTAACCTTTCAATTAATCGTTCGGCAGAAAATTTCCAAACTTGTCCTTCGTTTTTCCAGCTCAAAAAACGCCCCAACGATTATCGATTTTGTGCCCATTGACTGGCCGAAAAACAAACTGTCGAAATGACAATGTCGGACGATTTTTCTTATAGTGTATGGCCAGCATAAGCCCCAGCCTGCATAAAACTTTTTTTTATGAGATTATGACAAGCTGTATGAAATGCTTTGCTGGAATCCAATTCCACAGCACCACCCTGGTCCAAAATAATTGTGATATAGTCTAAAAATTAAATCAAAATAGTCTGACATGATCTAGTCTGACATGATCTCTCCTCAGTAAAGCCATGCTGCTTTGGGTTAAGCAAGCTGAACATTAAGTGATCATCTTTTTTATTTTTTTATTAGCAATTCCATTTATTTTACTACCAGAGATTTTAAACGCACTGTCCTGTAGTTCGTTATCTGCCAGTCATAGGGAAATAATCCTGTCAGAAGAGACTGATTAAAAAGTCTAATAAAAGTTCAAAAGCTATACCTCAAAGTTCTCGAACTCTGGGATGAATACCATCAGGACCCATTGCTTTTTTAAGCTTTAAAGTAGATTTTCGCCCTAAAACTAAAATCTGTAAATCTACAGGCATCCACAATCTAAGACTAACCTATCTAACCCTATAAAGAGAAAATCACCATACATACAGTCAGGTCCATTAATATTGGGACATCAACACAATTCTAATCTTTTTGGCTCTATACACCACCACAATGGATTTGAAATGAAACAAATAAGATGTGCTTTAACTGCAGACTTTCAGCTTTAATTTGAGGGTATTTACATCCAAATCAGGTGAACGGTGTAGGAATTAGAACAGTTTGTATATGTGCCTCCCACTTTTTAAGGGACCAAAAGTAATGGGACAATTGGCTGCTCAGCTGTTCCATGGCCAGGTGTGTGTTATTCCCTCATTATCCTATTTACAAGGAGCAGAAAAAAGGTCCAGAGTTCATTTCAAGTGTGCTATTTGCATTTGGAATCTGTTGCTGTCAACTCTCAATATGAGATCCAAAGAGCTGTCACTATCAGTGAAGCAAGCCATCATTAGGCTGAAAAAACAAAAAAAAACCATCAGAGAGAAAGCAAAAACATTAGGTGTGGCCAAATTAACTGTTTGGAATATCCTTAAAAAAGAAAGAACGCACCGGTGAGCTCAGCAACACCAAAAGACCCGCAAGACCACGGAAAAAAAACGTGGTGGATGACCGAAGAATTCTTTCCCTGGTGAAGAAAAACATCCTTCACAACAGTTGGCCAGATCAAGAACACTCTCCAGGAGGTAGGTGTATGTGTGTCAAAGTCAACAATCAAGAGAAGACTTCACCAGAGTGAATACAGAGGGTTCACCACAAGATTGGTGAGCCTCAAAAACAGGAAGACCAGATTAGAGTTTGCCAAACATCTAAAAAAGCCTTCACAGTTCTGGAACAACATCCTATGGACAGATAAGACCAAGATCAACTTGTACCAGAGTAATGGGAAGAAAAGAATATGGAGACGGAAAGGAACTGCTCATGATCCAAAAGCATACCACCTCATCAGTGAAGCATGGTGGTGGTAGTGTCATGGCGTGGGCATGTATGGCTGCCAATGGAACTGGTTCTCTTGTATTTATTGATGTGACTGCTGACAAAAGCAGCAGGATGAATTCTGAAGTGTTTCGGGCAATATTATCTGCTCCTAGTCAGCCAAATGCTTCAGAACTCATTGGACGGCACTTCACAGTGCAGATGGACAATGACCCGAAACATACTGCGAAAGCAACCAAAGAGTTTAAGGGAAAGACGTGGAATGTTATGCAATGGCCAAGTTAATCACCTGACCTGAATCTGATTGAGCATGCATTTCACTTGCTGAAGACAAAACTGAAGGGAAAATGCCTCAAAAACAAGCAGGAACTGAAGACCGTTGCAGTAGAGGCCTGGCAGAGCATCACCAGGGATGAAACCCAGCATCTGGTGATGTCTATGCATTCCAGACTTCAGGCTGTAATTGACTGCAAAGGATTTGCAACCAAGTATTAAAAAGTGAAAGTTTGATTTATGATTGTTAATCTGTCCCATTACTTTTGGTCCCTTAAAAAGTGGGAGGCACATATACAAACTGTTGTAATTCCTACACCGTTCACCTGATTTGGATGTAAATACCCTCAAATTAAAACTGAAAGTCTGCAGTTAAAGCACATCTTGTTTGTTTCATTTCAAAACCATTGTGGTGGTGTATAGAGCCAAAAAGATTAGAATTGTGTCGATGTCCCAATATTTATGGACCTGACTGTACCTTTTCTGAAGCCGGTGCGGTCTCCAGCGGCAGATGCTGTATGCAGGAGATAGCTGACAATGGTTGTGAAATGCCAGGGAAGTGACGTCACCCATTGACGGCTCAGTGTGAGATCAGACCGACTTCAGTAAAGCGATTTTTCCCTTACAGTGCTAGATAGATTAGTGTTAGATTGTGAATGTCTGTAGATTTGCAGATTCTATTGTTAGGGTGAACTTCTACTTTAAAGTAGGCCAGGAGAACTGCTACCTCTGCCTCTAGAAACCCTGAAAATGAACCTTCACCACTAGAAACAAATGATCCCCCAAGTTATTTTTGTTTGGTATTTTCAGATGTAAATTACACTAACAGAAGTACAGTAACCGTTTGGTCTGCTACGGGGCATGGCTTAGCGTATGGAGGAGTAAGAAGCTTCCTCCAGGAGCTCCCGCACACACCGGGTTCATCGCGGCCACCAGCGCCTTCCAGACCAGCTAAACAGGTCGGTGATGGGGAGGAAAGGTGGGGGAGAATGTCGTCATACCCCCGATACGAGCAAAGAGGGGGATATAGACAGATTTTTTTTTAAAAAGCTGTTGCCGGAGCAGCGCGGCCCCCCCTCATCCAAGATGGCGTCGACCCGCTCCTCGGGGACACATGCGGCCTCTCATGGACAGGCTTCCCAGCACCATGCACCTCACACCAGATCTAGGGTGCGAGCCAGCTCTCCCCCTGACTCAGACAACGGCTCCACACGTTCAGCCTGCCATTCCCCTGCCTCGCACCGCTCCTATGGAGCTTGGGACATGGAGGCCTATATCAAAGCCCTCCCCACTAGACATGATTTTGAGGCCTGTGTACAGAGGCTTGAGCGTTCATACAAGCAGGAAATTGCTGAGCTGCGCAGGGATGTCACTAGCAGACTGGAGGAGGTGGAACACACCGTCGAAGAGACTGTAGCTGCCATACAATCACATGATGCCATCCTGGATGAGCACACCCTGCAAATTCAGCACCTTATGTACCATCAGGACGACCAGGAGAACAGGGCCAGACGCAATAACATCCGCATCCGTGGCCTACCTGAGTCTGTGGACACTAAAGATCTAGCCCCGGCTGTCATCGCTATGTTTAATGACCTGCTCCAGAGAGAGAAAGACGCGCCTCTGGAACTTGATCGTGTCCATAGAGCCCTAGGCCCTAAGAATCCTAATCTGGAACACCCCAGAGATGTTATCTGCAGGGTCCACTTCTACGCGATTAAAGACGCCATCATGCAGGCGGCGCGAAAGCGAGAGAACATTTGTTTCAACGAGTCCCAGATTTCCTTACTACCAGACGTCTCCAAGCTGACCCTTGACATGCGCCGGGCATTGAAGCCCCTCACTGGGGCCTTACAAGCTAAACAAATCAAATATCGTTGGGGCTTTCCCTTCCACCTTTTTGCCTCGCATGAAGGGAAATCGGCAGTGTTTCGTACACTTGGCGATCTCCCCAAATTTCTAGGGACCTTTGAACTGCCTCAAATATCTCTACCTGACTGGCCCCTTCGCGCAGCCACCCCCGGATTCCCGGTCGCCTCCGGATGGCAGAAGCGATCCAAGAAACCCAGGCGTTCCAGATCAGAAACCTCCAAGTCAAACGCTGGATGATTTAATGCTATCAACCCTTCGTGTAGCTGGGCTTTAGACCTGCAAAGTCGCCCCTGTTCTCAGGTTACAGTTTTGTTGGGGCGCTCCCCTACTAACTTCTGTCTTACTTCCTGCTCACAAGGGACATTCCGCCATATTGTGTGTTCCTTCAATTTGTTCTCTCTGAACGTTGACCCCCTGTGAATTTCTCCTTCCCCCATAAGTAATGTCTGTCCTCCATTACCACATTGAATCCCCCCCCAGCCCCCCCCCCCAATACCTAAAGAGATTTATTATGATTTTGTTTGGAAGCCTGGTGTAGGACCCCTGCGGCTGTCAGGTGTTCTCGCAGGTAGTCCGGGTCTTATACTCCCGGACTTAAGTACATGAATGTATAACTAACTGCAGCCGTCGGGGGCCCTGTACCGCTTTACTTATGGATATGTTTACATGTTTATTTTTGCAGCCCGGTGTGTGCGGGCACCTCTGTGCACTGTCTACGACCCCCCTCCTAGGTTTACAGCGTCCTATTAGGACTCCACTGACATGTTGCTCGCAACGTTACTAGTTTGGCCGTTTAGGCCCTATTTTTTACTTCTCCTCTCTTTCTCTCTTTCCCCTCTGTTTCTGGACCTCTCATTTCCTGTGCTTCTTTGTAGTCAATCCTACACCCCTCCCTTTTCCCTCCCTACCCCTTTCCCAGCGACAGCGAGCTCGGAACTAATTAAGATTTATTCCCATCCCATAGTACTACCCTCATGGCAACGCCCGCCTCCCTAAAAATCTCTTCCCTGAATTGTAGGGGCCTTAACGCCCCGGAGAAGAGGAGACATATCCTCTACCATTTCCACAAATTACGAACCCAAAGCCTTCTCCTCCAGGAAACTCATTTCCGTTCCGACACCATCCCACAGGTTTTCCATAAAAGGTACCCTACCTGGTTTCACAGCACCAACCCTGCCGCAAAATCTAAAGGAGTATCTATTGCCTTTCATGCCTCTTTCACCCCTGACGTGCTTGACACGCTCATAGACCCCGCAGGGAGATATGTTTTTCTTAAATTGTCGTATTTGAATGTGATTTACACTGTAATTAACGTATACTCTCCTAATCAGGACCAACCGCAATTAATCTCTAAGGTGGTCGCACGTCTGAAAAGATTTAGTATTACTAACATGAACATGGGAGGTGACCTCAACGCGGCTCTGATACCTCGCCTTGATTCCTCGACGGGTAAGTCCTCACTCTCCCCTGCTTCTTTGACCAAAATTAAAACCGCTCTATCTGACCTATCTCTGGTGGATGTCTGGAGGGTGTTACACCCTTCCACAAAGGACTATACATATTTCTCCCCAGCACACTCCTCTTACAGCAGACTAGACTACCTATTCATCTCCCAAACCCTATTGGACTGTTCTCCTAACGCCTCGATTGGCCTTACTCTTTGGTCAGACCACGCACCCATTCACTTGAGCTTGGGTAGGGCTCCTTCCCCCAAGACCAGGTGTTCCTGGCGGCTCAACAACAACTTACTCTTAGATACAGTGTGTGCTCAAGACATCATCCGGACCATACAGCACTTTATTGCAGACCACGCACACGACGACACTAACCCTCTTACGAAATGGGAGGCCCTCAAATGTGTCCTTAGGGGCAAGTTTATTCAGCACGGCTCTAGGCTTAAACATGCACGCACGGCAGAGATAACCAGACTGTTAGCTTTAATAGCTTCACTGGAAGAGTCCCACAAACAATCCCCTGTGGCCGGGATTCATCTTGAGCTGGTTAATGCCAGGCGGGACCTTCTGCAAATCTTTTCAGAACGTTCCCTGGTGGCTAGGGATAAGGGGCGATTCACCCATTACTCCCAAGCCAACAAGTGTGGTAGACATTTGGCCCATACCCTACAACCTCAGCAAGCCCGAAAACATATCCCCTTTATTCACTCCCCCTCTGATGGGAAATTGAGTTCTAACTTAGCCATAGCCGATGAATTTCGCAAATATTATTCCAATTTATATAATCTATCCTCCCAAAACCCCTCTCCTAGGTCCCCCCTGACTGGCTCCGAACAGGACATGTCTTCCTATATTCAAGAAACCTCCCTGCCCCCATACCATCCTCGGATGCTGAGGAATTGGAGTCCCCACTTTCTGAGGCAGAATTTCTATTAGCCATCAAAGAACTCAAAAATGGTAAAAGCCCAGGACCTGATGGGTTCTCTTTGCGCTTTTACAAGAAGTTTGCTCCTCAGCTTACCCCCTTCCTTGCAAATGCCTTTAACGCCATTAATGATAATCTCTCCCCCTCTTCGTCCTTGCTTCATGCCCAGATTGTGGTGATTCCGAAACCCGGTAAAGACCCCTCCTTATGCGCCAATTATAGGCCGATTTCCTTACTCAATACAGACTTGAAATTGTTCGCCAAGATCCTGTCGAATCGTCTATCCCCATTACTACCTGACATCATACATAGGGACCAGGTGGGTTTTGTCCCTGGCCGAGAGGCGCGGGACAACACCACTAAAACTGTTCATCTTATAGCATACGCTCACCGTAATCGGGTGCCGGCCTGCCTCCTCTCCTGTGATGCGGAGAAGGCCTTCGACAGGGTCAGCTGGCCGTTTCTCCGAGCCACCCTCACCCAAATAGGACTAGGACCTAAGACGCTCTCGCGCATTATGGCCCTGTATGCTACGCCCTCCGCCTCTATCTTAGTAAATGGTACTCACTCGCGTACATTCACGATAGCTAATGGTACCAGGCAAGGATGTCCCCTTTCTCCTCTCCTTTTCGCTCTTGTTATAGAACACTTGGCCCAGGCCATCAGAGCAAACCCGAGCATAAGTGGTATTCAGACCCCCTCCTCACATTGCAAACTCTCCCTATATGCTGACGACCTCTTGCTTTATGTGACACAACCCCACATTAGTATCCCATCCATCCTAGCAGAGATCAACCGCTTCGGATGGCACAGTAATTATAAGCTTAACATCTCCAAAACGGAAGCCCTTAACCTATCACTTCCACATCATACCCTTTCCTCCCTCAAGACTAATTTCTCCTTCCAATGGCAAGCGACATCCATTTCGTATTTAGGTACGTCCATCCCAACACGCGCGGCGGATATCTATACTCTGAATTTTGGCCCTCTGCTCACTAAGATCAGGCGTCTAACCGAGAACCGGATGGACAGACCGCTCTCTTGGTTTGGTCGCATGAACACCCTAAAAATGGACATACTCCCCAAATTATTGTACTTATTCCAAGCCCTCCCCATCTCCCTCCCGTCCGCATTTTTCCGCACCTTGCGCTCTTTGGCTATACGCTTCGTATGGCATGGGAAGCACCCCAGATTGAATCAATCTTTTATGCACCGCCATCTCTAAAGGTGGAATGGGTCTGCCGGATTTTGAGCTTTATCATTCCTCAGCTGTGTTATCACGGATCCTGGAGTGGTTCCCCCGCCCCTTTGTCAAAGCCGCTACCCTGGTGGAACAAGACTTGTCCCCGTTGGATCTTCGGGCCCTCCTATGGGGTTTTGAACATACTCCGGGGTCTTTCGCTGCATTGTCTCCCCTCACCAGGGATGCTCTGGTGCTTTGGTACCGCAGGAGAGAGGCCTATGCTTTATCCACTGAACCAAGCCCACTCACCCCATTATTTGACAATCCAGCCCTTCCAGAGGGCAGGTCCATCCACACCCTTGACGGCTACGACAGAGCTTCCTGGCCCACGGCACGACAATTCGTTGACTCCGCGCAGGGTACCTTTAAGCCAAACCATAACTCTACGTCTTCCCACTTGACTTGGCTCACCCGACTACACCTGACTTCCTATTGCAAAGGACTTCACGAATCCGCACAGATCCATAGACCCCTGACCAGTTTTGAACAAATATGTACACTTCCTGACACCCCCCGCCATACCCTTTCCTTGACCTACAAACTGATTCTAGACCACACTCATGACTCCTTACCTAAATTTACAAAAGTTTGGTCGGAGGAGCTTGGGAGAGATATTACAGAGGTAGAATGGAGTAAAGCCTTTCTCTTTACCCACAAATCATCCATCTCTAGCTATTCCCAAGAAAAAAACTATAAGGTGATTGCCAGATGGTGTCGAGTCCCGACCACCCTCAGGATCATGTACCCCTCAGCTGCGGACACCTGCTGGAGATGTAACTCGGCAACAGGTACATACAGTCATGTCTGGTGGGAATGTGAGGTAATTCGACCGTTCTGGTCTCAGATTTTTCAAATTTATTCTGAGATTTATGATATGCCTCTTCAGCCTTCTCCTTTTATTGCCCTCCTCTCCATCCTACCGGGTACTATCAAATTCCAAAAACACAATCTTCTTAAATTTTTCCTTAGCGCGGCTCGACGTCTCATCTCTAGGCATTGGAAAACCACCTCCCCTCCCTCGATTGTAGAATGGGTGAATGAAATGAATACTAGTATGCTAATGGAGGAAATGATTGCCAACTCTCTAGACAGACATGCTAAATTCTCCTTTATCTGGAGTATATGGAGACATTACTCAACTTCGGATAAGTTGAAGGATAGGCTCCCAATAGGGCCTACTCCCTGAGGCCTTACCAGTCCCCTACCTTCGGGTTCCCTGCCATGTCTGGATACCCTTCCATTGATCCGCAGCTCGCTGTCCCCCTCGCCCCCCCCCCCCTCTTCTCCTTCCACCCTTCCCTTTGCACTACACCCCCCTTCTAAACTCTAGATCTCCTTTTCTATCTTTATTTCTCCCTATCTCTTTCTGGGGCCTCCCCTAAAGTAACTTGGAGATGCTTTCACATGTATGCGGTCCAGTTTCTGTTCACACTGTCATCGCTTGTTAGACTTCACCAATAGGTGTTGGTATGGTGTCGTTTGTACAGATATTCATGTCATCCCCTAATGACTCCTCCGATCCAGGATTGCAGTGGGATCCCACAGGGGCATCCTGGTCGGACGGAGTGGATGATGTATCTTCAGACGACACTGTTTGATTTGTGTATTACTTCACACCTCTTCTAATGAGCTAGTTGTTATTTGTATATTGCCGTATACATGCTGTAACGGGAGATCACCCCTTACTTATCGGTCCAGGTTGCCTCTTGCTGGGCTCCTGGATTTTTGTATTTTTTCTGTACAATTGAAACTTTGATAAACAATAAAAACGAATTGAACCTAAATGGTCTGCTACATCCAGGTCTTCTTTAATACAAGGGTTATTTGACACTGTGACTGTTTTTCCACACTGGAAGGCCAGTCATCGCTAGGGCACACAGAACAATTGTTTGCTATGTGTCTTACTCACATTGTGACACACCCTGAAGCTGCACTCCAGTGATCTGTGATAAAATGCAGACATGATACATTTTAAAGTATAACTAAAAGCCAAAACTGTTTTTTTTTTTTTCGTTTTGGATAGAGTTGAGATGAATTAGAACACTTGTAATTTTTTTTATTGCTTTCTGTGCACCTTTTAGAAAGACTCACCCTCTCGATTTGTCCTGTCTACGATCATGGAAAGTAAAAGAAAATCCCAAATTTTGGGTTGACCCCAGAAAAGGAATAGAGGGGAAATCTTCCAATGGGGAAACTAGTTTTGGTGATATGGGGTCTTCAAGGAATTCCCTTAATTTGCAATCATTTCCTCTCACTTCCGGTTTGGCTGTGGGACAGGAAGTGAAGGAAAATCATTGCAAAAGGGACAGACGGCGAAAAAAAATTTCACGGGGTTATGACCCTCCCTTACTCTATCCAAAATAAAAAAGAAAATGTTTTGCCTATAGTTCTACTTGTATGCAGTGCACTGGGCAGGGTAGCATGTTACTGTACAGCAGCACTGCTGTATGGCGACATGAACGAAATGTCAGTTTTGCGCACTTCAAGGCGTGATGCTCTGAAATGCACATCATACTGCCCCCTACTGCTGGCTTGCTGCAGCCAGAATGGTTTTCAGTACGGCAGCTGTCCATTTATGTGTGAATGGGCCCCTAATGTCATACCCAGTTTTTATTTTTCTGATCCCATAGTAACCTTTCTTCATGTCACAGATGTATTTAGAAGGCAAAAGAAAAAAAGTTTTGTCCCCTTTAATAATGAATGAAGCCATTTTCTCCTCTTGCTTGACTACTTTTGTCTTTATATACCGTACTTTTCTATCTGCTGCTTTTTTTGTGTTAGCCTTATTTAGTGTGTGATTAACAATTAATGCAGTTGCCATTTTGATTAAGAAAATTAGCAAAAATTTGTGCTTCGGAAATCAAACTTTTGTTATTGTAAATTATTTCAGTTTGCGTTCCAATTTCAATAATTTGACCCCAATTTTCTTCATCTTATTACACAATCCCCTTTTATCAGTACCAGGTCTAGAATATGATCTCCTCTGCCTGGGCTTTTTGTAAGTTTTGGAGAAACCCCTTTCAAAGCAAAGACAGCCTCTATTTTTCTCTCAGAAGCTTCCTAAACATAAGATTTTTTTTAAAAATGAAGCAGAATCAAGTAAATATCTCAGATTTCCTAAAAAGTGTTTTTTTATTTTTTTCCCCAAAGTGTAGCAAAGTACTAACATCCAAAGATAGTTTGACTCCCGTCGTAAATGTGCTTTGTATCTTATATGACAAACTGCAAAAAGAATCTGTATAAAAAGGTTAGTTTAATAATTAAATTGAAGTGCAGGAATCTAAAATAATAAGTAATCTTAGGCCTGCTGCACACGGGCCGAATGTATCAGCCAGTTCAATAGAAACCAGCCGACTTTCGGCCCGTGTGTACTGCAGTCGGTCCAAGAGAAGCTGGCTGAAAGGGTCATGACCGAAAAAGGTCTGCCGATCAGCTCCGTTCAGCTCTCTCAGTCAATGAAGACGTCCCTGTCAGAACACAATAGCACAGCACGGGAGATCTCTATACCAACATTGCATAGTTAGTACAGCGGCTCCACCTGAGCTGTCAGTTTTTTTTTCCATTCAGCCCACTGGGTTTAAAAAAAAGAAAAAATTGTAGTGTGTACTAGGCAATATTTGCCTAGATAGCTGCAAAAATCGATCTGAGCTGCAGCTGTCCACCGCCGCCTCTACGCTGAGAACTAAGCAATCAGGCTTGAAACAAAAAAAAAAGCTGCTCCAGGTGAGCGAGTCTCTGATATATATATATATATATATATACATACATACACACACACACACACACACACACATATATATATATATACACACATACATACATACACACACACACACACATTATATATATATATATATATATATATATATATACACATACACACACACACGTAAGTGCTAGCCCAGCTCGCATGCTGTGTAACATGAAGAAATAATTCTGGGTGGCTGCACTTCCAAAAATCCTTTTATTGAAGCTTCATATGACAAGTGGTTAAAAGATGGAGCAGGGGACAAAGAGGTAGATGCAAACGTTAGCACTTAGTCATTACCTAATGAAGGATTTTTGGAGTGCAGCTATCCAGAATTATTTCTTCATGAGCAATCAGACTATTGTCACTCAGTTCTTGGGTCCAGGCTGAGGGGTGACTGTCAGTCACTGCTCTACACTCTGCACCTCCAGCGCTCACTGGAGTGCTTGGCTTGGAGGGTGGATGGGCTCTCAGCAGCACACAGAGGCTGAGCCAGCTGCCAGACATTATTGTAAGGATCCATGCAGAGTTTGGACTGGCTGTTTGACATCAGCTGATAGACTTTATCCCACTGTCGGCTGAATTTGGGTCACTTGGGTGCACACCTGTGACCCACAGGAGAAGTATGGCCAAAAGAGCTTTAAGATTAGATCAGGTATGCAGGGACAAAAATTGGCGTTAAGCCCCATACACACTATTGGATTTTCTGCAGATTTTTGTCTTCAGATTTACCAAAACCATGTAATATGAGGTCAAACCTTAGGAGTTTCAATTTGTATGCAATCAGGCAGGCCCTTGCACTACATGGTTTTGGTAATTCTGAAGAAAATCCAATAGTGTGTATGACGCTTTACCGTGTCACTTTCACAGATCTGCAATTTCTGTGTGTTTCTGTGTTTGACCCTCACTGGCACAGGCGCATCGCGGGGGGTATTAACCCTTTTTCGGCCGCTAGCGGGGGGTAAAAACCGCACCGCTAGCGGCCGAATACCGCCGCAAATCCGACGGTAAAGTGCCGCTAAAAATAGCAGCGCTTTACCGCCACCGCACCTTCCGCCCCAGTGTGAAAGGGGCCTAAGAGAAAAGATCATTCAGAACATTTTAGATTTTTTCTGAAATCAGGAGGAAGGGGAAGGGTGGTTACAGTTTCCTACAAGAGAACTTACAGAAAATCAGATATTATTGAAATGATCATTCCAGTTAACATGAAGCCTTGAGATGAACAGAGGGAGCACAGCCTACCTGTTAGTGAAATGTGGCTGAAAAAAATAAGCAACCCATACTTTTGTACAAGTTCCGCTTTAAAATATCCGCTAATCTGTACATTACCAGTCTCTCCGATTGCAGAACCAAATAACTTTAGTAATAACCACAAAGCTCAGTGGCTTAGTAGTTAGAACTTCTGCCTTACAGCACTAGTGTCCATGGTTTCCCTTTGCTTGCGTGGGTTTACACTGGGTACTCCTTTCCACTCAAACTCCAAAGAAATCCTTGTAGGTTAACTGGCACTGTCTAAATTGGCCATAGTATGTGGGTGTAAGTGCACTGTATGTATGCAAGTGAATGATGTGAATGTACAATATGTAAAGTGCTTCAAACATTTTCAGCACCATATACAGTAAATATGGGTAGAAAATAGACCGTAAAAAGCCATGTCATTGGAAACTATAGAAACCATCTTTGTTTGGACGAGACTTAATTGTAGAATTTTACTTTGTCCCCAAAAATATGTACCTGTACTCTTGCATAGAATTGTAGGTATTTGAGCAATGCAAGCAGAACATAAACTGGAAATGTAAAGAGTATGGGGAGAGCATAAGTAGCCAGTGATTATTTCTAAAATGTGGGAGGCATGAGTTATACTTGTGTACCTTGGCTCGTTTCCTAGCATGGCTGTGGCTTGGATTCCGCCTCTGCGCCAGTGGTAGAAAATTGAGAGAGGAGAAAGAAAAATAAAACAGTAAGTGTAATGGAAAAACAAACACAATCCAATTTAGACACTGAGCATCTTGCATATCTTTTCTAGCGATAACTAATGAAATGTAATACCCCAATAAAGGCTGGGTTTACCTTAAAACGCTTCTCACATTATAGCCAAAAGCACACGAGACGCACACACACACGCGCTAGATATATCAAACAGCAGCGCCTAAAGTAAAAGTTCCATTTCAGAGTTCATACTTTCCTATGGACTAATGAAATGGTAAAGTGTAATTAAAAGGCCAAATATTTTTTTCCCGTTGTGAATAGAGTAATGGAGGGTTATAATCCCTATCTCACCCCCCCCCCCCCCCATCTGTGCCCCATTGGCGAGATTTCCCATCACTCTTTCATGAAAAAAAACAAAAAAAAAAACACTTTAAAACATAACTCCGCTTTTGTTTAGAAAAAAAATTGCAGGAATTTCAACAAAGATTCCTACCTTTTGTATTTCTGAAGAAATGGCTTGTTTGACTGTGTCCAAGTGCAAAATTAAAGTAAATTTTATTGACTTATTGATTTCATTGTCATCAATCATCTGCTGCACTTGTGGGGCTCTATTGAGGAAAGTTTTAGGGTCTGCATCCCTTTAGCTGCGGTTTCCTATTGGGAGTGTCTCATCAAAAATGACAATTTGGTTGCAGGGGATGCTCAAAATCTGAGTTGCATACTAGTGTAGACTTCTGGGAAAATCAGTGAGTCAATCACACAAGCAGGACATTTCTGAGGGGCGTTCTGTGTACAGAATATGGCCTCCCGGTAGCCATATTGAATTGCATTATGCAGAAAACTACAGCGCTGCAGATTGAAAAGGAAAGGCAATTTGTATGAACATTCAATTACATAATTATATCATGTAGTAATTGCATATGCCATTTCTTTTTTTGCCAGTTTTTTTTCCTACAAAAGTGGCGTTCTCCATTTAAGTGTGAAGATAAGCTTTAAAACACACCCTTAACCTATAGGAACAGTAAAGAATATTTTCAGTGATCACACATTTCAAGTTGTCATTGCTCTATTTAAAGTCTTTTTGTTTTTATGGAAATTCAGAGCAGAGAGCTGTCAACTTACAATCGATTTCTACCTGCATCAACAGGCATTATTTAGTACTGACAGCATTTTACAAAAAAGACAACATGAGTGAGAGGAGACCCCTATACATTACTACAGTAAATATTGGCCCCTCCTGTAAGAAAATCTCCCACATATGCCATTCGTGTGACTATAAGGCATTTGATCATGGGAGCTCTGCTGAAAGAAAGAGAAGTCAGACTCGCTGACCATTCCCAATAGCAGAGATCAAATGACCAAACCCCTAAATGTTTGGTCTTGAGCAGAACAGGGAGGTAGCAAAGAGCAGAATTTCAGCCCTGATATTACTTTATTTATTCAACCCTGGAGCTCCCTTTATTTTTAAGGAGAAGTATAGTCATAGCCCTTTTGGCCATACTTATGTGGGTCACAGGAGAGCACTTAGTTTTGCACTCCTGTGACCTAAAGCCTGCTGAGGTCACAGCTGGTCCAGGCTCTGGAAGGATCTCAACCATATTGTGGGAGATCTAACCAGATGTCTGACTTGCAGCTGGCTCAGGCTCTCAGCACACTGCTGAGTCTCTGAACCAGTGCTGCTGTCCCCTGCACAGCTGGGCAATTCAGTGAGTGCTGGAGGGGCAGAGCAGAAAGCCGGTGACTGATAATCAGGGCTCCCTGCTCCGAGAAGACTGAGAACTGAGCGATCAGCAGTAATGTGATCAATTGGTTCTTAGTCTTAGAACTGGCAGGGGACAGCTGCAGCATCGGACTGATGATGCACCCACATAGAGAAGTACCGTATGTAAATTTGTTTCTAGGCATCCTGCACTTCACTTTAAGCTTCAGAACAAATATCAGTGTTACCTTTTTCATGGTCAGTGAGGCTGTCTATCGCATTTAACAAGAAATACTGAAGTAAAAAATAGAAGATAAAAATGCTGAATACCTAGCAAAATGGCAGATTTCCATAAGAGGCCCTGGTTTTATCTGGGGTTTTTTTTCCCATCATTTTTTATGCACGTACGGTGGGAATGAGGCCCAACTCCTATTTCTCTCTTTATAATGAGCAAAAAAGACAGTTCCCCAGCATGCATGCCAGGTGGCCAACAAGGCTTAGGAGTCCTCTAACATACGATGTAATGGTTAAGGCCATATACACTGATTAGTCATATAATTATGACTAGGGCCGAAACAACTAATCGATTAATCGACAACTAATCGATTATGAAATTAATCGATTACAATTTTCATAATCGATTAATCGGCCAGTAACATAATGGGTTAAAAAATAAATAAAAAATTAGTCCTTTATAGTACAAAAAGAGCAAATCGCTACTGTTAATATTACTTTCACTGTCCCACAGTAAAAATGAACCCCTTACAGTAGTGATTTGCTCTTTTTGTACTAATTTTAGTTTAATTAACCCCATTATGTTGCTAAACATCTCAGGCCTGGGTCACACCTGTTTTTTGTTGCTTTTTGCAGAAACACACTACAGTTCATTTACATGGTTTCCTATGGGACACGTTCACATCCATGATTTTTTCAACTGCTGCGTATTTGGAAAGGGCAAGGACTTTTTTTTTTTTAAAAAGCAAAACGGTGCTATTTTTAGGGCCGAAACAACTAATCGATTAATCGACAACTAATCGATTATGAAATTAATCGATTACTATTTTCATAATCGATTAATCGGCCAGTAACATAATGGGGTTACAAAAAACTGAAATGAGACCTTTACAGTACAAAAAGAGCAAATCGCTACTGTAAATATTACTTTCACTGTCCCACAGTAAAAATTAACCCCTTACAGCGATTTGCTCTTTTTGTACTAATTTTTATTTATTTTTTTAACACCATTATGTTACTAAACATCTCAGGCCTGGGTCACACCTCTGTTTTTTGGTGCTTTTTGCAGAAACACGCTACAGGTCATTTACATGGGTTTCCTATGGGACACGTTCACATCCATGATTTTTTCAGCTGCTGCGTATTTGGAAAGGACAAGTACTTTTTTTTTACCGCAAAACAGTGCTATTTTGTTTTTTTGGTTCAATATACTTCAATAGAGAAGCTGCAGAAAAGCATGTGTTTTTGCAGCAATTTGTGTTTTTTAGTCTGCCCAACAACAAATTGGCAAAAAAAAAAAAAGGAAAAAATGCTAAATCGCAGCAAAATTTTTTTTTTTTTTTACGGTTCTTAACCGATTAATCGAAACAATAATCGGCCAACTAATCGATTATGAAAATAATCGTTAGTTGCAGCCCTAGCTATTTTGATTCAATATACTTCAATGGAGAAGCTGCAGAAAAGCATGTAATGTGTTTTTGCAGCAATGTGTTTTGTAATCTCCCCAACAACAAATTGACCAAAAAAAAAAAAATGTAAAAATGCAAATCGCACAAAATTCCCCTTTTTTTTTTAAAGGTTATTAACCAATTAATCGACTAATCAAAACAATAATCGGCCAACTAATCGATTATTAAAATAATCGTTCGTTGCAGCCCTAATTATGACCACTTACATGTAAAGTAAATAACCCCGATTATCTCGTTACAACGGCACCCGAAAGTGGGTGGGGTACATTAGGCAGCAAGTAAACATTTTGTCCCCAAAGTTGTGTCAAAAGCAGAAAAAAATGGGCAAGTGATCTGAGTGACTGGCAAGAGCCAAATGGTAATCGCTAAACTACCAAGTCAGAGCAACTCTAAAATTTCAGCTCTTGTGGGATGTTACTGGTCCACAGTGGTCCAAAGAATGATAACCGGAAAACTGGCAACAGCATCATGGGCGGCAAAAGGCTCATGGACAATGCACTTGAACGATGAAGGTTGACCTGTGTAGTCCAATTCAATCAAGTTACTGCATCTTAAAATACAGAAAAAGTTCATGTGCATGACTCTGCAGACTGGTCAGGGTGCCCATGGTTACCTATATCCACAGCCAAAAGCACCTAAAATTGGCATGTGAGCATGAAAACTGGACCACAGAGCAATGGAAAATGTGACCTGATCGGATGAATATTTTTTTACATCATGTATATGGCCAGGTGCATGCATGATGTTTACGTGGGAAAGAGGTGGTACCAGGATGTACTATGGGAAGTTCGATCAATGGAGGCCTCATCTCTTAACTTACTGGAATTAAGGAGGAATACAGCCAAAGCTTGTTTTGCTGTAATCCTCCTGTGGATCACAGGAGTGCAGTTCGCTCTGCACTCCTGTGACCCGTTTCAGCAGACAGTGGGCTGAAACCCACTGTCGGCTGACGTCACAGAGCCGGTCAAGGCTCGAGCATGATTGCAACAATGAAGTTGGGATCTGCCCACATGCATGGACCAGCACCCGGTTCTGCATCTCAGTGAGCTGCTGGGAGCCTTAGCCGGGCACTCCTGCCTCCTCCACAGCCTAGCACTCCAGCAGGCGAGGGGGGTGGGAAGCCGAGAGCTGCTGACTGATAATTCCGTAGCTCTCTACTCAGGACAGTGTTTGATCGCTCGGTTCTCAGTGTTAAAGCTGGCGGGGAACCAATGCTGCATCCACTTAGGTAAGTATGATCAAAAAATATATATACACAGTAAGCTCACAAGAGTGCACCCCTCACATTTTTGTAAATATTTTATTATATCTTTTCATGTGACAACGCTGAAGAAATTACACTTTGCTACAATGTAAAGTAGTGAGTGTACAGCTTGCATAACAGTGTAAATTTGCCATCCCCTCAAAATAACTCAACACACAGCCATTAATGTCTAAAACGCTGGGCGTACACCTCTAAGTGAAAATGTCTAAATTGGGCCAAATTAGCAATTATCTCTCATCGATGTCATGAGACTTTGTAACACTGAGTCACAGGTGTGAATGGGGAGCAGGTGTGTTAAATTTGGTGTCATCGCTCTCACTCTCTCATACTAGTCACTGGAAGTTCAACATGGCACCTCATGGCAAAGAACTCTGAGGATCTGAAAAAAAGGGATTTTTATAACAGCTTACCTGTAAAATCCTTTTCTTGGAGTACATCACGGGACACAGAGCGACTTAGTCATTACTAATGGGTTATATAGATACCTTCAGGTGCTGGCACTGGCAACTTCCAAAATCGGAAGTACCCTCCCCAATATAAGCCCCTCCCATCCGGGAGTACCTCAGTTTTGTAGCAAAGCAATAAGTGTCGCCAAAAAAGAGGGGTGGGAGCTCTGTGTCCCGTGATGTACACCAAGAAAAGGATTTTACAGGTAAGCTGTTATAAAAATCCCTTTTTCTTTTTCGTACATCACGGGACACAGAGCGACTTTGTCATTACTAATGGGACGTCCCAAAGCAATGCCAAATGAGGGGGGGGATACACTATACATAAGCTGGGCGCCATCAGGCATGAGGATCTTTTGCGGCCTGCAACACACTGCGCCCAAAGGCAACATCCTCCTGACTTCTAACGTCCACCTGGTAGAACCTAGTAAACGTGTGTACTGAAGACCATGTTGCGGCCTTACAGATTTGAGCCAGGGAGGCCTGGTGATGCACTGCCCATGAAGTTCCAACTGCTCGTGTGGAGTGCGCCCTAACTTTGAACGGAGGCGGTCTCCTTTTCAAGCCATAGGCTTGTATTATGACCTGTCGAATCCACTTGGCTAAAGTAGATTTTGATGCTGCCTGACCCTTTCTGGGGCCTTCCGGCAGAACAAACAAAGTATCCGTTCTACGAATCTGAGCAGTGGCTTTTAGATAAGCTTTAACTGCTCTTACTACATCCAAAGAATGCAATAACTTTTCCTCTACCGAGGTAGGTTTGGGAAAAAAAGAAGGAAGAACCACATCTTGGTTCAAATGAAACCTCGATACCACCTTAGGAAGAAAGGCTGGGTGAGGACGTAATACTACTCTGTCCTTATGGACAACCAGATATGGCTCCTTACAGGACATGGCGGCTAATTCCGATACTCTTTTAGCCGAACAAATGGCTACTAAGAAAATCAATTTCCTGGTGAGAAGAACCAAGGAAATGTGCTGCAATGGTTCAAATGGTTGTTTCTGTAGAACCGACAGAACCAGGTTTAAGTCCCATGGACATATGGGAATACTAACCGGAGGGCTAATACGCATCACTCCTTGTATGAAAGCTTTGACTAATGAATGCAAAGCCAAGGGCCTTTGAAAAAATATTGACAAGGCCGAAATCTGACCCTTGATAGTACTCAAGGCAAGCTTCCTATCCACAGCCCACTGTAGGAAGTCCAGAATCCTACCTATTACGTACTTACGCGGATGCCATTTCTTGGCCTCACACCACGCGATGTACACCTTCCAGATCCTATAATAGATCTGCCTGGATACCGGCTTCCTGGCATTGATCATGGTAGATACCACCGGATTAGAGAGACCTCTCTTTTTTAGAATGTGGGCTTCAATAGCCAGGCCGTCAAACCTAGGGCTTGTAAGGAAGGGTGGTATATCGGTCCCTGCGAAAGCAGGTCCGGACGATGTGGGAGGGTCCAAGGACTCCCCACTGACATCTTTACGATCTCCGCGTACCATGCTCTTCGGGGCCACGCTGGAGCCACCAGAATCACCGGTTTCTTTTCTACCCGGATTCTGCGGATTAATCGCGGTAACAATTGTGGCGGTGGGAATGCATATATCAGCTTGAACTGATCCCAAGGGAACACTAGGGCATCCGAGCCGCAAGCTAGGGGATCCCTTGTGCGAGACACAAATCTGTCCACCTTTGCGTTGAATCTGGATGCTAGCAGATCTACATCCGGTGTTCCCCACCGCTGGCATATTGCCTGGAAAACCTCGGGGTGAAGAGACCATTCCCCCGGGCATAATTGCTGGAGACTTAGAAAGTCCGCTCTCCAATTTTCCACTCCTGGGATGAAAACCGCGGATATGGCTGGGACATATCTTTCTGCCCATTTCAGGATGCAATTCGCTTCCCTCTGGGCTGCATGACTCCTGGTGCCACCCTGGTGATTGATATATGCCACTGCTGTGGCATTGTCTGATTGAATTCTGACAGGGGACCCTTGGAGTTTGGATGTCCATGCTACTAGGGCATACCGGGCTGCTCGTATCTCTCTCTAAGAGATTGATGGGCAGGGCCTTCTCTGCTTCTGACCACTTGCCCTGGAGAGACCATTGCTCCAGTACTGCCCCCCAGCCTATGAGGCTGGCATCTGTAGTGACCACCTTCCAAGAAACCGGACTGAAGGGTTTCCCTTTTTCCAGATTCTGGGGCACCAACCACCAATGGAGGCTCTTGCGAACGGAAGGGGACAGGGACATTGGTAAGTCTAAAGCCTGAACTTTTTTGTTCCAGGCTGACAGTATGGCCCTCTGCAAGTTCCTTGAATGGAATTGACCGTAGGGTACTGCTTCGAATGAAGCCACCATTTTTCCCAGCAGCCTCATGCACAGGCGTATGGATGGTTTTCTTTTTGTACCCACTAAGTGGGTCAAATCTTTCAAAGACGACACCTTCTCTGGAGGTAAGAAAATCTTTCTCTGATTTGAATCCAGCCTTAGCCCCAAGTATTCCAGACTTTTGACTGGTCTTAGAGCTGACTTGTCACGGTTGATAATCCAACCGTGATATTCCAGATACTTGATTGTCTCGTGAATAGCTACTTTCAGTTTTTCCACTGAGTGGTCTATTAGTAGCAGGTCGTCTAAATATGCCATTATCGTTACACCCCGTGTTCTTAGATTGGCCAATAGCGGGGCCAGAATTTTTGTGAACACTCATGGTGCTGTGGCCAGAACGAAAGGTAAGGCTCTCAACTGAAAATGGCGCCCTTCTACTGCAAAGCGTAGAAATTTCTGGTGGGCCGGAAAGATGGGAATATGCAGATAAGCATCCTTTATGTCGATCGAGGCTAACCATTCCTGCCCTTGTAGGGCGGTGGCCACCGATCGGATCGACTCCATCCGAAAAGTCCTGATATGTAGGAATTTGTTTAGCCCTTTTAGATTTAATATGGGCCTCACGTCCCCATTTGGTTTGGGGACTGTGAAGAGGTTTGAGTAAAACCCGAACCCGCATTCTTCCAAGGGAACCTTCATGATTACACCTTGGAGCAATAGATGTTCTAGTGCCAGAAGGAGGGATCCTCTCTTCTGGGGATCGCTTGGCACGTTTGACCTCATAAAATAGGCAGGAGGAGTGTCTTTTAACTCCAGCTTGTATCCCAGACTTACTGCGGAGATCACCCATCTGTCTCTGATGGTGTCCCGCCAGGTCTCTGTGAACAACTGAAGTCTTCCCCCCACCCGATTGAGTGGGGGCAACCCTTCATGACTTGGGGGGAGGTTTCGTACCTCTCTTGACCCAGGGTTTCTTGTTACCCTGTGATTGTCCCTGATTTCTGCCCCCAGGATTTGACCGCGGAGGCCGTCGGAACTGTTTCACAGCCGATGTGCCAGTGACTGGAGAAGTAGGCCTCTTAAAAGGACTTCTAACTTTGTTCTTAACCGGCAAGAGTGTACTTTTACCGGCAGAAATTTTCTGGATATACTTGTCCAGATCTTCTCCAAATAAGCGTTCTCCATGAAATGGGAAGCTAATCAGCAATTTCTTACAGGGAGCCTCAGCAGACCAGTTTTTGAGCCATAGAAGCCTACGCATATGTACTACAGACAGCGTAAAGCGGGAGGCCTGTTGGATTGTATCCTTTATGGCGTCCACCGCAAAACACAAGGCTCTAGGTAGGTCAGCTAGGGCAAGAGCCTGCTGATCTGGTAAGTCCCTTAAGACTTGTTTCAACTGATCCTTCACTGCTTGGCAGACCCCAATAGCTGCTACTGCAGGTTGTGTCACCATGCCTGCTGTAGAGAAAGCAGATTTTAGTAAAGACTCCAATTTTTTATCTATTGGGTCTTTGAACATTGGAACATTATCTACTGGACATGTCAGTGATTTATTCACAAAAGAGATGGCTGCGTCCACTGTGGGCACCTTCCATTTTTGTATGAACTTATCCTCCATGGGATAGATCACCGGAAATCTCTTGGGAGGAGTAAATATTTTATCAGGATGCTCCCAATCCTGGTAAATAAGCCCTTCCAATAAGGGGTGGATTGGGAAGGAACAGACAGTCTGGGGAGCTTTTAGCGACCCCAGCGAGGAGACAGTAGTGGTTGATGGCTCCGCAAGAGGCATTTTAAATGCTGATCGGACCATGTTAGTCAGAGACTGAACCCATAATCTTTCAGCCTGAGATGCTGAGAAAGGTTCTTGCACTGTTGATTCCTCTATAACCAAATCAACCTCATCCTGATCCCCTTCAGGCAGGTCGATCTCTGTGTGGGGCTGTTCCTCCACTAACAGGTACTCTGAAGGAGGAGACGGAGATCGGATGCGCTTTCCCTGTGACAGGGAAGCAGCGATCAATGCTGTTAATCTCTCTTCCAATCCTCCCAGAGCTGAGGAAAAAACCTCCTCTGTTATATATACAGGAGCAGGTGGACTGGGGACAGCCGCAGCACCAGGTACTCCTGCGGGGTTCCTACGGCTACTAACCTCTGAAATTTCAGGGGAGATTGGTGCAGTACAAGCATGCCCAAAATCCTCAGAGCCCGATGGAGACCCCTTTTGCTTCTTGGAAGACTTATTTCCAGAGCGTCTGGACGACATATCCTTTAAGCACAGAGCTGAGGTATTCCTGTCGTCATACACCACTTTTACTGGTAATAGTCTAGCACAGTTGCTGCTATATACCAGCTGGTGTCCACTAAAGTGCCTTTCTATGGGGATGCCTGCATCAACCGCCTCTGTGTGCCACCGTTTTGTTGCTAGCTCTGTTTGCATCCAGCTGACACTTGTACTGTGTCTTTTATCCATGCTGGGACGCCTGCACATGCGCAGAAGCGCCGCGCATCGAGCGTCATCCACCAGCCCCACCCCTTTTTTTTCGCTCATCTCTACATAGGAGACGCGTGCACGCCCGTGCGCCTTCGGCGCTTTTTTTGAAAAATAAGCAGGGACTAGGAGCCAGGGCCCTTTTTGCCGGAGGGCCTGTGCGGTGGATGAGCGCAGCAACAGGGCAGAGGAAGTGGATTCCCACAGAGAACTTACCAACTTCCTGGATCTTTTGACTTGAAAAGAAAAAGATCCACATGACAAGAAAAATGGACCACAGCGGCCTCTAGTGGTTTAACACAGGTACCGCGGTCTCCCTACTATTAAAATTTTACATTTTCCAGTAGTTACAGGCATGCACAGATATTTAGCGGGAATACCGTTAGGTAACAGACAGAAAGACAAATTAGGCTTGGGGGTCCCCCAATAGAACCAAGTTCCTGGGGGCCCCCACTTACCTCTTCCCCGCCGCAGGACTTTGTTTGGTCCACAGAAGCCCAAACTGCACCTCTCACGGCAGGCATTGTATTTAAACCTTCAGGGACCGGGTTCCCAAGGATTCCACTCCCCTGGACCTGTATAGCACCCTGCACAGACAACATCTTGGTCGTGGGTATGACCAGAGCTCTGGATCCCAGGGTCCAGCCCTCCTAAGAGGCATTACAGGCAAAACCTTGCTCTTCTGTTGCAAGGCCCGGGTACCGACCGTTTAGCTATGAAGCTTTTTTGGTCGGATCCGGAACAGCTTACTGAGGCCCATAAAAGAACCTGTACGCAAGCCCAGTGAAAACACATGTTACTCTTTGGCCAACACCTTAGACACTGGCAAAAAAACGGAGGTACTCCCGGATGGGAGGGGCTTATATAGGGGAGGGTACTTCCGGTTTTGGAAGTTGCCAGCACCTAAAAGGTATCTATATAACCCATTAGTAATGACTAAGTCGCTCTGTGTCCCGTGATGTACGAAAAAGAAAAATTATTGTTGCTCTACACAAGGATGGCCAAGCCTATAAGTTTGCCAAGACCCTGAAACTGAGCTGCAGCACAGTGGTCAAGATCATACAGCGGTTTAACAGGACAGGTTCCACTCAGAACAGGCCTCACCATGGTTGACCAAAGAAGTTGAATGCACGTACTCGTCATATCCAGAGGTTGTCTTTGGGAAATAGACGTATGAGTGCTGCCAGCATTGCTGCAGAGGTGGGGGGTCAGCCTGTCAGTGCTCAGACCATACACTGCATCAAATTGGTCTGCATGGCTGTCGTCCCTGAAGGAAGCCTCTTCTAAAGATGATGCACAAGAAAGCCCGCAAACAGTTTGCTGAATACAAGCAGACTAAGAACATGGATTACTGGAACCATGTCCTGTGGTCTGATGAGACAAAGATAACCGCATTTGGTTACGATGGTGTCAAGCGTGTGTGGCGGCAACCAGGTGAGGAGTACAAAGACAAGTGTGGCTTGCCTACAGTCAAGCACGGTGGTGGGAGTGTCATTGTCTGGGCCTGCATGAGTGCTGCCGACACTGGGGAGCTACTGTTCATTGCGGGAACCATGAATGCTAACATGTACTGTGACATACTAAAGCAGAGCATGATCCCCCTCGCTTTGGAGATTGGGCCGCAGGGCAGTATTCCAACACGATAACGACCCCAAACACACCTCCAAGATGACCACTGCCTTACTAAAGGAGCTGAGGGTAAAGGTGATGGACTGGCCAAGCAAGTGATGGCCTGGCCTGTGATGTCGTCATGGAGGAGTGACAAAGGACTCCAGTGGCAACCCGTGAAGCTCATGAAGCTCATGAATTTTGGTGAATTTCATGTCCAAGAGGGTTAAGGCAATGCTGGAAAATAATGGTGGCCACACAAAATATTGACACTTTAGGCCCAAATTGGACATTTAGGGGTGTACGCACTTTTGTTGAAAAGATATAATAAAATATTTACAAAAACATATGAGGGGTGTAGAATACTGTAGATTCCCATACTTCTCTTTTAAAGGATCTACTAAAGACAGCTTGGTAACAGATACCACAGCATACATTCAGAGGCCCATGTCATGTATATTTGCTCCAATGGACAATGGTCCCAAGAAACAGGACCCGAGAGGTGGATAAAACTGGCCTCCTTTAAGTCTTATGAAATACTTCCCACACAAAAGATGTATTGCCTGAAAAAACAGCATCAACAATACCATTTTTATTATTGCAAAAAAGAGAAAACAAAAAAAAAAAAGAAGAAAAGAAATGTACCTCCTCCCTAATATTGTCAAAGTACTGTAAAAGTTGCATAAAACAAATGTGTGTGCTCTTCTCCTTATGTATTGATAACTTCAGAACACAAAACTGGTAATATTAGCCCAAAGTGGAATAAAAAATAAATAAATAGTGGATTACAGTGCAGGAAATCAAATGCCATCCCCAAAGCAGCTGGGTCTGAAAGCATTCTGAGAGTAACATTAGGACAAGCAAGAAATAAAGAGGAATTTGGGAGACCCCTATGGTGTAGTAAATTTAATAAACCATAAAAACCAAGCTGAGTATCTAGGAAGTCAACATTCACTAATTGCTTATCACGACTTGTGCCAAGAATTGCAAGCACTGAGAAGACAGCGAAGGCAGCCTTTGAGTCAGCTATAGATGGAATGGCTTTAAATGACCATTCCCTTTTTTTCTGCTTGTCCTTATTGTCAAGAAGCAGAGATATACTCACTGGAAATTCTGCAGTACACTGTAAAGAGGCAAAATCTTTACAATGAATTAAAATCATAAAACTCGGGATATACCGTATTTTTCCGTGTATAAGACGCTACTTTTTGCTAAAATAATTCGACGGAAAATCAAGCAGCGTCTTATACACGGTCAGTCAGCCTTGGAGAGAGACGCGCGGGTGCGTAGCGGGTCATAGGTCGTCGAACGGCTTCCTCCAATCACGAGCTTTGTGTTAGTGACGTCAGCTGGAGTTGGAGGAGGAGGTGGAGAGTGTGGATAGTGTGCAGATGCGATCCTATTGGACGTGGAGAGTGCGCAGATCAGGGACCGGAGCATATTGAGCCCAAGATGTCACAGAATAATAAAAGTACCGGTAAGCGATTGTCTTATTCTGCAAAATTCAAACTGAATGTTGTCAGCTATGCAAAAGAGCATGGAAATAGAGCTGCAGAGAGACAGTTTGGACCTCCCCCCACTGAGAGTATGATCAGACAGTGGAGAAAACAGGAAGAACAACTCCTTAAGATGCCAAAAAAGAAGAAGGCCCTAAGAGGGAAACCAGCAAAATGGCCAAATTTGGAGCAGAGGCTTAAGACTTGGATTTTGGAGCAGTGCCAGAGTGGCTTATGTGTGTCAACCAAGCTTATTCAAAGTCAGGCAAGAATGTTTGCAAGCGAAATGAACATGGTTGATTTTACAGGAAAGGCAAAATGGTGCTTCAATTTCATGAGGAAGAGAACATTGACGCAACAGAGGCTGAATAAAGTGATATTCTGCATAATATACTGGTATGTAAACATTACTAAATAAAAATGTGTTCTGTTTTACCTATGTTTAAAACATTGATTTCTTGATTTTGGGTTGGAAAAGTGGGGGGGCGTCTTATACATGGGGGCGTCTTATACACGGAAAAATACGGTACCTTGCATTGAAACCACTAGGATAAAAAAAAAAAAAGAAAAAGAATACACACACACAGTTAATATACCTGTACTTGCTTCAAGTAATAAGACCAACTATCACATCACAAAGCAGTAATTAAAAGGCCTCTCTGATGGGATATTCCATACAAAATTGTAATTGGTTCCAGTAAAAATGTTCAATAAAGGAAAACAGGCAAAACTGTAAAGCCTTGCAGAAATGACACATAGTACAAGAACGCAACAATCAACTATTAAGCGATCTTAAACACCTGAGTGGCAACAAAAACTAGCTGTAATGCATAAAGCATATGTGTACGTGGGGGGGGGGGGGTATATAAAGGGTTCACTGAACATATCAACCTGTGGTTCTTGACGTGAATTTGGCTCATCTGATTCTGGTTCCTCTTTACTTGGTGATCTTGATACGGCCTTGCTTCGGTTTACAGACTCTTCAACCAGGCGTTTTTCAGACTCCTTCATGATCTCCAGGGTTTCCTGGGTCGTGTGGCCATGGGACATCTTCAGCA